>JARJCX010000156.1:0-366882 GCA_029282285.1 Mycena rebaudengoi | reverse complement strand
GTGATAACAGTGGCTAGATCTGGTCGACTCTCCGACACCCAAATATCTTGCAGTTCCTCGGCGCCAATACCTTGATGACAGGCCATTTGTCGTCATGCCTTACATGCCAAACAACGCAAGAGAATTCCTGCGTAAACGGCCTGATTTTGACCAGTTATACATCGTGCGTGGTTCATCTCTGGTATATACGCTGAATTCAGCTTCTCGTATAATTAGCTCCGCGACATGTCGTTGGGCCTCGAATATTTACATTTTCGAAAAATATGCCACGGAGATCTGAAAGGCGTAAGTCGTGTCGATTCTTTTCTTCGAGCGTTTATTTCAGCCCTCTTATGCTTTGTGATGAAGATCAACGTCCTCGTTGACGAGTCCAACAGGGCGCTCCTCTGCGACTTCGGCCTTGCGCGCGTCAGAGCCGACGTGAATAGTCGTACATCTCGAGTAGGTGATACCACGATCCTGGGAAGCCGGAATTGGATGGCCCCGGAAGTCCTGACCGGCTCACTTCCCAAAATGCCATCCGACATCTACGCGTTCGGCATGACGATATACGAGGTGCGAAGATTGCCTTTTTTTTCTTGTACAAAATCCACGGCTGATTGTCCGGTGTCCAAAGCTGTACACCGACGAGAACCCCCTTTCCAACGTCGCGTATGGCGACTTTCTGGAATTGGTGTTCCGCTGCGGCATGAGACCAGATCGGCCGGATGACGACGAATGCCCGAAGTTGAATGACGCTCTCTGGGAATTGGCGGAGCAATGTTGGGTTCAGGACCCTAAGGCCCGACCGACGGCCCCAGAAATTCATGACAAGATCATACACATGATAGCCGACGCGCCGCACAGTTCATCTGCCAATACTTTTGAGCAAGAAACGCCTCGCATATTTCAGTTCCCAAGCCCCGAGAACAAGACCTCTCGCTCAAGCGAAGCCGTCGCGCCTCCACCATTCCCGGTACCTGTCGTATTCCATCCTCGCTCAAGCAAACCCTCAGCGCGTGATCCATCCCCCATGCCACCAACACCCCAGCGCAAGTCTCACCGTATTCGATTCATTCCCCTCAGCGATTCCGTGCCCTTCAAGCCCGTAGTCTGTGAACTTCGCGAGGGTGGTGCCCCAATAGTGATCACCCGCACCAGCCGATTTGAGACTCCGCTCGGAACTCTGACCTTTACTTCCCGAGTCATCTCCCGGCGCCACGCAGAGCTCTCCGTCAGATCTGGACCTCGATTTTTCATTCGCGATACCAAATCCGCCTCAGGCACTTTTGTCAATAGTTTGCGACTCTCCGAGGCCAACACCACCTCCATTTGCCACCAACTCAACGACGGCGACAACTTGCAGCTCGGTGTGCGATATGGGCTTGATGCAGTTCCGCTCGATCCGCTACACATCCCAGTCAGGATGATGGTCCAGATAGGTCCACAATTGGGGGGCGAAACTGTAGATGTTTTCAGGTGCCACCATTATATATTCCTCATTCTAGCGCAAGCTAACCGAGAGTATGTTATAAAGTCCGGCTCATGACGTTTCACCTCCCACCTTCGTAGTCGAGCTACCGCCCGACACTGCGACCCTCTTGCGGCTCACACAGGTGCCAACTTCTGCAGCCTTCGATGAACTGCTCTGTCAGCTCGTCGAGGGTGCTCCGCCCTTATCTATTTCGCGCTGGTCTTCGGTTAACAAAGCCCCAGCCGTTATGATGAGGTCTAAAGCGGTATCACGGGAGCATGCCGTCTTGTGGCGGGAGCAGGGCAAAATCCTCATCAAGGACACCATGTCTCGGGGAGGAACGTTTATCAATGGATTACGCTTGTCGGCCGAGAACCAAGAGTCCATCCCGCACGTCGTCCGGGATGGCGACATGTTAACATTTGGCACGTCGTGGAGGAGTGAAATAAGCGAGCAGAGATCGGTAAAAGTCAAGGTTCAGCTGGAGGGGATTCCTGCATCCGCGGTACCCGATGTATCAAAGTAAGTGTCACGTCATCTATTTTGTGTAGCTGTATAGCGCTGAGGATTGGAAGTTTTCGGCAGGATTCGTCCAGCTGAGGCTGCCTCATGCTCGCATTCGGTACTGACAGGGTCCGTACTCCATGCATCGCGTCCACGTCGCACCAATGTGTATGCTACGGATACTATCAACCATTCGTCCTTGACTCCGATTATCTGAGGCTACCCTCTCTCACGATCCTGGACTCCAATGAGAAAGAAAAGAAAAAAGAAATTTTTTCGTATGGGAAGCTTGCCGTAGTTCAATTTTGAGTTCAATCCACTCAACTTCAGCCAACTGATATTTAGCTTGAGTTCTTCACGCTGAAAAGAGAACTTGGGTTTTGCTTAGGTTCAAATTTTTAACCCCTCGGCAAAGACCACAGCCAATATTAATTAGGCGATTAGAATTCTCCTTGCATCGGCGCAGACTCAGCGCAGACCGTATTTGATCAAACAAAGACTCAGAGACCGCCAATCACCTGCACCGCCACTATGTAAGCTAACCTCGGCTCTGATTTATCTGACTGGTTGACTTGAAGTTTCAAATTGCTTGTCTGCAGCAAAAATATCTATTCTTCGTGGCTTTCTTATTGTTTATGTAAAGTACAGATGCGATTTAGCAATGGGTACAATCGGCGCCGGGCGGACGCATAGAAAACCTCTTGGATATCATGGTATCCTTCGGAACCGGAATTCGACATACATAGATTTTGCGGGAAAAGTTTTACTTATCTTCCATGCGCAATAATTATTTTTGGCTGCGAATTATTGCCCTTCTCTCCGCAGCTCATTTTTCATGGCGTGCAACAGGCTCAAGTAGTTTATTGAGCCACTTTTCACTTCCCGTGTAACAGGATGGAACGTGTAATATAGTACAGCACATAGACACTACAATAAGCATCAATTTCAATATTAATACTTGAATATTTGAAAGAAGGAGCTATGAGTATAACCAGCACGTGTGTTTGAATGTGTGGGATGATATACAGACTTTAGACGGTCTTGGGGTGTTTGCATCGGGGCCTAATCCGATTCCGCTTCAGGGTCAATGGTCGGTCGCGCCCACGCAATCGGGCGTACACCCCGCATGCGTTGCACAGCCGAGCACCCGACTTGCTCCGCCGCCAGACGCTGGTGCGATGGGTATGGCAGTGCGAGCACTGCGGGGCGTCCGGTGCATAGTCCGCTTCGGTCTCGTCCTCTGCATCCCGGTCCACGGCAATGAGAACTGCAGGACGCATTTTGTTGCGCTGCTGGAGATACAGACCACACGCGTTGCACAGGGCCAGGTGGGTCGTTGGGTCGCGGCGCCATAGGGGGGTTGAAATTGTGTGGCAGTGTGAACATTCCTTTGAATCTGACGGAGTGTCGAGGCTGCTTAGACGCAATGTAGGGGAGGTGGAACCCAATATTGAGAGAGGAGACAGACGTCCCGAGGAAGTGCCGGATGAGGAAGGCGAGGGACAAGGAAAAATATTCTCGACGAGGAGAGGGGAGCGTAAGGTGTATGGGGACGAGGGCGAAGAGGTGCTGGATGCCTCGAAAGAGGAGAACCCCGTTTCGTCCCATCGATACGACGGAAACGGTTCCATCGTCGCAGGCGCCAGTGGGCGGGAGATATTCGCATGAGGGGCGTCCCAGCTGTTTCTAGTTTGCGACGGATGGTCATACAAAGTCCCCGAGTGGAAGGTAAATCCCTCGTTCACTCCTCCAGAACAACACTCGGGAGGGTACAGCGTAGAGAAGGGGTGAAGAATATTATGGTGGTCACTATGAGGCTGGGGATGATACTGAGGGAAGATGGGTTCTTCCAGCGCATGACGCGATCGACTTCTCGATATTGAGCTTCGTTCCAAGGAGAGATTATGCACAGAGTTTCCGGATGGAGGAGAAGAGACGACTGGGGAACGCCCTAGTCAACGATTGTGCGATATGAGGATAAGAACGAAAGGCGTATTGTTCGAACACTTACCAAAGTTCCACCAAGAATCTGTGGCCGACCGCTGATGGAAACGGGACGACGGAGAGGAGGAATCGAGCGACTGCATGGTTTGGGGAGAAATGCAAAAAAAAAACACAAAGACACTACACTTGTGGGGGCCTCTGACAGCGGGTGTATATATCATTTTCAGCGATCCTCGGCTGCAAAGATGACACAGAGGGTAGTTGCGCGTGGCGTCGCTAAAAGTGACCTTGACAGCTTTATGTCGTCTGAAGCATTACTGCAAATCGTGGATTGAATCTGCAGATCCGAAGGTTTGTCACGGGGGCTTTCTGAATTGCTGCACTCCCTCCACAGTAATGGCCCTTGGGATGATTTCCTCACGGGAATAATCCGCAGTATGTAATTTAGAGCAGAAGAAAGGATCCACTGTGACGGCCCACTGACAGGAGCGGGATCTGCAGGGGATTTAGATGGTGCCCGGAAATCCAACAAGAACTTGTGCTTGAAACATCGCCGAAGGCCCAGTGGTGGTTTAATTAGCAGAACGCCCGCAGCTAGTCGACCCATATAGATTCGGCCCTCGAAGCAGTGAGGTGCGAATTCGGTCCGAGTGAGTCGTGCGAAATTTCGAATAAAGTTTCCTAGGCAACAAGCCACCTCGCCGCCATTGTTTGGATGTACACGTCCAAAGACTTGCCCGGTTTTGCACGCTTCGGGCAGGAATGATGTCGATGCGGTGCCGTGAACCTAGAGTGACAGACACGAGCTGGTCTCCTGGCGACGGTGGAAAAAGCAAGGTGGTTCTGTGAAATTGGAGGTTTGGATTCTGATGAATGAACGGGGAATCTAGCGCCCCACCGTTAGGACGCCACAAAGGAGCCAGACATGTGGAGTCTGCTGGTCGGCGTAAGAGCGGCGGAAAGTACAGGACACGCTCAGCATCGGACAACACGAAGAAAGAGGTCAGACCGATCTTGAATCTATGCCAATTCCTGACTCCACCATTATGGAATGTCTTCAAGGTGTTTTGTGCACATTTATCGAACTAGATTTGGGATTCGGACATTTACGGTAATCCAGCGGATGGGTAGAAAACATGACAGAACGAGGGTTCTTTACGACGCCAGAACCTGAAATTTGAAAATGCCACGACGATTCTCGTATACAGCGTAAATAGAGGCCTCTCAGTCTTCAATGCATTGGTTGAAGCCCCTATTCCCTTTCTTGACCAAACAAGACCGCCGATCCACTGAGTTGTGATCAAATCCTGATCCGACATCCGCCGCAATGTTTCGGAGCGACTTTGACTCTATTTTCAGTATTTTCCTCAACGAGCCATGCATACATCCAGCGTTCGTCTTTGGCTGGACAAATTCCGCAGGACTATCTCATATTGTTCAGCTTCGCATTTACCACAACAAGCCCACATCCCGAATCCTGAAGCCTGAGTTCGCTCCCGTGATCCGCGCAATTGCCCCCACTGCCGCACACCCGTTTCTTTTCTTACTGGCCCCACGGCTGCCCACCATTGACTCGCTGATCGACAGGCACACTAAGATCAGCAACCACAACATCCCTCCGTGTTTCGAGATGGTTATCACTTTGACAGTTCCACTCTTCTTGCGTTCAGAATAGACAATTCTTGCTTGTCCCAAAGGAGAAGACGAATTTTGTTGACGCGCGACAGTGCAGCATGCGTTTGAACGTTCCGTGGCTTGGTGTGCAAGGCCTGAATGAGATCCTTGTTTCCCGACGCTCTTAGGTGCATAACGTTTGGCATAATGGTACGATTTTCATAAACTCATGGGCAGCATGTCGACAAGGCTGGAAATGAGAGAACGCTTTCTGGATTTCCTACAAGTTGTTGTTTTCTCTGAAGGATAATCAGGATACGAATTTGAATTGAAAATAGAGTTCGTTCGTGACTTGACACACAGACTCTGGTGGAAACGTTTAAATGACGTGATTCACGAATCGGACAGACGAGCAGGTTTTGTTGGAATGGTTCGTGTTTTCTGTGGCAAGGCTAGAAACGAGATAGATGAACCCCTAAGTCCCGCCCGGTCCTCTGCCACTGTGGGGCCAGATTCATATTTATTACTGCACACAAAGCTTGTCCAGACGAAGTGTGGGACCCCAAGGGCGAGTTCGCGCCGTCATCTTCAAACTGACAACAGTGCCGAATTTATGTGCAGAGCCCAGGCTTCCTTATCTCGAACCCTCCCCAACCTACCCCGAATTGCCCTGAGCCGCAAGCTTCCTGATCAAAAAAATGATAGAGTTAATTTCGGCGCATGGTTGAAGTTAATTCCTTTCAGCCAGTCCCCTCAAGCACCAAGCTTACGAATCGCAGGCTCCAGCGCCTCCAGCAGCAGCGGGGTCAGCCCCTCTCTCACGTCCCGGTCGTCCTGACCCTCCCCGTCCTCGGCGCGCAACAACTTCCCCAGCACCTTAGCCAGGTCGTGCGCGGGCCATGTGCTCATCGCACGCAGGCCTGGTAGCGTGAATCCCTGGCGCACGAGCAGTGCGTGGTGCGCAGAGAGGTCCATGTTCATGACTGAGGAGAGGAAAGAGCGGAGGGTGGCAGCAGGTGGGGGAGCGGGAGCGGGAATAGGTTGGGCAGCAGGAGCAGTAGCGGCAGGGCGCGGGTGCATCGCGGACTTGGGTCGTCCATGCGGCACGGAAGGAGGGACGGGGACAAGCAGTGCCGCGGTTCCAGAGGCGTCTTGTGCCTTAGCGACAGCCGCGCGATGCGCCATCAGCAATGCCCGACTCGGAGGCGGGGCGCGCGGGTGCCTAGAGGAGTATCCTTAGCTCTTACACGACGGAACACATACGGAAAACACTCGCCTGTAGGTTTGCCGGCGTGGTGCGTGCTGAGGATACGGTATTAAATGTGTCAAGGAATCCCCACCGGTTCCTCGTCATCGGAAGAGTCTCTAGTAATGTCGATCAACTCAACAGGCGGCTTCATTACCTGAACCTGGGCATCCTGCCGAACCTTCTATTAAAAAAGCGTAGACAAAGATGACACTTGCGTGTTACCGAGCCACCCGCCTTCTGGATGGGTGGATATCTGATCTTGAAATCCTCTCCGACATACTCGTAGTCCTTCTCAACGTTATCCGATGGCACGTAGCTATTCGTCAGAGCCCGCAAGACCGTATTGACCCCCAATACCGAAGATGGCGGCGGTTTTAGCTATGCTCCACCCGTGTGGCTTTACAATACGGCAGATAGGGCGCCCTTTGCGGTTAAAAATGCGTATGTATTGCCTGTGCAGTAGATGGGTCGATGATTTGCGATAGATATCGATATGGGCGAGATAAACGGCTCATACCCAGTCTGCACGGGGCGACCTTTTCGACAGGGGTGTTGTTGACGAAGTGGGCGCATGTGGGGTTGTCGCGCGCGCCTGTTTCGCTTTCGTAGCCCGCATCGTCTGTGCTTTCAAACTTTAGTTTGGGTGGCATGCTGGTGCTCCCTTTCATGGCACGTGCTGTGACGGAGTAATCAAATTGAACTTCAGTCGAGTTCAACTACTTGGTGCCCATAGGTACATGCTTGTCGACGATAATTGTGCCCAGAAATAAGACCATTTCCCGGATTTTCCCGTTTTCCGAGCGAGATATTGGGATTTGTGTATAGCCAAATCTACTTTTCACCTCGACACATAGTATGAAAGTGCATTTCCGGCGAACAGTCGTTGTCGATTCAGCCAAAAGAAATAGTACTGCAGCCATTTGCGAAATGAGATGGATTAAAGCTGTTTCCTTTATTAATATTATTAACGGCGCGCGGATCGGGCGAGTCCAAGTCAACAGGACGGACAATATAAAGGCAAATTGGCGCATTTTGTTAAAAGTGAATTCTGGTAAAAAACAACTGGATTTCCTATTTTCACATGGGCCCCGATTTAAAATGTCGCAAGAGACCACGTTGCTGGAAGTAATCGTTGCAAATTCTCGCTCCCCGCCAGGCCGCAGCTTCCAATAATCGATCATGCAGCAGGTATGCCTGTTTCCGACGAAGCTGCCTTCGAGCATTTGAGGGAGCGGGAAGCGGAGAATAATAATCCGCCACGGAAAGGGCTTTCAGGCCGCGCTGCGCCCACCCATCTTCGCGGCCATCCTAAAGACCACCACTACGCTCCGCTGCCTCCTAGGCATCGCCTTGGCTAGGGATTCGAAGCTGTAGATCTGAATAGGATCGCGGCTAGGGACCGACATTCAGCTTCGATACGCTGGGAAAACTAAGCGTATGGGGCCTTCCTACCTCTGCCTAAGGGTTAGCGGAACATGGTGTAGTAAGTGGGGCGGGAAATCAATCTGGAATAATGGAATACATACATACACAAAACGTCGACTTTCAGGGCTGCGAGAGCCTCAAGGCACGCGGCTCGGAAAACTACCGACCGCGGAAGCCAAGGCACACCATTTGAGAAGCGAACAAGGATCACTCAGAGGGTAGGTCACACTGGCGTAGCCGGCATTTTCCCAGACGAGCTGGCGGCTATTTGATGGATAGTGGTTGTGCGAATGGGGAACAACGCTGAGCAGGAACATATCGTGGAGCGGAAGTGATAGAGATCCGGGGTGTGGAAGGTGCAAGAAGTCGTCCCGGGCCAGGCAAAATTTCTCCGCTGCGGAGACTGAGATCCTAAGGGGAATTAGAATACGATTGAGCAGAGAAATATGAGTTGGTGAGACACGTGGCCTCACCTCATCTCGAGGTCCATTTCTTGAACGTGTTATCTCGTGGGACCCGTTGCGAGAAGAAAATTGATTCGCGTGTTGAGCAAATCTTGCCCGCGGGGAAAAGGCAAGAATAATGGGACCAGACATTTCCCATTGTTCAGTTCGGGCTGAAGGTGAACTAGGGCAGAAAGTATTCCCAGACATTGACAGTTTCAGATTTGCATGTCATTGTCAAATGTAGGCGCAGTTAGCATCTGTCAGCATATAATGTCGGCGGAGCATATCCTGTCCCAAGTTGAACACGTACATCAATACGGAGACGCCCGCAAAAACAAACAAACGGCTTGCACGCGAGGACTGGCTGAATCAGTCACTCCGTCAACACGTCAGTTAGTTGCTCTGGGCCTCAGAGGAGAATTCATCGTGATAATCATCTTGGTGTCTCCGAGCCTGGAAGAAGGAGTGAGGGGATGTGAATGTGCGAGTCTTCGGACCGAATGAAATAGAAATAGAAGGAAAGCCCTGGTTTCAAAAAAAAAAAAAAAAAAACCCTGGAACTGGAAGCGGAAACGGAAAGAAAAAGACATTGGGCTTACTTCTAATTTTCTCAGATTTGCGTGGTATGGCATTCGGAAATGTTAGCTCTTGTTTCGGACCCTGGCTTGCACGTCACGGATTACATATACCGTCCGCGGGGTAGCATATCCTGTCGCAAGTCGAGCAGGTTTGTCACTGGAGCGGTCTGATAGGCACGCCCGCGAAACACTGTTCACAGGACTTGCACGCGAGCGACGGCTGGCTGAATCGGTCAGTCTGTCTGTCTGCGTCGTGCTGTCAGTTTAGAGTCAGTTTGAAAGAGTTGATGGATAATCATCTGCGTTTGGGGCAAGCCGCATTTCAAGAATACCTATGGGAGCCTCTGGTATGCCTGGCATGTTCTCAGATTATTTAAAGAGGCCGCACGGAGGTTAACACTTCACCGCGGAAGTTCACTTTGTAATTGGGATCCCTCGGAGGTCACCGCTTTGAAAGAGACGAGAGAAAACCAACGTAAGTCGAAGGTAAAAATGCAAATACGAGGGACACAAGAAATGTAGGGTACGTACATTGAACCTTAACTTAGCCTCCCAAGAGGAAGTAAATATAAGACGGGGGCAGAAGCCAGCTACATTCCGAGTGTCGGTGGAATGGGATATAAACTTAATCCGGGCCCCGGGAGCACTGGTGATCCACTCGACGCGTGTAGTTGAACCATTAGAACTCGATTTGAGCGAACTGCTGTATGCAAAAGCTGTCTGAATCAGTATGATCAATCAAGCGCCACCGGCACCAGACCGGCACCGTCAGACACTCAGGCGGGACCAGTATAGAACGGACGAATGGACAAGCTAGTGAGCTTGGTGACAATTAGAACGAGTACCCAGTCGTCTCTCGGTCAGATGACTGCCGTGTTACTTTCGTACGATATATCCAAACACGAGGCCATAGACACCTTCCTTCTTTTGAGTCCATTGATCTGTTAGGTTCCACCAACTCTGAGCGCCAAAGGTAAATTGAAATTGCGTCACGGAAAGGCGGTGCCTGCCCCGCTCGCATGGAGCCAGCTCAATGAACCTACCGGGACGATTAATTAATCATTCGTTCTCTTGATGCACAATCCACAAACGCGGCGCTGGATCCTACTTGTTCCCTATGCCAGAGTCTCCAAGAAACCTATCTGGCCATTCAGCTGATGTTTGCGACTGCGCGGAGACTTGTTCTGAGCCTTGAAGTTTAATGTCGGTGATGCGCCTCGCCGTTGCCAAGACGACCGGTACATCGGCTTTTACATTTTCGGCTCTTCGGTTCGGGGACAATAGCGGCTTTTGACAGCTCTTGACCGCAAATCTCCAGGATCTCAACATGTTCTCGTCTTGGCGGGGTTTGCTGATTGACAGCAACTGCGCTAACTGCGTCAAAAATTAATTTGTCGCCGTTTCTAACCGGTGAGTCACCTTTTTTTTTGTCTCTTTTCGCTTGTTTTTTTTTCGGATCGCCGTGGTGTAACGTTATGTGAGCTCAACCTCACCGCGCGCGAAAAACGGACCTCATATTAGCTACGCGACGCAACAGCATTAATCCTCATCAAATCCTCATAGAAATGCGCATCATTCAAAAGAAGTGACAGCTGTCTGTCCATTAAACGATTTGGTGTGTGGAGGGTTCCAGTCAAAAAAACACGCAGCGCTGTCATATCACGTTCCATGTGTTTCAAACCTTCGATACCCCTGATCTCTGATTTATTATATATGGACGCGCTTCCGCGACTTGTGGCCCACCCACCTTACGCTAATACGCGCCTATTCAGCCATGAGTGCCCCGCGCCTCGTCTTCACACCCTGTTCGTCTTCTGCTGCAGACGCACAGCAGAAAAGCTCAATGAGCGGCGGTAACTTTCCCACAACGCCCCCTGCAGATGGGTGGTGGAATTTTGGTGTGTTTTCTGCATCCACACTCGATGCATCTTTATCCAGTATTAACTGGGTGCCTTCTCTCTTTTAAGAAACCTTCGCCTTTGGAGCACGCGAGAGCCCGCGCTTGTATCTCGAGAGCCAACTGCGCTCGGACATGCAGGAGTCTGATATCCGCCGCCAATACACCCACGCCGATGAGAACTCAGACCTCGCCTTCTCGCACCCCGCGCCGCACCCTGCGTTCGCGTTCCCGCCTCACGATCGGCAGATCGAGTCGCCTGCATGGTGTGGAGCCTCCACTTCAGGGATCTACGACGCCCCGGAGTCCCTCGCGTGGCCCATGCATGGCCACCAGCCCTTCGACGCCTACGGTTGGAACGAGATGCTAACCTACTCGTCGTTCGACGACGCGGGCTGCTCCTCAGCTGCAGCGTACGGCTTCCCCGAAACGCCTTCCTTCGCTGGCCTCCTGCCCTGCCCCTCGCCTGCTCTCTCGAGCTTCGCGTCCTCCCCGGCGTCCTCCCGCCGCAGCAGCGTGGACTCCACCGTCTCATCCTGCTCCTCTTCCTCCACGTTCTCTTCCGCCTCCTCAGCCTCGTCATCCTACTCGTCCCCCTCCCCCTCCCCCTCCTCCAGCCCATTGCTAGAGCACAAGCAATGCTCCCACTGCGCCGCCACCCAAACCCCCCTTTGGCGCCGCAACCCCGCGACGCACCTCCTCCTCTGCAACGCATGCGGGCTCTACCTGCAACAGCGCGCCAAGATGCGGCCACTCGCGCTCATCCTCGCAGACCAGCCGGACGACCCCCACGCGGAGGCACTCTTTTCGCCGGACGCGCCGCAGTGCTCGCACTGCCATACGCGGCGCACAAGTGTGTGGCGGCGCGGGAAGAAGGGGGAGAAGCTCTGCAATGCATGCGGGGTGTACGCGCGCTTGAGGGGAAGGGACCGACCGCTTGCGTTGAGGGCAAAGGGGAACGGAAAGATCAGGCCGAGGTGTAAGCATCCGCAATAGTGTGGGGGCTCTCGAACTCCTCCGATTTCTCGTTCGATTCTTCAACTTTTTCTTCTTTCGTGCTTGTTCATACATACCAATCCGACTGTTTACTTATACCACCCGCTTCACTATGCCTTCGCCCTTCCTTTGTCGCATATTATTATTTTATTTCATTCTACTACTTCGTTCTTACCTTCGACTATTTGCCTACTCTAGATCTTCTTACTCCTCCCTGTATGCCCTACAACCAACTCAAAACCAAAGGAGCTCAAGCTCTATGATATATATACTGGTATAAAAAAATTCGGAGAATCGTGTTGAAGTCGTGGCTATGTGAATGAGAAGCTCGCCATTTGCATTCAGGGCTTGGGGGCAACTTGAAGTCGAACAGTGGGTGAATATGTTGATCATTTAGGTGAATCTCAACAAGAGAAATTAGGAAAATGCAAGAGTACGTTCTGAACCTGCTCAACACTTCTAATAATATTCAACTTCAACTGTGAGCGTGAACACACTTGTTACATTAATCTCGACTTGAGAAATGACAGAATATGTCTCGGCAGATAAATGCGTCTTCAATCCTGAGCGAGTGAGATGTTTATAAAGAAGTATGGGGAAGTATGGATCTTGACTTGCCTTGACTTGACAGGAGGCAGAATACGTTCCGTCCTCGAAATGGCAGCATATGTTCTGTTCCTGACTGACAGAATACGTCCTATAGAGGTTGTGTCCTGTTGTGTCTTATTCTTCTAGAAGCCAGTATTTGGAAGACTCGCTGTATGAATCTGAACTTGACAAGTTGCGCTTTTAGAAATGGCAGAATACGCCCCTGTGTCGCGGGATCTATTTATTTATCAGCGGGGCTCAGCAGATAAAGACGCGTGCGCACGGGCATGTAACGCCACCAGGAAGGAATATTGCAGAGATGAGCACATTGGCCAATAGACCTTATTGGCAGATTTTAGCCGAGATCCTTTAATTTCACCCATTGATCGCTCCACACTTTGGGATAAAGTCTAATGCTGTTTGCAGCCAGGTTGAACCTGAGGGATGAGAACGCAGGCGGATCCTAATATGTCCGTCGTTGTCTAATTCACAATACGATCATTCTTGAACTACCGAAAGTAACGGAATATTAAATTTCCAATTCCGACCCTGATAAACTGATAAATTATTAAACACATGAGTTGCGGCGAACGAGTCGTTTCTTCGAATCTCCGACGGAAATTAGATCGCCTTGCCAGTAGTTGCCAGTCCTGATAGCTGCGGGAGAGTACACTCGGAAAGTACCCTACTCTCCATGGTTCAACGTGTCAATTGATCGCTTTCGGTTTACGCGCCGTCCCGGCGTCCTACTTACATCCCACTTCCCCAAACAGATTTAAGCTTGAAAGAAGAAGGAAAGAACTGATAACAATCTAAGCGAGAGATGATTATCAGTTCTCAACAACGACCGCGAGTCACTAAATGATAAATTAATTATGGTGGGGAATGAATCAAAGGGTGAGGCGCGCATTCTTCACCCTGATAAAAAGCTTGAGAGCTTGACGCGCTGGTGATTGATTGTATTGGTAGACTGGTCCTACATGTTTTTATTTCGTGGAGAAGTATGTATTTTTTGAAATATTATTTGGAGGTTCCAAAGTTTCTATAGGCTGCAAATAGGCTGCCACAATTTTTTTTCCGATCGGGATCGGGAGGCCAATCGATTTCCGCAAATGATGGAGGTTATGTAAATTATATATATGTTTACTGTGTCCAAGCCAGCAGGCGTCGGCGGGCTTTTTGGCCGTTCAGAACATCTTCAATGAGATATATAATTGTGTTACAGTAACTTACGCTTGCTTCTATCCCAAGTTGGTTTAACTGGGATCATGCTCAGCATGTGGTGGAAGTCAACGAGCGAATTTAATTCCAAGGAATCAAGTCGGGACAAAAATATGCACGGATGTAGCTAGCTACCTCGCCACTTGAAGTCGAGTTCAAAACGGCCACCTCTTGAACAACCATCATGCCACCTTAAAGAGGGCTGGATTCCAGCGGAACTTGAAATACTGATTCTATTGCGGAGAAGCCCTCCGTATTAGGCAATGTTCTCATCAAAGGGCCGGACATCAACCGGCAACCGGGTGGATGCTATAATTGAGACAAGTTGGAAGACCCGGGCCTTCGGCACGGAGCCTCTCTGTGCACACTCGCATTCCACAGCACAGAGGTGGCCGCCGCTCGCTAATGCTCGCGGCGGCAGTTAATGCGACATCCAAAATGTCCGAAAGTCCGTAAGTCCGAAATTGCGCCATTTTACTCTCACGTGCTTTCACGTGCTTTCACGTGGTTCCCGTAAGTGGCGGTGTCATTGTCTCTTAATATATAGGATAATGTGTTGTACACACCATTATTATTGCCTAGGAAATTTGAGTAAGTTTTTCAGAACAGTTAATACCGTTTCCCAGGGGTGAATTAACCTTCTGGCGCAAATACAAGGCATTCCCCTGTGTGATGGGATTGAACCAAGGTTAACTCAACCTCGGCATGGTGATTTCACTTGCCCTCTGTACTAAAACGCTCCGCAAACTTTCCAGATATATACCATAACATCCCAGCAGTGTTGCCTGAAGTTTTTATCAGTATCCATCGTTGATCCATCGCATGGTAAAGTTCCTAGCACAAATGGCACAGTTCTGTGATTAAAATCACATTGTGAGGTTCCATGGGGCCTAGAACCCGCCAGGTCGAGTAATAGAAGAAAGATACATCACATGCTGGGGAAATTAGGTCCAGATCTACCTCGAAACATTCGACTTTGGCTGAGTGATCACCGGCATCAGTGATGAAATACAGGGGCTCCTCCGGATTTGCTGAGAATCCGAGTTTCTCAATGGAATAATCCTACTAATACCCTTTCTTTCCTTCAAATTGGCCCACGCCGGAGAACTGGAGAAGACTAGAGACTAAACATAAAGAAAAGCATCCACGCCACCACCAGCGTCGCTCCCCAGAATCGCGATCCCCCCTGCCGTGGCCACCTTCGACGGCCTTTTGTCGGGCAAATCCTGCATCAATCCCATCTTCTCTTTGCGAGGCTCGCCGATGGTGAGCACGCTGCCGAGGTACCGCCGGTCGAGGAGCCCGTAGAAGCCGCCGAGGAAGAACTCGAGCGCTTTCATGGAGATGAAGAAGTAGAGGACACCTTCGTATGTCTCATGGGGAGTGTGGTCTTGGATGGTGCTGGCGACCATGTCGACGACGACGGACCCGGCGTTGTTGAATGCTGGGCGGGGATGAACGGCAGGAAGGGGAGCATTTATTGCCAGGTGCATACCTTTCCAAATGCCAAATATCATGTCCATATTGGTTTGCTCAGGTGAAAGAAGGGGCAACAAACAAATGAATGGCATGGCGTTCTATGCGTTCGGTCAAGTAAATCTATAGCTACAAACCAGCCAAAACATACGAAACTCTGCGCCACACTTGTAAACACCATTGGGAGCAGAAGCCGAAGGTGGAGTAGACCACGACCCAGATGGACGAGGTGAATGAGACTGAGTTAGAAAAAAAAGACGCGGATGTAAGTTTTGGAGGCGTGAATAAAAATGAAGGAGACCAACCGAAAACATCCGATATCCCCGAATCCACCCAACGCCGGGGTTAGAAATATCGGGATGACCTGTTGGATGGAGGACGTGTACCCCGCCAACAGCTCCGTCGACCCCCGCGTCTCTTTGATGGTGTCCGCCGACTGAAAATCGAACATCAGAATTGGATGGTATTATCACTCGTAGTGCCAAAGCAACCTACGGGCCCATTGAACCCCCCAACAACTCCCGCCTGCAAAATCTGCGTGCACGTAAAGAAGAACATGCGCGGGAGGGACTTGAGTGGCGCGATATGCGGCAGGAACCCAAGCCGGTGCGCGCGTCCAGTCGGGATGCGAGTCCATGCGGGGAGCGTGCTGGTCCACCAGACGTAGACCATGTTATGTAGGAGGTTGAGGAAGCAGATGATGCAGGGGATCTAGAAAGCCCAGCCCCAGAAGCCCGGGGTTGCGTCCCGCATAGGTACGGCACACGCTTTGGCGGCGAGGACGACAAGCTTGCCGGACGCGATGTCGAAGCCGAAGACGAAACCGGGGCCTGGTAATTCAGATTTGATTCCGAGTCAGGTAAGTGTGGTTGGATTTCGGATGAGATGTACGTACCCTGTTTTCTAAACCAATGTGTTTGGATTTTAGATGCGGCGGCCTCGATCACTGTCTGAGGAAATAATTAATGAGACAGGTGGAATGTTGTAGAAATTTACTTTTACGCACTGACCCCAAACCCATAATGACACGACCACCCAAGATTAGCTTGAATGAATCGAAATTAGAGCCCAGGGCCGAGACCATGCTGCCAACAAACACGAATACGGAGCAGAACATCGAGGCCCAGTTGACGCCGACGTAGTCCATCAGGAATCCACCTGCGATGAGGAGGACCGAGTTGGCGAGGGAAGTCGCACTAGAGATTGCGCCGTATTGCGCGTTGGTGATTTTGAGCTCGCGAATGAGCGTCGCCTAGTGAATTTCAATTGTAAGCACCAGAAGGTGATAGGAAGACACGTGGACTCGACCTTCAGCGGCCCCAGTGTGTTTTCCGAGAAACTAGAGCCAACTGTTGCGGTGAACATGAGCCACCAATTCTGTGACGAAATGGGAGATGTACCGGGGAGTAAGAGAGCCAGAGATAACGCGTAGATTTTCCATCTTAGTGGGAAATCTTCGGGTTCGGGTTGGGGTACAGGATGGTCCGATTGTTCCACCACCTTTTCAGTGCTCGAGCTAGAGTTGGATCTCGAAGCGCTTTGCTTACCATCCGCGACAACCGCCATGGGGTGCCAATATTTCTTATCCAATCTCATTTAAAAAACGTTGAGCAGGGAACTTAAAGAGTGAGGCTAGGTCTCAGGACGAGAGGCTCACATTACTGGATCCCGGTCCATTCAGATGCCTTGCGGATGGCATTTTCGATAGGCACGAGGGTTACTCGAGCGATGAGTGCTTTCGGTTTCTTCCATCCAACCGCGATGGGCAAACGCTCCTCGCGGAAGAAGATCTGAACGAATCTGGCGGAAGGTGCTGTTAGGTTCTTATGTAAAGTGAGGCGCCACGCGTCGCAGACGTACTGTTTAGGCGCGATACCAGTGAGGGGATTGCCAAAGACGCTGAGGTAGAATGCGGACTAGCGAGTGCGGAGGACGAACTCCTTGAGGGTGTTGACTGCCTTCGGCTTGGTGGCAGGGAGTATGCGAGGCGCTGGTGCATCATTTGGCCCGCGGAGGTGGTATCATAATAGATTGTCTCGTTGAACTTGACGTGGTCCCCGAACCCGAAATCGGAGCGTGAGAGGGAGGCGTCGTGCTCGGTGAGACTGCCTGCAAGCTCCTGAATGAGTGCGAAAACCCTCGAGCCGTCGTTAATTGAAACGCACAGCGAGAGCGCAGTTGCTGGAAGGAGGTCACATCTTCGCCCGAAAGAAGAGAAAATTTGGCAGCGACCAGAATGGTGTTTCAGTTCTGGTTGAATGTTTCTGATGGTTCAGATAACTTAGTATCCGGCAGTGTTTGTCGCATTATACTGGCAACTCATGTGCGCAGCGTGTATGATCATTGGTACACTGATGTTGCGGCCATTGTGTGGGAGGTAGCCGTGATTGGAGAGGCTAAGGAAGGGGGATCAAAGAAAATACAGTCCGGGACTGCTGAGACTCACGTACTTATTTAATCCAGGGCATGGGCCACAGGAGTCGGTCAATTAAGGAGCGACGAAGGCATGTTTTCGGTCATGGCTGAGATGGGCGCTGGTTCAACGATGTGCCCGCTCCCTGCTACAGCATCTCCAAAATTTCGGGGCCGTTCTCGACGTCGTCCAAAACTCGGCGGCTAGGTCCGAGAATCACTCACGTGATAAATTACCGTCTTCGGAGTGGCTGTACATGTCAAACGCCCATCATTTCACTCAATCGAGTAATAAAGTATTGCCTTCTGGTGCCATGAATACTCATCCCAGAGCTTAGGTGAGTGCATTTTCGGATTCAGCATCGAAATTCACGTCAAAGCCGAAGATAATGTCCGCGATTCGAATTCCGACACCCCTTGGTAGTCGCTGTCGGTTTCGTGTGTCCACATTCACCTTATATTTACTGGGCATTAATTTCTAGAAAGATGAGAGATCGATTTTGACTTGCCGGAAGGATGAGAAATAAGGTGATGTGAGTATATCCAGGCTTTACGACGCAGTATTCTCTACTCATGTCGACTTGCAAGGTCCTCCTTCGAATATATTCGGGAACGTGAGTCAAAATATTCGTTCTTTGAAAAGGATGAACACACCTGCTCGCCAGGCAGACTTGAGCAAGTCCGAAGTGAAAGTACTGGGTCGGATCCTTCGAGATGGGATGTGTTAAAATGACTATTGGCGCGTCGACGAACAGATCGGATGATCGCAATACATAGACACCGCTGTGAGCCAACACATTGGTCCAGAGAGTTGTGAGCTACTAGGAGCAGTTGTGCAAGGCTGTAGAGGATTGCCGTGAAAGTGGAAAGAGGAAGGTCGTTAAGCCTGGACCCACTGAAGGCATAATCACCGTTGGGACCTGATGTAAGGCGGAGATTACACTGGCAAGGCGTGAGGCGGCGAGAGTTTTACAGGTGGTGCATTCGAGCCCGTTTTTGCTGAATCCACTTCGGCGACTGGCGTGGTCAAGGAGAAGAAAAAAGCGATTGCACGTGACCTATCGCGCAAGAGGGCAGCAAATAGATGCAAGCATCGGTTGTTCAGGGGCTTATTCTACTACTCAATGTCTAACAGTCCGTCTGGTTTTCCTCGCAACCAACGACTTGAAAATAAAATCATGCGGTCCAACGAACAAAAGCCACTTGAATTGGGATAAAATAATCGTTTTCTGAAAAGTCGTTCCTAACCACTCACGGTATCATCACGCCCGGAATATCAACCACAACGCGGTTTGGTTGGCACACGATTTCGTGGTGCCTCAATAAAAATATGCGTGCATGAGAGAGAGGACGTCACACAGATATTGAATATGTAAACCAAACCAAATGGGAACGAAACTGATTGGGACTATACAGGGGTGGTACAGTACAACAGCGACTACTTCTGTCGCCGGCAACGTGATCCACGCACTCAAACTGATGATAAGACATGAGCACTGGTCCAAAATTTGCCGAGCATAGGTGCACTCACCATAGACACGAAGAAAAAATGCAGTCATACAGCATTGCGCGAGGGGAGGCGCATGCCCCACATGCTGCGAGTGCTGCTGGATGACCGCTGTAAAACGAGCGGTTTTTTTTCTAAAGGTGAGGCATGGTGAGTTTTGAGCCCCATCACAAAGTTGTATTCGGCGTACCCTGCGCCTCCGAGTCGGGGATTGCGACCGGCTGCCTAAACGCAGCGTCAAGGGATGGAGGCGCCGGCGGGAAGTCTGTCACGTATATAGACAACTGTATAAGGCATCCATAAGTGGCGAGTTATGGAAGAAGATAAAGGACGTACAACACGGCGGGGGGCTGTGTTCAAGTTGGACATGATAAAGGGGGTGTGTAGATGGACGTGGTGGTGGTTGAGAGTGAGTGAAGCGAGCTCGAGTGGGGAATTCGGCCTCCAACCGGTGGGTTTTTATACATTTTTAAGGCTGGAGTGATCGAGTCTAGACCATGTCTGTGGGGTCAGATGCAAGCGGATGTCTCACCATAGCCCTGCATCCGCGTTGGAGAACTCGACACAGCGTACGGGGCTCTGGAGGCGACGGGGAGAATTACTGGAGGCTACGGACCGACTATTTTAAGCTATCAAGATTTCCAACTTCAACGATCCAGAGAAACGTAGTATCGGCAGTCCTAGAACGAAAAACAGATACAAAATAAGCTCCGTCTGAATGACAAGATTTCCGGAACTAATATCGCCGGAGCGGATGTTCATGCGGAAGCCATTTCGTATGTTTCAGTGGACGAAGAAGAGCAGAGCCTCTCCCCGAGTTGGCCGGGGTGGATAATATTTCTGCCTTATCCGCTCCAGAACACAGCCTGAACCGTTCGGATGCACTGTCTCGATATTTTTCTCAAGAGGGGTGCCTAAGCTCTCCGTGTTGAGCTGATATGGAATGCATCAGTGGTTGTGTTCAAATTCGGCGAATCACATAAGACTATTGGCTTATAGAAAAAAAAAGGAAGAACGCGATTGGCTCCACATTCTCCGCGCGATTTATTTATCAACCACCCATAGAATACTCTGCAAACTCGACACCAGACTCTCTGACCGATCACGAGGATGAAGTAACTCTACAGCTCTTTGAAACCAATTATTCATTCGGGAGTGAACACCTGAACCAGAACGCCAAGCAGGAGGTAAAATAATTAAAGGGTGACACTGGGGCCCAACTTGAGTGGCTCGCATGCCTGGCTCATCGTCCACTCAGAGGCGGCGCGGATGACCTTCTCAAGGGGGCTCGTCGTCGCGACCTCGACCAACGTCGTCGGCTTCTTCCACCCTTCAGCAATGGGGAGGCGCTCCTCGCGGAAGAAGATGTTCACAAATCTGTCGGATGGGGATGTCAGATTAAACTCAGGCGTCGGGAATTTTCCAGGGTTGACACGTACTTCTTGGGCGCAATGCCAGTGAGCGGGTCGCCGAAGATGCTGAGGTACAGCGCGGTCTCGCGGCTGCGGAGCTTGAACTCCTTGCTGGTGTTGGTGACGTTCGGGTTGGTCGCGACGGAGTGCGCGAGCCGGTCGCGCTGCACCTTGCCCGCGGAGACGGGGTCGTAGTAATCCTTTCCCGGGTTTGAGTTTGCAAGGGTCGCGTACACGGATTCGTTGAACTTGATGTGGTCTCCGAAACCGAAGTCCGGGCGCGAGATGGACGCGTCGTGCTCGATAAGGTTGTGGCTGCGAGCTCGTAAATGAGTAGAATTCAAATAGAAGGGAGCTTTGGGGGTCGGAACGCACAGGGACAGCGCGTCGAGACGCATCTCCTGGAAGCTGGTGACGTCCTCACTCGCGAAGAGGCCGAATTTCGCGGCGAGCAGAATGGTGTCCCAGTGCTGGTTGAATCCCTCTGATTAACATGGCGTCAGCCATTCACCGCGCATTATCTTTGAGTCGGCTGGTAGCGTACCGAGTGTGGCGTCCATGAGCAGCGGAATACTGATATTCCGCCCATTGCGCGGAAGATAGCCGTGGTTGGCGAGGCTGAATAAATAAAATAAATACACAGGAGGCAGTCTCGGAGAGTAGAACGCACGTATTCAGCCCCGGGCATGGGCTACGAGAGTCGGTCGGGCCAGGTGCGATGAACTTGTGCTTCTGGTGGATGTCCGGGAAGGCGCTCGTGGCTGCAAAAAAAGCTAGAACTAGTGCCAGAGAAGGGATATTA
Organism: Mycena rebaudengoi; assembly: GCA_029282285.1. NCBI lineage: Eukaryota > Fungi > Basidiomycota > Agaricomycetes > Agaricales > Mycenaceae > Mycena > Mycena rebaudengoi. The sequence goes on along the minus strand of JARJCX010000156.1, from coordinate 345,358 downwards.
AAATGCATTGCTGAGTCGTCGAGGAAGGGACTGCAAGGCTGCTGAGGGACTCGACTCTTCGTATCGGTTTTATACACGCTGGACAGGAAACCAAATTCGGATTTGAGCGAACTTGAAGTACACCCGGATCCGGGCGTACGGGCCCTGCGTAATTAATGCTGACTACTTTGCGCAGCGTTACATCGAAGGGGTCAGCGGCTTTGATGCGGTCCGTAGCTGCGGTTCCGCTAGTTTTTGCCTGGGACTTGTTGTTTTTGTGAGGACGAGGTATCTGTATTGAATTGGTTTTGACCGTTGTATGCGAAAATGAAGTTATATGAATATCTTGCGAATAGTTCTTTCTGACCTACTTCGTTCGAGCGAGCTCCTGATCATCGCGATTGAGGAGCCAATCGGGGCTTCGCGGTTGGTGGGCAGCAGACTACGTTTTGGGTGAACAGGATAAGCTGGATGATTGAGTGTCATAGAGCTTACCAGGCAGTAGAGCTTCTACCGGGTGTGGACGTCAAACACCCGTCTGACACTCCAGAGCGGAATCGAGTCCACAGGCGGATAAAGCGGAGCTGAGATAAAGCCGGTAATTATGGTGCGATGGATGAAAATGAAAGGGCGTACAAGTAATTAGTGAAAGGGGTGGGAAACAGCTATTTAAGTGTTCGCCCGGATAAAGACGTCCCATCTTAGGGAGGACTGGGGGAAAAAATCAGAGATGAACCTGAATATAGTCATGTTGTCCAAATACCTGTAGGCAGCCACTGACATCATGATGCCCGTAGAATATGCCAGAGAACTAGGTCGATCTTCATGGACCTGCGTGATTTATTTGAATCGACAGCCAAGCCGCGATTGGCATCCCACCACTCCGTCGTCCCTGCACTGACTCTTCCCGCCCGTCAGACCCCAACAATCTCTCCCGCCGCAAATACCTGCTTCGGTCGACGCAGACGCAGACGCAGACGCACGCCAACTGGGACGCGAATACTACTGCGCATACGGGGGATTTGAATTGACAGCATTCCACAATCTCGTCCCGCCCTGCTGCGCGTCGGCTCCCTCCCGCGTTGGTCGCGGCAGCAGCAGCGTCGAGTTCTACCGCCTCTTCCTGCCACGGACCACCAGAACAAGACCCTCGCGGCTCCCGTACCCTGGACACGTCCCCACGCCCCATAGAGAAGACAGCGAACGATCCAATCCAGCCACGCCAACGTTTCCGAGGAACCGCGCCGACGGACTTCTTGAAGTGCGTATGCGGTGCGCGATCCATCCGTCATGGTGACAATCGCCGCCCTCGCGGGGTAGTATCTCTCACCGCCGCCGGGTGAGCTTACGCGGAAACCGCGATCAGATGCGATAGAGTACGAGCGGGGGAGGGGAGGCGCGAGACTCCTGGCGTCGATGGTGGATCGTCGGACGTCACATCGTGCGTCGATGGTCGTCTTGGCCGCTGGCGCCAAGGTGTACAGCGTGCTGGGCCTCGATGGCGCATCTGCGTGCGCGGGGATCCGTGTCGTATCGGCCACCGGCATCAACGGGGAGAGGAGGCGCGGCGCCGTATCGTCCCCACGGCGCGTCGGCCATTGTCGAGGATCCTAGTCGGGCGAGGGACGAGGGACACAGGACAACATTGTGCGCACTAGGCGCGGGGCATTGTGCCGTATCTGTCACCGGCACCAACGGCGCATCATCAGGGCGAGGCTCATGTTGAGGATCGCGGTGGGACCGGGGACGGAGCGAGTTGGTGACGACGAGGCACACGCGCGGGTACTTCTAGGGAGGACTGGGCGGGCAGATTATCGTGATAGCGGTGAGGCCGGGATTTACATGTCCGGCGGCATGCGCCTACATGCCAATGTTTCGATTTCTCTTCAGGCGCTCCGAGCGTCTTGCTGTCTGAGAACAACTCTATTTAATTGCGCTCCACGACGATCGCGGCGTCCGAGACCTCGCTCTTCTCGAGGGGATACGTGTAGAGCCGGTGCGCGACGAACATCACCTCTGCGTCGATGGGGTCGTGCTTGCGCCGTAGTAGCAGTCTTCGGAGGTGGTTTTATTGCGCGTACGGACAGCGCGACGAGACGACAAATAACAAAGGCGATGCGCAGGAGGACGCCGAGTCCGCAGCCTAACAGTGTGATGAACAATCAGAAAAGAGCTATAGGATAGATAACACACCGGGAATGAAGGCGACCGCGCGCAGAGAGCAACAAGGTGTACGCGGAAGTAGAGGCGCTGGCGGAAACGTCTCCGCGCTCATGCCGCGATGTGCATTGGCCCGGGCGGGACGGCCACAAGCGCGAGGTACGCATGGACGTGTGAGGCGGGCGGGAGCGAGACGGTCGGGCACGTACGGATGGGCGCGGCAGCGTGGCATGCGGACGGGGTGGCCGTGAGCTTGGTGGGGGTCGCGCCGAAGCCGAGCGCTTGGATGAAGGGGAGCAAGATGCTGTGTGCCGCGGCGGCGCTGCTGCTGCTGATGCCCTATGGGACGTCGGCGGGGCGTTGGGGACCGACGTAGTTGACGCTGGCCATGGGCAACGAGATCAGCATCGCGCTGGCTGGAGGCACTGGCTAAAAGTGGCACGTATGTATCAACGAGACAGCTGCAGTAAGAGACGTAGGCGCAGGGGAAAATACACAGTTTCATACAATATAGACTGTAGTGTAAGTCGAGTAAAGCAGGAGAGGAGACGCACAGATGGTGGTGGTGACAAAAGGAAGTTGAGAAGGTGGCGGTGCGTAAATTCGCACTCCGCTGATCGCCGCTTAAATCTTCAGCGGTTGCAGTTCAAGAACGCCCAGCCCGTGCTTTTATTGCTGAAATTGTGCTGTGCAGATCCAAAGCGTACAGAAGACACCCTCCGACTAATTTGTTCTCTCCAGAGGCCACTTGCGTTAACAGCACAGTGCCGTGTTCCCGACCGTCGAGTCTCGACCGCCTCCTTGATTCGCTCACAAACAAATTGTAATGAGGCAGATGGTGGGCCGAGACACCTCGAGGAATCCTGCTCATACTATCTGTCGCCGTCGCCCCTAGCTTTCACCGCCATTCGACGCAGAACTCTGCAGAATTGACATCTAATTAAACAGCCCCGGCTCTCTCCTGCACCCATTCCGCCCTCTCCACATCACCGACCCCGGATATTTCTCTGCACTATGTACAACTCCGCATATTTTGTCCCGCCCCATGCATGCCTGACGACATCTATGAACTTCCCTTCCTCAAGTGCTGATTCAATCAGGAGTCCTGTGGCAAAAATATAGTTCGAATACATATCTCGCCCCCCGCCCCCGCCCCCACCGCGCAAGTTTCAAGTTGCAGCACTAGGCTCTGCGCAAAATAAATCCCGACCTGTATCGAGAAGACACTGTTACAGCTAGGCGTCTTCTTGGAGTTTATACGACTATCCGGGCCTTGCATTGACCTATGCATCGACTTTACTTTCCACAACCACAAAACCGGAAACTTATGCACGCGCGCCACCGTACTACCGCGCACCTGGGACCCCGGTGCTGCTCACCCCAAATCTGCCTATGTACAATACGATAAATCAGACTCGGTGTACGGATCGAGCACAGTCACACCCTGACCGCAAATCATGGTGCTACACGGGATACCTGCCCGTGGTATTCAGCTTTGAAATGATTTTTTATTCTACCCCCCGAAGAAACAAAAAGGAAAAGTCCCACCGTGGTGTCTTAATTTTTTTATCTATACATATCGCATGCACCGGAGACTAAATTGAGGAAAGGATCGTATACGTGATTTTTTGATACGGCTCGCCAAGAATCACCGAATGCATTGGTCGTACGGTGCTCTTTTTCACCGGGTCACCCCAGCCTGAGTAACGTGTTTGGTGATCGCATTTTTTTCCCCACCTCAACTATATCCCGTTGTCTGCGTCTTGAATTTCACCAGGACATTGGAGCGGAACCTGAGTCAACACATTCATGCGGTTGATTCTATTGCTCTGGATTAAGCACATATAATTTGCGCCCGCTTTCTCAGATCCGAGACCACCTCCGTTGAAAAATGTTCCAGAACCACTTCGTTTTGGAGACGACAAACCGACGCAAAGTTCATTGGACTGCTTCCTGGGTCCATTCAATGGAAAACTGGTTCTTAGTGTGAAATCATAATACAATAACTCTTGAGGGAAGCGAAATAGGGTACTGACAAACATACAAATTTATGCCTCTGGTTCAACCTCGTCAGCCACTTCACTTGGTTAGTGTTTTTTTACTGAACGGAAGAAAGAGTCAACTAACCGCGTCACAGTAAATAAGATTAATCAACCTATCAACATCGACAAGAGGATACCCAAGTTCAATCGTAACATCTTGGCTGGTATGGTCGAATCCCTTGCTGTAATGAAAGTTGGCAATTGAATCATAGACCTCCTTGCTCCATGCTGATCCCCGTTGGCATGAGTCAGCCGATGTCGGCCTCGAAACGCAGTGAGCCCTGCAGAAGCGTGCGTCAATAATGTCACTGTTGAATGTATAATATGTTCTTTTGATACTATGTTATTTCTTCGCTAACCTAACGCACGCGAGACAGGTAGGTGCCGATGATTATTTAAACTAGGGGCTGACTTGGGGTTCAATTTCGATCAGGGGAACGAACCCAGGCCTGATAGCAGCACGGTACCTACAACATGTTTTCCTTAACCATATCCAGTGAAGGGCGCGTTCCAATCGTGGTTCAGTCGCATTTCTAAATTCTCACACTTCAACACCACTTTGACGAGAATATTAATAAGGGTTGGTACAATTGATTGTGGCCTGGTAGCGCATCTGCGAGACGTACACCAATCCCATTCCACAGCAGATTGATATATATGTAGGCTCAGTTATACAGTGGAATTAAAGAGATTCGACCCCATGTGATTTCGCCGGGAAATTCGATATTTAAACCTTGAGCGGCATTGAGTTTTGTGTCCCAAGTCTTTGTGAGTGCTTTCTATTTATCTCACGTACTTTTCATTATGTAGATGACTTTTGGTTCCAAATTCTTGGTTCCGGTTTTAGGTACCAGGTCTATGTCTGTCCGTACGAGATACACTGCTTATTAATGATGCGGGTCATGATCCCGTCAACATCACTTTTCTCTTACCTCTTTCTTCTCTACGGCGGCCTCGTCCAGAATCCAGAGCCGGCAGCACTGTTCCACGTATGCGTCGCCCACCACTGAAGATATATCTGAGTCACTTTTGCGTATATTGATATTGCCTGTTTTTGTTCAATGCTGACTCTTACTCATTTAGTTTATGTAGCGGAGGACAAGCTTGTCACCGCACGTGTAAAGTCCCAGGACGGCTTTGGAGTTGTATTCATACGGCATGCGTACCACACTGAACGATGGCGACCTTTCGAGCGAGCTGGACACAGCTAGCTTGAGTCCGTAGTTGACGCCATCAAGTGGCTAGACGCGTCCCAGGAGGCCGCGAAGGAGAAATAAGATGACAAGAAGAGGGGAGCCGGAAGCCACTGCCAATCTCTTCATGCAGAAACTATATGCCGCTCGTGGAATGAGCGGTGCTTAGTGGGATCCAGTGCTGAGGAATTCGAAAGTTGACTAAGCCTGCTGCAATATTAATTATTTTGTGCCGAAAACTACATACAAGTACGATACAATTCACAAACAGGTGCGAAGCGCGCGTTTCTGGACTTGACAGAACCAGAAACCAGAGGCATTAGCCAGTGGAGGAACCAAGGCTGCCCAGAGGGCTTCTGTATAATAATTCAACTCCGAAATGCATGTCCCAATATCGTCTCCATAGGCGGAGATTACGCCACGAGCAAGGCGAGAGGCGGCGAGCATTTAACATTTGGTGCATTCAAGTCCGTTGTTACTGAATCCTTTTCGGCGACTGGCGTGGGCAAGAAGAAAAAAAAATGCGATTGCACGTGACCTATCGCGTAAGAGAAAGGGCAGCAAACAGATGCAAGCATCGGTTGTTCAGGGGCTTACCCAACTACTTAATGTTTAACAGTCTGTCCGGTTTTCCTCGCAACCAAGGACTTGAAATAAAAATTATACAATCCAACGAAGAAAAGCCACTCCTTTTGGGATGAAATAATCCATTTCAGGGATTGCGACCGGCTGCCTAAACGCAGGGTCGAGGGATGGGGGCGCCGGCGGGAGATCTGTCACGTATATAGACAACTGCATAAGGCGTCCATAAGTGGCGAGTTATGAGAATTAAATAAGGGACGTACGACACGGCGGGGGGCTGTGTTCAAGTTGGACATGATAAAAGGGGTGTGTAGATGATGGACGTGGTGGTGATTGAGAGTGAGTGAAGCGAACTTGAGTGGGGAATTCAGCCTCCGACCAGTGGGCTTTTATACATTTTTAAGGCTGGAGCGATCGAGTCTAGACCATGTCTGTGGGGTCGGATGCAAGCGGATGTCTTAGATGTCTCACCACAGCCCTGCATCCGCGTTGGTACCGCGTACGGGGCTCTGGAGGCGACGGGGAGAATTACTGGAGGCTACGGACCGACTATCTTAGGCTATCATGATTTCCAACTTCAATGAACCATAGAAACGTAGTATCGGCAGTCCTAGAGCGAAAAACAGAACACAACATAAGCTCCGTCCGAATCACAGGAGCGAATATCGCCGGAGCGGATGTTCCTGCGGAAATCATTTCGTATGTTTCAGAAGAGCAGAGCCTCTCCCCGAGTTGGCTGGGGTGGATACTATTTCTGCCTTATCCGCTCCAGGGCACAACCTGAACCGTTCGGATTCACTGCTTCGATATTTCTCTCAAGAGGGGTGCCCGGCCTCTCCGTGTTGAACTGGTATGGAATAAATCGGTGCTTATGTTCAAATGATTGTTGGGAGAATTAAATATTACGTGCTCGAACGGGTATAAAAGAAAAAGGAAGAACGCGATTGGTTCCATATTCGCCATGCAATTTATTCATCAACCACCCACAGACTCCCTGAACGACCACCAGGACGGTGTAAACGCAGCTCCTTGAAAACAACTATTGGCACGGACCGTCACCCAACGGCCCGTCAAGTGGTTGAAAAGTTTCTTGACGGGACGGCCGTCACGGCCGACGGAACGGGATCGGCCCTGAAAAGGTTATTGCAGAGAGGAAAGTAGACGAGAAACATGCTCTAGTTCACCTAGTAGCCGAAGTTGAATCAAAGCCTTTAAATTCTAACATCAAATAGAACTGAAAGTTATGTTTCTTCATCCAGGAAAGAAGGCCAAGGACTAAAAGGGACTGGGTGGTCGCGTCAAAAACTATAGGGCTGTGCGCCGTGCCCGTCGCGCCGGTTTGACGGGTTCCGTGCGACGGGTAGCCGACCCGTTCCGTCGGGCCCCAGAAAGGTTTTTCGACGGGACGGTAACGGGACGGTTTGAGAGGGTGACGGCCGTGACGGCAACGAGACGGCACGACGGGTGCATACAGTTTAAGTCATAAAATGGGAGGTTTATTGGTTCAAAAGTGTGGGGATAGACACGCAAGTTCATTTGAAGTGAGATGAATCATATATCATGGTGAGGGTGGGCAGGAAAACGGTGCTCGAAATAAGGCTGGCCAGCAATCAACGGCGGCAATCAGCTCGCATATCACCTTCCTCTGCGCACACCTTTTGCACTAACGCGTTTTGGACGCTTTCAACACCTTTAGACCCTAAACAGACAAGTGCCCAAGCAACCACTACTGTCTCCGTTGAGCATTTTCACCCCTACAGCATGAAAAAACTAACAATATCGAGTTGCAGAGCAAGTATTTTCCCGAAAAAATACTCCAAAGGTCCCCTAACGCTTTTACGAAGCTGCGAGCGACTACGACAACGTCGCAAAAGGAAAAATGACTCCCTACAAGAGGCCGTCGACTCCCGGCCGTCCGTGACGGCCGTCCTGTCGCCCGTCCCGTTCCGTAGAGAGTTTTTGAACCTCGACGACGGGACGGAGACGGGACGGGTTTGCCCGTCGCCTAGCCGTCGAAACAACGGCCGTGCCCGTCGACGGGACGGCGCACAGCCCTAAAAAACTATGGTTGATGTGGCAGTGCCGCACTTTGCAACAGTTTGTTGTTCTGTAAAAGGCCGAAATCGAGCCGAAACCTCTTGTCTCTTACTTTCATGTCGTTTTGGTGCTATTCCGCCTTGTCATCTTTTAAATCTTGGACACAGTTCATTGCGCCATTCAGCGTTTCTCGCTCAGTATAATCATTGCCTCACTCATGACACGCGTACTTTGCATCCAGGACTTAAACCGTTTCGTTCTTGCCCTTCATAATCTTGCCGTGCCAGAAATTGGATCTCAGCCAGACTGGCACTGCGGCCTTTCCATTTAGGTCACTCTTCACTTGTTGTGAGTGGAATATCCCTATGATTCATTTCGTCCGGTGGTTTTCTGCAGTTCTGGATCTTTCTTCGTGGCATAAGGACCAATATAACTGATGTACAAGCCTCCATGGATCGCTCGCCGTGATCCTTTGGAAATTATACGCTCTGTGAGACTGTTTCTAGCATCTTTAATACAATACATTTGGATTTCTGAATGTCTAGACTCTCGATATTTTGCTCTATTCGGTGTTCAATGTTGAATTAAGATATCCTCGCATGAGTAAAAATCGAGTGGGTGACGTCAGACGCGCGTCTGCGGCTGATTTTTACTCATGTTGATATTTTGGCTCAACGCGCCCGCCCAACCGGCAACCCAAAAGCAAGTGAATTTCTGTTCTTGACGAGAAAGGATTCGAACTGCTTTGTTCTATTTACAGCCGTTTTCCAAAATTTGTACGGGTGGAGCGAAATGTTGGTGCTCGATTTGTGCCTGCCGCTGTTTGCGCCTGCGTCTTCGGCTATCACTTCTGGCGCTCCACCACACACAATCTTTCGCTCCCTCCTCCTGCTTGCAGCACTCCGTTTCACCCACGCATAGAAGGGCACTCAGCACTCTGTATTATGGACAGTTTTTGCACAAAAAGGTGCTTGAAACAAGGGGGAAAATTACACGGATTTACGGCGTACAGTCTTTAACCGGGAAGCGAAACACCACGTGTTTTGCATCATGTGAGCATCCCCCAGGGCCCGATTTTTTTGAGCGCATTCTAGAGTATCCAAAACCCATATTCACAAAAGGAATTGTGCAGGTAGTGGTTCAAGAGCTCAAGAAAAAGAAATCTTTTGAATCACTGTTTGACTCAGTTTTGTCACCAATATTGCAATTGAGCAGCCACTGTCCCTCACTGCTGTGCAGGAATTACACAGTTATGGCATGTATTGGGGGTTTTCAGGGTCGTAGAATTAGAATATTGCCACCGCAGGACTTCAAAGACACTCCATCACGCCGATCTTACTGTAGTGTTTCGCTTCGTGGTTTATTGCACAATTTGATGGTATCAATAATTTGGGCATGTTCTCCACCAATACTGAAGGGATTCACTCCAACTATTTGATATCCAGGTAGCCATTTAGTATATACATTGAGTGAAAAAAAAGTTTGGGTGACTATCGCTTTTCATCACGGAGAAAATCCCGGATCGCTTAAGCGTTTCGCTTCCCGGTTAAGGACTGTAGAGCCAAAGGTGGAGCCATGACATCGTTTGAGTAGGGACAGACGCACACAATGGTAAGCACAAATCAAAGAGCAACGTTTCGTAAAACCCGTACAAAACGGCTGTATCAAAAAATAATATGAAGACGAGTGATTTACATTGCCATCGAGCACATGCTAGGACCCAGTAGTTCCCAACCTATAGCTAGCTAATAATTCTTGATTAGTTCCATACGTAGTCCTGAAATACTACTCCTACCTGCAGTTCCGAGCCCGCTTACAAGCAGAAATCGGCGTCCTTGGATGTGGTGCCACCACAGCCACTCGCGCAGAACGAGATGAACCTGATCTCCCCACCGCCGATGCAGTCGAAGAGGCTGTTGTCGATATGCGGCTCATCGGTTGGCTGCCTATTCCCCATGAGAACCTGAACAATATGGTTCCGGTAGTTGCCTGGAAGGAATGAACCAGTGATTATTAGCACAACGACTAACCCGCTTGGTTATGCATGGCGGCATACTTACCCTTGTTGAGCAGGGAGGTGCCGCAGTAGACACCACCACTGTTGCAGCTATCGCGAGCTTTAAGAATGCTAGCAGAGGCGAGGGTAGTGAAGAAAGCTGTGAAGGTAGCAAAAGTAGCAGTAAGCTTCATGATTGGTGTTGAAAGTATGGAAGGTAAAATTTGTGTGGGGAGTGTGTGCCCAAATGAAGCTCGTAGGCGCTCCACTGTGTTCTCTAAATAAAGTCAGGCTCTGCACACCTTGAATTCCAATCAATCAATCAATCAACCCTGGACTCTCGGTAGGCGCTCCGAGTTTGAACGGCTGCGGTCGTGACTCAGCTCGATAAAAATATACCACGATGGGCTGAGCATCCCCTGACATCCAACTCTCAACAATTTTCTTAGCTTTGGAAGCTCAACCAACTTGGTATGTATTACATGCCCAGCTCAAACATCACCTACAGGCAGCCATTTTATTTTCTGGCATATGCATATGTTCCGCATACTTGAGGTCTGTATCCCTCTCATTTGCGGGATCATCTATCTCACCCCAGTGTTGTCTTTGACGGGGTCTGACCGGGTCTGACCAGGCGTCAAGACCCTTTGACCGGCCTTTGACCGTTTCGTCAAGGCCGGATTTCCTTTTTTGGAATACCCGTTTTAAACTCGTAGAACCACCGGAAAAATCAGGAAAAAATTGGATCATTGAGAGAATGGATATACCAGTCGATATTGTACCAAGCGGTCCTACAATGCGAACCCATTTGGGAAAAATATTTTTCCCGCCCTGGCCATGACCGTGTTTGAACTCAGTGCCGTCAGGGTCAGCGTTTGACTGTCAGAAAAGGTCAGATATCTGACCCGTCAAATGCACCGACCCCATCGTTTGAGGGGTCAATGACAGGTCGATCACCGAGTTCCCACGCTTTGGGACGATGCAAAAAATTCAAGTGATTTGTCAGAGTTCAGTGACATCACCGACCTCCTTTTCCCCTCCTTTCACAAAAGTCAGTGACGGGTCAATCAATGACCTTCTGAAAATGGAAATCTGACCATGACCCCTCAAATGACCCCGTCAGACGGGGTCAGTGACAACACTGTTTGAACTTACTTTGAAGCTCTCCGCGTCATTCTTTGGATGGTCAAAGTCACCTTCAGGCATGTAGTGTGAGTACAATTGAACAAATGGTCTTTGCCGTGCATTGCCAGATTATGCCACATGTCTCATTGCAAAGACAACATTGATTCCTTTGACTGATTTTGATCTGACCGTCCCGCCGCAGTTTTGAGCCATACACATGTTATATTAATTCATGATCTGACATCGGTGTCACTATGAATCTTTTCACAAGCCATTCGGGGTGCATTTGGATATGGGGTTGCCCTGTTGTTCACATAGCAGTTTTCCATACTGGTAAATCTGACTACCTTTCAAAATTGATACTGTAGGCAGGAGATATTGGTCATGACCACTCAGAACATCGGATTACGGTCAGGTAAGGCTTGCTAGCATTGCACACGACCCTTAACAGCTGTAACGAAGGACTCTTCCAAATTTGGAAAGGGTCAGGCCGAGGGTCAGACCCGGTCAGACCCCGGTCAAAGGGTCAAATGGGTCAGACCTTTTTGACTCTCGGCCTGGCCTCAGACACCACTGTCTCATCCTGCGGTATGTTTCTGTTCTCTTCTGATGTCAGTGCATGATTTGATTTATTTCAGCAGAGCCACTGTTGACTCGGATGAAGAGGCATCCATGACGCACCATGAACCACTGGCTGGTGGTGGGAGACATAGAAAAATTCTGACTGAAGTTATTCTTCCCCATCACCATGGCTGGATGTCCACACCATTTTTTTATGAACACCAATGCGCACTTGATCAAGTGAATGCTGCACTAGCTAAAAATCCATCCTATATGTCTGTGACTACGCCAATGTGGAATTTATTGCTTTACATCCCTCAGACATCCCTCAGGCACACTTGCAAAGTTACATCAAGTATGGGTGGGCTCACAAGTATCCGTCAATGAAGCATGGACATTGAGGTCATCCTAAGCCTGTGAAAATTGTCGCCAGATGGTGTAAATTATGACCATTGATCATGGCTGGACCTCAGCCGCATACACGGAGTGTACAACAAGAGGAAGGGAAAAATACAACTGTCTTTTGCACACCAATTGCAAATTCGGAAACATACAGCGGCAGAGATAAAGCGGATCAGGGATTGGGAGAAGGTCTGTCAGCACCGTCTTCGAGGGACCCAGCTTCCACTGCAACCTGCAACCACTGAAACTTCGCATCGGATAATCACCCATTCTTCTGAAAGCGTGCATCCGGCCCGTTTTCTAGTAGCTGGCTGTGGCCGGCTAACTCCGCTGGTTCAGTTCACGCCACTAGCACATTTCAAAGCAGTGTTGCAGTTCAGGTTAAGCCTTAATATGCTTAATATTAAGGCTTTACACAATGGACAGAATTTATTGGCCCTCCAATTTTCCATGTCGTTTAAGGAGGGACCGATCTGGTAATATAAAGGACCAAACAAAACACGTCGCAAAATGAAGCCTACTGCATCTGGTATTACGGTAACTGAATGGCATACCTCAGTCAGTCACGGAGAAGGTACGACTGAGGTACCCGGAGCGATTAAACGAGGTATATAGGAAACCAAACAGCGCATATACCGTGATGTGGGTAACTCGTACGAGTCACCTGCGGGTCGATTGGGACCTGAGTCAACGGTATCGGAGATTCTCAACTAGTAGCTGTACCCTGCGCACCCCGGGGCCAAACCCGCGGGTGGACCCGAGAACCACGTCCAACCCCCGATCATCTCGGGTGAAATTCAAACACATACAGGGTTTCAAAAATTCGACACGTCATGCTCCGCAAGAAAAGAAAAAACTCTGAATGAAGAAGGAAAGGGTTTACGCTGACAAGACAGTTCAACGTGGATACTCAGATGCGACTTGAATTGGTTTGAATCTGTCTAGCGCCCAACTAATACCCACCATTGTTACGGAGACCTCGGGACAACTTGAAATACTGTAGATGACTGTACTGAGGCAACCAACCTCAGGACCATGACATGCTGAACGAATTTGGGCAACGCAACCAGAGACTCCGTGACCGTGACAGGTGCCAATTTGGGCAACCACACTAATTTGGGCAACTAAAGCCATTGTCTGCTCTCCTGCCAACTTAAAGCAGTCTCGTTGATAACTAAGCGTGCAGAGCCTAATTTAAAAATAAAATAAACCTCCTTCACACTACCACCATGCCACCGAAGAAAAATGCTGACCCCAAGCCAGTGACAGGCCCACTGCGCGAGCTCATTGCACGTATTGAGATATTAGAGTGCTCAAGAAGGCAGATGGGGTTGAGGAGACGCAGGAGGCTTAGGCAAGGTTCTACGTAGCCAAATACACTTTATTCGAATTTTTCTGATTTTTTTTCAATGTCACGCAAAATTTAAGGCAACCGACCCAATCGTTACCGTGACCAGCTGAAACTTGGGCAACACAACCAGCCCCTCCATTACTGTGACGGCTGCCTCAGTACAGTCATCTACAGTACGTACCAGAGTGGATTCTTCACTCCAAAATTTCTCGTAATCCTGATTGATTAATTGGAATTCAAGGTGTGCAGAACCTGGCTTTATTTAGAGAACTACGAGCTTCATTTGGGCACAAGCTCAGAGCGCCTACCGAGCCGAGGTTATTTGGGGCACACAGCGGCGAGAGCCCGAGGTTTATTTAGGCACAGCGACGTCCTGCTCTGATGCTAAATCAAAATGACTACTGTAGCGTTAATTCCGACACTCCAAAATTTCTCGTAATCAAGTCATGCCCGATTTGGGCATATTATGTTGTGAGGGCACTGCAGTAGAGTCTGGCTTGATTTCGGTTTTTATTTCATTCTACTGGGTATCAATGGGGACAAACAACAAAAAGAATTCAAAAAAGGAAGGAAGAAGGGAGAGTTCAAGAGAACTCAGGACAAGCTCAGGACAAGCTCAGGACAAGCTCAGACAGTCCATATATCAATCACCACGAATCATATTTATTGGTTAGAACATGTAGAAATACAGGATTCAAAAGACAGTGGTAAAACGGCCCGCAACATCGGGGCACCGTCGCATAAATAACAATGCACAGGTGCCCCGCAGGTACCGCGGACTGTGATGAAGAGAATGGTCGTGTGAGCTCGGGTGGTGTCATGCTAAACAACCGAAAGCTTAGGGCTGTGCGCCGTCCCGTCGACGGTTAGGCGACGGGCAAACCCGTCCCGTCTCCGTCCCGTCGTCGAGGTTCAAAGACTCTCTATGGAACGGGACGGGCGACAGGACGGCCGTCACGGACGGCCGGGAGGCGACGGCCTCTTATAGGAAGTCTTTTTTTTTTCTTTCCTTTTGCGACGTTGTCGTAGTCGCTCACAGCTCCGCAAAAGCGTTAGGGGACCTTTGGAGTATTTTTTTCGGGAAAATACTTGCTCTGCAACTCGATATTGTTAATTTTTTTAATGCTGTAGGGGTGAAAATGCTCAACGGGGACAGTAGCGGTTGCTTGGGCACTTGTCTATTTAGGGTCTGAAGGTGTTGAAAGCATCCAAAACGCGTTGGTGCAAAAGGTGCGCGCAGAGGAAGGTGATATGCAAGCTGATTGCCGCCGCTGATTGCCGGCCAGCCTTACTTCGAGCACCGTTTTCCTGCCCACCCTCACTATAATATATGATTCATCTCACTTCAAATGAACTTGCATGTCTATCCCCACGCTTTTGAACCAATAAACCTCCCATTTTATGACTTAAACTGTACGCACCCGTCGTGCCGTCCCGTTTGCCGTCACGGCCGTCATCCTCTCAAACCGTCCCGTTACCGGCCCGTCGAAAAATATTTCTGGGGCCCAACGGCACGGGTCGGCTACCCGTCGCACGGAACCCGTCGAACCGGCGCGACGGGCACGGCGCACAGCCCTACGAAAGCTTGCAAGCATGGCGCTGCCCTTCAGATCGAATCGCGCGCAGCGAGCGCATGGAGCTCGCATGTGCACCGTCGCACAAGTCCAGAAATAAGTGAATAGTGGTACGTACACGGTTTCGGCTAGTTTGTCAGGGGGCAGAATGATTTCAGCGATGCTTTATTACTGTCGCAAGAGAAGAAAATGTATTGATCAGCAAAATAGACTGAGAAAAAGCCTGTGGAACATACGTAGGGATGGCATCCGAGGAACCATAAATATGGAATTTGATGCGGCAGCCAGGCTGAACTACAAGATAGATGAAGTGCACGACCCGCGAGGATGAAGGCGAGCGGGAACAGAAGATGAACGTGCACAAAAAGTCGACGCAGAGCCGAGAAGACGAGCCGGTGCGAGATGAGGGTGCATAAGACAGGCTGGCACGATATGTGGATGAAGAGGAGTGAGGCTACAGACGCAGAGCCTGTGCGCAATGAGTACGCGGAATGACGAGCTAGGCCGCCACTGAATGCAACGGGTTTTCCGTGAAGTACAGGGCATTTGTGAGCGCCTGCATCAAGGCGACACCTTTGGCGAATGTTGACGACCGGCGCAAAGATTCAGGTGCAGTGGCGGGAAGCTGGGCCAACGGTAGTGCGGGAGAAGATTGAGAGCCAGATAACTGGAATGTGGGCCAACCCAGACTCCTGCCTAATTGGGTGATGTCGGACATCATCGGCTGATGTGATCCGATTCCTAACTGGGACAGTAAAGCCCCTGTTGGCGGCCATTTTCTGGCCATTGTTCGCGATGTGCCACCTTGGACGCGTTTTGACGTGTCATTTCTTTTTCATTCCATCTACTACCCCCTCTGTATCCTCTCTGCCTTTTATCCATGTCTCAACGTGCCAATTTTGAATTTTGTCACTACCACTTCATCCCAGCCGTCATCTGAGCCGCCACAAGCTATTCCTGCCACTAGCCGCACTCAGAAAGCGCAGAAAACTCAGAAAGTTCGATGGGTACCATACACGGCTGAAACTGCCTCCCGTAAGATTAAACCAGCGGTTACTCCCCGCAGTATTGCCATGGACATCCCGTTGGGCAAATTAAGGATTTCTGCGGCGCAGAGGTAGTTGGTCGATGAGTTATATATCCCTAGTGTGACCCCTGCGCCTACTACGCTGTCTCCCGTTGATCATCTGTTTACACTCGATGATAACGACCAAATTTCTGCTTCGGCCATTATGGCACAGCATGGTTCAGGGTCCAGCCAACACAGGAAAAGGACCGACTTACTCCCCCCCTCTCCGGAAAAAGCCTCTAAAAGACAGACATCCTTCGCTCCTCACTAGAATTTCTATTTCATTTTCTTTAAATACTCATGATTATATTGCTTTCCTGCCACCACATTTGAATACGACCGATACTCGTTGTGTGCTAATTTAAGACTGCATTGTCATTAAAACGCCAAATCTGTCGAACCCAATTGGGATTGAAATCAGCAGATGACTTCCATCAGTGATTGCCGATTCTTCCCAAATAGGAAGGGGTCTGGCTGGGCCGTGTTTCCCAGATAACTGTGTGATGTCACAGTGTCACAGTTATCTGGCAACCGCAAGTTAGACACAGATGCTTTCTCGAGAGCTCAAATGAACAATATAAAGCAGAGGATCTCATTAAGAATCGTTATAGACCATACAGGAATATTCTGGTGATTTGTGAAACCGTGTATGCGCCAACGAGGAGGACTGCCAGATAAGCTGCCAGATAACGACCCAGCTGATCCAATCATAAATCTTTGATTTCAGCCATTTACTGAATCAACAAACTGTTGCAAGCTGCGGCACTGCCACATCAACCGCTGTTTCCCATCGACCGCTACGTTGTTTTTGACGCGGACCGCCCGGCCTCGAGAAATCCCCTTACTCCTAGACAACTGTGCTTGTGTGAACCCTCTATTCCCAAATGTCGCCGGGCCATGGCTGTGGAGACGTCCGACTCAAAACGTTGAGGGAAGTAATTGTTCGGTGAGGTCCTGGATAGGGCTGTGCGCCGTGCATGTCGCGCCGGTTCTACGTTCCGTGCGACGGGTATCCGACCCGTTCCGTCGAGAATTGTAAAAAAATCTCAACAGGACGACGACGGAAGTAAGAGACAAGAGGTTTCGGCCCAACAAGTTCGTGTTGTTGCAGCGTTGTCTGGCTGTTCTGTGCTGCATCCTGCTCCGACGCGGTCTCAAATCTGCTCATGCACCCTCCCTCAATACGCAATTGCCGTCGTGCTTATCATCTTCGCGGGCAGGTGGGCAGGCAGTACGCGTCGTTGCGATCCAGGAGGCGCATGCCGCAACGAAGACGGGGAGGGTACTGAGAAGGTAGGGCACGCGTACGTGGATGATGGGCGGAAGTGCGCTGTGCGGAGGTGCGGGGAAGCGGGGAGTGTCGGGCGTGGGCGTGTCAATTCCGTTCAGTCCCCTAACGGTGGTGGAGGACGCCGTGGTGCTGGCTCGGTTGAGCTCTCGAGTCGAGTCGTTCATTGCCCGATCTCCGAGATGGTCGGAGGCGCAGGGGTGTGCGGTGGCGAAGGAGGTGTATATACACACCACGATCGCGCAGGCAAGCATGTGGGCTTGGTACGTCTCTCCGCTTCATTCCATCTTGTTGCTCTTCCTGATGATTTGTGCAGTTAGGGGCTTTGACCACGGGGGCGAATGTGGGTGGGACTGTGACTCGGGGAGGGGCGAGGCGGGGGCTGAATGAGAACGCGGGTGGTGGTGAGAGGGGCCGTATACACCACGACCTAGGGAACGCTGGGTCCGGGGGCGGGGCTGTCGGCAAGCACGTCAGCTTAGTATGTCTCTTCGCCCCCTCCATCTTTCTCCTCCTGATCTTTTACGCGAGTAGCGGGCTTCGAGCGTCGTTGCGAATAGGGCTGGCGAGGATGAAGATGGTCACGGGGAAGACGCGCAGGAAGAGGCCCGAGGATGCGCACCCCCGGTACGCATCGCCGCATTCATATTCACTCCGTCCCGTACAATCGCCTCCTCCTCGGAGGGTGACCGCGTTCCGCGTTCCGCCGTGCGCCCGCAAGGATCCGAAGCTCCCGCAAGGCTAGCTTGGGGACGATGAGGCGCGCACGACCTGGAGGAGCAAGAGCTTCGTGGGGTAGAGCGAGAGCACCGGTTTAGTGCTTTCCTGTGGGTCTCTTCGAGGCGCTGGATTCTGGGCAAAAGGCGAATATTTTACTTTCTCGTTTGCGTTGATACTGATCTTTCTGCAGTAGGTGTACTTCCACGATGCGCCGACGACGGTGGGGTCACATCGTTCTCCCGCACGCCTTCCGCCTTCACCTCCACTGACCCCTCGGCCTTCGTGACGTCGACGACGACACGGTTCCTACGATACTCCTCCGCTTTTGATGTGGACGAGAAATAGGACGACGAGGAGCAGGATGTCGTTTCTGAGATCTTTGCGGGGGTCCCTCATGCTGGTCTCTCCAGTCGCGGTCGTAGATGATGATACTTGCTGTGGTATCAGAGGATGTACTCGTCCTTTGCTTCTCCGCAGTCCCCTGGGTGGAAGTGGTGGGATTTCAGATGACGACATTCAGGAAGCGACATTGTCGTCTTCTCGAGCTGCCGCCCGTGCTTTTTCTTCTTGCGAGCCCGCGCTTGCTGGATCTCTTCAGCGACTATTGATATTAATTTAAATAATTAATGGCGTTGAGCGGCATAATCACACATGACCTATCGCGTGAGAGAAAGGTCACCAAACAAATGCAAGCATTGGTTGTTTAGGGGCAAAAGTGATGTCTAACGATGTCGTGACCGTCCTCAGAATCAAAGACATGAAAAGAAAGATGAACACTCAGATTGGGATGAAATAACCCATTTCAATATTCCTTCGATCGTGTCAACTTAGCGTCTGGTGTCTCAATAATAAAAATGTGTGAATGTGGAACAGATCATTCGCAGAGAAAGCTTAGGACGTCACACAGTTCTTCTCGAACAACCCAAACGAAATGGGGGGGAAAATTTGAGAATATACAAGTAGTAGTACAATACAACAGCGACTACTTCTGTCACTGGAAACATGACTCGAAACTGTGCAATTACCATAGACACGAAGAAAAGGCGGTCAAACATTACGAGAGGGGAGGCGCATGCCCCATATACTGCGAGTGCTGCTGGCTGACCGCTGTAAAGCGAGAGGTTTTGGTTCTAGAGCGAGACATAGTGAGTTAGGAGCTCCATCACAAGAAAATTGGATTTGACGTACATACCCTGCACCTCCGAGTCGGGAATCGCGACCGGCTGCCTAAACGCAGGGTCGAGGGATGGAGGCGCCGGCGGGAGATCCGTCACGTATGTAGACAACTGCATAAGGCATCCATAAGTGGCGAGTTATGGAAGAAGATAAAGGACGTACAACGCGGCGGGTGTGTGTGTTCAAGTTGGACATGATATAAACGGGTGTGTAAATGGACGTGGTGGTGGTTGAGAGTGAGTGAAGCGAACTTGAGTGAGGAATTCAGCCTCCAACCGGTGGGCTTTTATACATTTTCAAGGCTGGAGCGATCGAGTTTAGACCATGTCAGTGGGGTTGGAGGCAAGCGGATGTCTCACCACAGCCCTGCATCCGTGTTGGAGAACTCGATACCGCGTACGGGGCTCTGGAGGCGGCGGGGAGAATTACTGGAGGCTACGGACTGACTATCTTAGGCTATCAAGATTTCCAACTTCAACGATCCAGAGAAACGCAGTATCGGCAGTCCTACAGAGAAGAACAGAATAAAACGTGAGCTCGGTCCGAGTGACAACATTTCTGGCGCGAATATCGCCGGAGCGGATGTTCTGGCGGAAATCATTTCGGATGTTCACGAGGAAGAACAGAACTTCTGCCCGAGTGGGCCGGGGTGCATAATTTTTCTGACCACAGCCTGGACAGTTCGGATCGATGTTTTAGTATTTGCTTCGAGATTTCTCACAAGAGAGCTGTCTGGGTTCTCGATGTTGAACTGATATGGAAAAAGATCAGTAGTTGCGTTTAATTGTGTGTAGACTGCGCTGTTTCATGGTGATGAATAGGGGTGCTCACTTCTTAAATCCGAACGGGTTCAGTTCGGATTTTTTTAAAATATAATGATGAAATCAAACTCCGCTCGGCAAACGTGACATTTCTTCATCATTCTCCCATCACCTGCCCCGCCCGCTGCGCCGCCGGTTCCGCCCGCCTTTGTCACCAGCTGCTCTCCCAGACACTGTGGGGGAAATGCCATATGTTCAAAACACCGCCTAAAATCTTGAAAGTGATTTCAAAAAAAAAATCCTGATCATCAAATATACTTGTCAGTCACTGTTTAGGGCCCGTCGGGACAGCGGGCGGGAGCACGGCGGGATGCGCCTACGGCGCATCATTCATGATCGGCAGCTATGACACAAATGATTGATTAGTTTTGCCGAGCGCGATTTGATCTCATTATTATTTATTTAATAAAAATCCAAACCGAACTAAGAATTGAGCACCCCTAATGCGGGTAGTATACAAATAGAAAAAAAAGGAAGAGCGCGGTTAGTTCCATATTTGCCGTATGATTTATTTATTAAGCACGCATAGAATATTCTGCAAACTCGACACCAGACTCCCTGAACGACCACCAGGACGAAATAAATTCGCCGCTCTTTGAAGACAATTATTCATTAGGGAACACCTCCGTGTTCTTGATAAGTTGGTGGGGGTCCCTTCTCACTCATCCGCCGACCAAATTGGGAATGCCCAGCCTCCGAGGCTGGATGATAAACCAATCCTCCGACCGATTCTGTTTCTGGGGGGGTCGTGGCGGTATATTGCGAAGATCCCGGAGCAGGAAATGGTTCCGCAATCAGGCCGGACATAACGGGGGACGGCGGGGATCGCGCTGGCCTCGACACGTCTTGTGTGTTCCGCCTTCGCCGCCGACGAAGAGCCCATAAGCTCAACAAAATGGTGGCCAGGAGGGCGATCCCGCCAACGACGCCCCCAGCGATTGCGCCGACGGGAGATTTTTTGGATAGGGAAGGTGGTGGGGCCTTATTGTCGCCAGTTTGCGATGGAAGGCCACTCGATTGTCCTGCAGGAGATGGGTCGGGCTCTAGAGGTATCACTGCCAACAGAGCGGAAAGGCCATCAGTCTGGCCTGCCCCCGTGAATGTCGTGGCAGGCGGTCCAAGCCAGGCGCGGGAATAGATATTCGAGCCGCCCTTGGTGGACAAATCCAAAACGGCGTTGTACTGGTTCAAATAGAATGCCTCAGCATGATATGTGTTTGTGAGCAATTTAATCACCTGAACGCTCAGATACGCTTTGATATCCTCCCGGAACTCAGGTTTGGCGACATTCCGTGTATATGCGGCCCTGAGTCCGTCCACCATCCGTACTATAATGAACACGGTAAACAACGAAGACTTCATGAGTACGAAATAGTTCACCTCCACCGATGTCGTGAATAATTCCATCATACGCTTGCCAGCCGTTAAAGGTAACTGCGGCGGAGATTATATCGTTGAGTCTGCACAGACAGTTCAATACACGGAGGACGCGGCAGAGGGGAATGAGACGGACAGCACCCGCGTCGATGCGCTGTTTGTGATTGAAGTAAGGACAGCAAGTCCATAGATGGCGAGACCGGAGTTGTACGAAGCTCTTATATCATT
Source organism: Mycena rebaudengoi (assembly GCA_029282285.1). Classification (NCBI taxonomy): domain Eukaryota; kingdom Fungi; phylum Basidiomycota; class Agaricomycetes; order Agaricales; family Mycenaceae; genus Mycena; species Mycena rebaudengoi. The sequence goes on along the minus strand of JARJCX010000156.1, from coordinate 323,677 downwards.
GTGCTCGCAATTACGATTCTTTGCGGCTGCCACAGTATCTGCCACGATCTTGGCGTCATTAACAAGATGGGCTTGAATAAAATCCGCCGATTCGGTGGCTGCTTGAAGGTACACCGGATCTGATGTGGCTTCGGCGAGAAGCGCTGATAGACTGAGACGCAAGTTATAATCCGAGAGAAACATACCACGGTCCAGACTCACATGAGAAAAGAGCTAATTAGCGTGTTTGAGTGGGAAGTAATCGCAGTATCAAGGAGCGACTCACCCAGTGGTAAGGGCGACTATGTCGGTGTTGTTCCGGTTTGCTGTACTCTAGGGTTGGAACGGTCAGCAGAGCGGTTGGAATAAATTATAGTGAGTACGCACCCAGAAAGTGCCTCCGACCATGGGTGCTAATACACTCGAAGTCAGGGGAATATCAGCGGATGATCCTGTTCACTCACCATCTTCGCAAACTGTGGATATTGGAAACGCCTTGATGGGAGTTTGACCGGATGAAATGTCACTTTGCGAGAGGGTGTATTGGCGGTTATACGTCCATGACTGGACGGCAAAGTCTAAAAATGTTTTGGTCTTGTACGCGGCATATGCTTTGATAGACGCATGTCCGTAGGCTCTTCAATAGATCTCGTGAGATGGTGTCGGTAATCGCAAAGAAAACATCAACATACAGGGCATCGTAGGTCTACATTGCATGTACGATTAGGATTGGCAGATGTGAATTACCTGGTACTCACCCTGATGAATGGATTAGACAAGAGGCGGCCACACGAGATCCACTGCTTACACATCGTTCGAGAAACCCGCGTGGGCACCGAGCGTTAGACGAAGTTTTTCCTCGAGGATGTCGCGATATCGGGTTTGATTTGTCAGGAGGTCAAACTCCGCCATTTGCTCGTACAATCTTCCTGCAACCTGAAAACCTTCACCTGGAAGGAGCGAGAATAAGCGGTACTGTCTGGAGTTGGACAACGTACTCACCGACGAACTGTCCCGCCGACGTGAGGTGGCTGATGCCTTCCTCTAGCCCATCGCTGGCAATCTTGATACGGTCGGCTGACGAGGTGAGGATGGCGGGTTTCTAGCGCTCCAAAGTCAGGTAGGAAGTCGTGATGTGACAGAGACGCACCCTCCAAGTCGACAACGCGAGCAAATCGGCGAAAGCAGGGTGGGGTAAGAAGAGCAAGGGTGTGAGGAGGAAGAGGAAGGGAAACATCGCCCATGCAGATCTTGGCGCAATCTCGTATTAATCATTTTCGGGTAATTCCGAAGTTGATGATTTTTGTCATTGATTTCACTTGAAGTCGTTTCTGCTGCAGAAAGAAATATAGCATGGCCCTCCGGGCAGACCTGGTTCCTGGCCAATAGTCGACAGGTCACCACCATCCATAGACAATAGATGTGCCTCATATACCATCAATCCTGCAAGCCTTTCCTTTAAATATTGATAAAACATGCTCTGGCAATGGACCTCTGGCCCACTTCCACTGGACCAAATGTTCAACCACACTGGCCATCACAGCTAAATCATTGTTCACAGAGAGTGGGCAGTTTATTCTTGTATAAAATCAGATGATGAGCCTCTGGCCGGCTACCGACGGAAAAGATTAAACCAAATTACAGCCACACTCAGGCTAACTGTGCAGGAGTTGAGCTCAATGTTTGTTGAGAAGGACAGTTAATCTATTATTTCTTGCATAAATCAGATGATGGGCATCCGGCTGGACTGGGAAAGGGCGTCGACGAGGGAGCAGAGGAGAGCATACGGACAAGGGAGAAGGCGCTCTATTTCAAAAAATGTGAAACGACACGGAAAGATCCGATCCATCGTGAGATTTTGTGGAGCTGATGCAGCCAACGGGAGCGTGGTAAAAACACCACATGATCGAGGCGGACAGACATTAGCGTTTTGAGACCTGGTATCCTACGGAACCAGGAATAGGACTAAGGTTTAAAAAGGATGCTCAACATCCTGCCCTCAATGGGCGTCTCAAGAAGCATGAGCTGCATTGGGTCAATAGCGCCGGAAACGGCGCCCAACTTTGCGCATCACCTTGGCATCACCAAATTAATACTATTGTGCCCTGGTCTGAATCCTCCCTGTGGTCTTGAATTTGAATTTTATCTTTTTAAAAAATTGACCAATCTCTTCAGTGTTTTTTGGAAAGGGTACCGACACATCCTCTTCTGCTCTCTCCAAATTTACAAAGGGATTGGGGTCGAGGAAGTGGACGAACCTTCATCGAAGAAATTTGATCCCGAAATTTGTCGGAATGATAGTTTGGTTCTAAATCTTCACTTTGCATCCGCCCATACCCCCAATCACTTCAATATTTTTGTATACAACGAGAATATGTCCCGGTATTCATACCGAAAGAAACCGAAGCAATTAAAGCTCTAGAAAAAACATTAAAAACGAAATCCAGCTAGACAATGAAGATTCAGACCCATAGGAACGATAGTAGCCTATAGCCTATACTCAAGGCGGATACTGCTGGCAGCTGAGATAACATATCCGGTTCTTTTATTTCGAATTTTCGAATTTTCTGCACGACCAAGTGGGTCGAAATTCTCTTGTTATTATCTGTTGCTCATTTGGTAAAACTTTCCACGAGGATCTGAACCACAGAGATCCCCAATTAGAAAATTGACGGCAAGACTAGCAATACTCGACAACAGAGTTATACAATAATTATATTTACAATGCTTTTATTTCCATGTACGCTCATGAACCCAGGAGTATGACTGGAGGCTGGCCGGACTGGCTCAATAAGGCCACGGCACGGTGTCGCAGGGGGGGCTTATATGTATGTACACAGAACACGACTGAACGCGTCCGGGCCAAGATTTTACAGAATCAGGTACGAGTCTTTGAGATGGGTACGCATGAGCATGTCTTTTACTGCAGATTAAATTAATCAGAAGAGGGTGGTAAAGATGGAACAACAAGAACGTACTCCCTCCGAGGATAAACGAAGTCCCCGTGTTGTCCTGTAATAGTTATGAGCGGAAAATTCTTTTTCTTTTTCTTGTGGCGGTGGGAGGAGGCACATACGACGACGTTTGTTAGATGACAGTAGAATGTGCGCGGTTCGGGAGATATTTGCTTCAGGATTGCGTCTAATATAGCGGTCAAGCGGTGGAGCCGAGTAAATACAGTAGCCACGTACTGAATTGTTTCTTTAAATCTGAATATATACATCATCATCGGCTCAGTCGTGTGGAATATAAATGATGCGTACACTTCGAGGCGCTATCGAAATCGTTGGGTCGTCGGCCGTATGCGGCCAAATACTGGGCGAGCCGGATGCCTGCGGAAAGCTTCGCCTGCACAATGTCGATCTTGTTCAGGAAGAGGATTAGGTTGGATTTCTGGAGTAGTTTGTTGGAGGTAATTGTCGTCCACAGCGCCAATGAGTCGGCCTGTGTCAAGTAGAATGAAGGAGACGCAAGACAGATGGTGACAGGGTCACGAACAAGTCTATTAACGGACGGATCCTCCACGAGCGTCTGGTCGAAGGCAGATATTGGGGCGAGGAAAATGATGGCGTCCATGTCCATAAAGTATGGGGCCCATTTTGGGCGCTTTAGGTGTGTGAGATCAGGGATTATGAATATAGCTTGTAGGTGTACCATGGATCGCTCTCCCCCAACGTCAAATATGTGAAAATCTCGGCCTATTATACCGTCTGAGGCAGGTGAATCGGTGTTCTGAATGGGTGGAAATATACTTGAAATATACTCACGAGGATCAGTGAGCCGCAGACGATGCTCTGAGACGCCCTGTGTGTTACATTTAAATTTGAGCGAAGATTCGAAAGATATACCAGCGCACCAAGGTTTTCAGCCGTGCACGTAAGATGTGTTCTATAAAAAATGAGGATGACACAGCTCGCATTGACGAGATAATTACCGTCTGTAGGCACATATCGTGCGGCGGTCATCTCGTCCAACGAATCCAGAAAACTGCAACCTAAGGTCAGGAGGAGATGCCTTCGCTGAATCTACAACCCACAATCCGGGAGATTCCTGTAATCGAATCCCTTCCTTTTCCATAAGTCGTTGAATGTCCGAATGTTGCCATAATCGCTTCATAGCGGCACTGTGCGCATTGAGCTCTCTCCCTGGGTCGTCTGGATCGTCCCAGTTCACGACATTTTGCGTGTCGAAGCTCTGCCTGTTGTCGTCCTCCTGGGCACGTATAAACACGCCCTTCCAGGCCACCGCCGAATGTATCGCGACTTCTTTGCCAGCGCGCCACATCGAGGAGGTGGGGGCGATATCGGGTGAAGAAGTGGCGAGGCGGCGGACCAGGATATCCTCGATTTGTAGAAGAGGGAGCAGTTGGAGACGCAATGCATCCAGGTCGGCATCCAGAGGAAGGGAATCGTTGGAAGAGGTGCTTGACCGAGGATTTGACGCGCGGGCGATTGCGTCGAGGATAATGCGGAGCGAGTGAACAATATTCAAATGAATGATGGCCCGCCAGGAAGCACGTTCGGCGCGAAATGTCTGGTTATTTGCAAATGTGAGACTAGTAGAAGAATTGGCTCTACAACCGGACTGACTTTTGGCTCGCACATCAATTGGAAGTCTAGAGAGCTTCAATTATCAACAGCTGAAGAACACGAACCACTGACTTTTAAGAGTCGTCGATTTTCCTGAAAGAATTGTCACAAGTATAGATTCGCGGTCGGGGATCCATACCTGATTCACTTTGGCCTGTATTTACGACGTCAGTCCTACGTGGGGCATTTCACGGAAACGGTGACATACCAAGAAGGAGGATCTTGACTGGGTTGCCTTCTTTCTTCCTCTGCTGCCAATCTTTATTAATTTGCTCATCGATCCTATCCGATACCTGCTTTGCCGCACGCTCCTCCAAAAATCTCCTCTCGCGCTCCTCGACAGATTCGTTGTGAGGCGGCGCGATTGCTGCGGAAAAGGGATCAGAATCATGCATGGATCCTTTGAACGGCTTCAACTATGCTCTACGAGGGTGGGGGAAAACCAATGAAGTAGGAAGACGGAAGCAAGACGGAGGCAATAGATCGGACATACACTGAGGTTGCGAGTCTGTCGAGAAGTCGAGAAGTCGAGATACTCAAGATGATCCTGCCATCTCAAATGTCAGTTAACATTAGATACGGATCAAACCGTTCAAGCTGAGCAATGTTAACCACTGGGCCGCATAAGAGCCCATGCAGCCGACGGACTGGGAACTTGAAGAGGACCGAAGATCGATGGCGTTTGTGAACATAATGCAGGAGATTGCAGGGCATGGAATGCTTGCAATCGGAACATTATTTGAGGCTTCTGAAACGGATCATGGTTCGCTCGGTTGTCCAGCGATCAGAACTTCTGGCCAGAGCAGGCTGCAGTTTGGGTGCTGTGCGAGTAAGTTTTAAGAACTTAAGCTTGCAAGTTGTCGTGTAGTTTGTGAGCTGCGGAGAAAAAAAACACGAAAGCAAAGTGCTCAAATGCAAACCATCAGTGATGGGTGATCCGAAACCTCCTGGTGCGTCCACCCGAGAAAAAAAGCAGTGCGCGCATCTTCTATGCAGGAAGTCATGTGCTCTGATCTGATCAGAAGCCAAATATCAGTCCCGGTGTTGTCCAGCTCCCTGCGGAGTTTCCCGACATTCCCGACAACTGTTGGCGAGTGCCAGCGTCGTTGTTGAGATCCCGCTCACTGGGGTGCAGCGGTATCAAATAAATTCAATGCAAGTGATTGTCCATGGATAAAGCCATCAAAGCTCGGATCATGACACTTTCCACTCAGCACAAAATGTACTGCTGGCCGGACGTCGTGCTCGAAGGCGCCGACATCGACGACGATACTGGCTTCTGATCAGATCAGAGCACATGAGCTGCTCCGCGCGCAGGACTTTCTCCAAGGAAATTCACTGCGTTTCAAGGGCGGATCGGCAGGGTAGGTTGACTTGGGCTGACGTCAGTGGACTTCTGCCGACCCGGCGCGGCAAACCCTGCCGAGTTTTGATCGGCAGATCTGTGCCGACCTGGGTTGACTCCTCTGCCTACCCTCTGCCGACTAGCTCCACACAAAATATTTTCTGCCACTCTCAACCTCGAGATTTCCACCAAAATTAGTCCCCAGACCAAATTGAGCCCTCCGAATGCATTGAGAGGGGTTGCGAGACGTAATTTCTTATGGCAGAGGCTTCCCGGTGTACCGTAAATCAGGGTCGGCCGAGCTCGGCCGACGGGGCTCGGCAGAGGCTCTGCCGACGAGGCCTTGAAACGCAGTGATTGTGACAAGATGAATGTGTTCAGATCGCACAAACGCAGATCGCACAAACGATCGTTGGGGGACGGCTATGGAGGTAGCCACAAATAGATATCCAGCACCAATGCCATGAGACGAAGGATTGGGGGCCTTAGATTTCATTGAGTATTTACAACTTTCACCGTGCCCGTTAGACTCGCAACCAGTCTGTAAACAAATTCCGAAAAAATGCGGCAAGCGCTTTCGGTGCTTACAGACTGGTACAACTCGTCGATGTTCATTGGGCTGTCATCAGAGTTTAAAATTTGAGTGAGGCTCATGTTCTCCCATGACCTTTGGATTTAAATGAAGTTGAAGTACATAGTAATCATTAACTGCTAGAATCAAACATTTGTCTGTCAAATTTTATTTCAATCTGTTGTAACGGGGAGGAAAGAGTGTCGGAAAATCCCAATTTGCCTTATAGGGCCTGACGGACGTATCAGGACCTATCGGGTTCGGTGAGGGACCTATCAGGCTGTACCAGGCTGGATATGGCCTGCTCAGGCCGTCCTCAGAATGCTCCTGTTTACACAAATAAATATTATATTAACTGTTGCAGCGTAAAAACATATCCGCGTCCATAGTATCTACCACAACATGAGCGAGAAAGGGAAAAAAAGAGTGGAAGAAACGTCTCACCACTGGACTGGCTCCGAAAGAGACGCTGAGAGCCCAATGTAACTGGAAACTAATGTCTGTACTAGGTTGCAGACAAGCTTCCTTCGTTGTGGGATGTTGGTGGAAGAGAAAGTGCGGCGTCGAGCGCAAATAATGAGTGAATGGCAGCAATGGCGACGGCTCCATGCCACGGTCGGCGGGTGCGGCGAGTACTTGATGTTTAACAGTGGTGGGGGGGGGGAGGAGAGGAAGGCTGACCAGCGGTGTGTGGTTGGGTGCGGAGTTCAAATATGCCGAAGACCTGCCGCGATCAAATCACCCTATTTGGGCTGATCTGCGGCGGAATTTCAGCCGTGATGCGTAACTGTTGCTTTGAAATGCAAACAGAATTTCATTGTTAATGTGCGATGGTAGGAGCTACATGTAGTATCTGGATGCCAGAGGTGATATTCGGTCATCAGGGGGTATCAGACGACATAAGGCATCTGAGGATGGGTATGTAGTGAACCACATTTTGTACATGTTAACTTTACTTTAGTCTAGTGGTTATGTTGACGCCCCTGCTTTTAAATCTCAACATTAGGTCACCCGTTCGAATCCCGGTGAGTTCACAATTCTAATTCAATTGACTAACTTCATTAGATTTCAGGGAAGTGGAAGGACCGAATGTTAGTGACTGCTAGAAATCCTAGTAGTCACTACTGGTTTTTCTATTTTCTGGGCTAGTCCTTATAATGTGCGATATGGGGTGGTCAGACCAATCAGGCCCTGTCAGGGTTATCAGGCTGATAGACAGTTATTGGTCACTTTCGAACCTTATGTCCACCCCAATGGCCTGACGGGCTGACCAGGCAATATTTGGCCATATATTGCCTGGTCACCTAATTTTGGATTTTCCGACAAGGTATCGATTTTGGGGCAGAAATAGTGTTGCCGTCAAGTTGAGTCCAACTCGAATTGTGACTTGACTCGGTCGATTGAGTCGCACAACTCGACTCACTCGATGCATCGAGTTAGGAGACGTAACGAGTTTGTATCGAGTTTTGCCACACGAAATTCCTAAATGCGGATGGTTTCGACCAGATTGAGCGATGACGTGGCCAACTCGACACAACTCGAACGATCGAGTGGGCATCGAGTTACAACTCGAACTCGACTCGACTCGACGGCAACACTATGTAGACAGAATTGATGGATATTAATGGCTCGCTTCTCGGCCGATCGCGGCACCTGCCAAATTTTCAAACTCCGGGGACAGCTCAATCACTGTCAACAAGTTGTACCAGTCTGTAACCACCAAAGTGCTTGCCACATATTTTCGGCAATTGGTTACAGACTGGTTACAAGTCTACGTGCCCCTATTTACAGGGCAGTGCGATATGCCCGAGAAATATGCTTTGTATGCCGGTATCCGGCTACAGTTGGGGGGAGCTTGCCAAATCCGAGTTGGGGTTTCACATGTCAGAATTGTGTAGACTAATTATTATTGAATACAGATTCACTAAGATCCATTCCATAAGTGTCCAATGTAAATCCGAGGCCGGCCCTCCGGTCTGTATCATGCTCCAGCATTGTCATTGACTCCGTGACTTTTGTTTTCAGAAGCCGACTCAATACAAAAGGAGCATGGAATGCAATGCCTTTGAGTTTTTTAACCCTCAAAATTGCCACAAAAGAGGGTCCAGCTGAGAAATCAGAAGTACTAATGTCAATAGTAGCCTTGTCCAAAGGCCTTGGCTTTTGTGCCCAGCGCTGCATTCCCATCTGATAACCATCTGACAGGTTTCCCACGGGGCGACGATCAAACAAATACGGCGAAACAAGCCATCTGCACCGCCACTAGCAATTTCAGTCCCACCCTATCAATTGGGGTCGCAAGCTCCCCCAATAAATTCCTGGAAATGCACACACATCAAATCAAACAATATCAACCGATATATGTAAATGCGTCGTCGCGTTGTCCTTCTTCGCTGAATCGTCGTTACGTTGTCCGTCGCAGAACATGCCCAACGACGTGCTATTTTGGAGGGGGTTCTCATTGGTCTGGCTCTTTGAAGACTGGGTACCGACGGCTGCCCCAAGCACCGCCTCGTCGAACTCGGACTCCGCCCCGGGCTTAGCCGGCGCGAACTACATCTCAGAGAGATTGCCGTCGCCTTTCATCGTTCCCTTGGTCGAGGAGCGGCCAAGCACGACGCGCAGGATGATTATTTCCGGCGTGATACACTGCAAAATCAAATCGAAATGCCCGTTGAACAATACAATCCCACCTCAGGCTCATTCTGAACCATCAACGAGATCAACCGATTCTATGCCATGTGCTTGCCTCCAAACAACCAGACTCAATCACGATGACTGAAATCCCCGCGTAGTGCCTTGCGTACGCTAGGCCGAGGAACTCGATGATCCTTCTGCGGAGAATGACACCGGCGACGAGAATGCCAGTGAGCCACATGGGCAGTATCATGAGCACTATCAAAACGGCGAACGACAGTTGGGGCAACTGGATGCCTGGAAGTCACTGCGTTCCCAGGGCGCCGAGGCAGAAGCTGTGTCCCTGTGCCGAGCTGTGCCGAGAGCCGGAGGCAGACCCTGTGGCCATGATGTCGGCACAGGGCTGCACAGCTGTGCCGCCCTGTGCCGAATCCCTGCGGCGGTGACGGCCACAGACTCTGCCTCCCTCCCGCCACGCACCACGGCAGATCTGCCCAAAGCTCAGTGCTGCCTCAGCTTCGTCTGGAATTACTGTGTCCGTATGTTACGGCTAATATAAAATTAGCTTCAGTGGTGAGTGAGTGTGTAGATCTCCCATCAGGATCTGGCTCCTTTTGGGGAAATCGTGACGTTATTCGGCTCCCAACCGCCTCCGTCCGTTTTGTGTGCAGCGGCGCGTGTAGGGACCCAGGACACTGCTGGACAGGGCATCTGATGCGCCTATGGTCTATTTTGTCTTCTGGGAACACCCGTTGTTTGGCTCCGGGCCCGAATACAAGCATGTGCTCACAAGGAACGAAGAAAATCAAAAAAGTCTAGAAATCTATGTTGGCGTATCTACGAAGGTATGTCAAGATATACCGTACATTTGCATACAGCCCTAGAGTATGATAATCTCCCCGAGGCAGTATTTAATGTGCTCCTTGAGCGCGGTAGCAGTAAACATTCGCTTACACATAGTACACTTTTCGAACAAACCATCCCAAATATTCTCCGCGACGCCTTGCCCCGCAATGAGCTTGCGGAGAAACTTGACTTCCTTTCCTTCCGCAATATTTCCAGGCAGACTAAGAGGGAAGGGCGCGGTGTGCGATGCAGACTCGATAGGAAGGCGTGACGGGCCTGCAACGGCATCACCGCGAGGGATACGAGCGGGCGCCGTGTGAACTTGGCGTGTCTCGGAGGGGTAAAGATCGTCTATTTCCCAGTATCGACGGTTCGACGAGGGAACTTGCTTCTGCATACGCGCGTAAGGGGAGCTATGGCGTCTAGTACGTGCCGATGCTGAACAGAGTTAGTGAATTGAAGAAATTATGCCGACTGTACGCAACGTACATTGTGTATTAGAGCGGCGACGTGGCAAGAACGGGCCACTAAGCTGAGATGTTCCATTCGGATACTCCGAAATGTGCTCGCCGAAATACTCCTCGAAGTGGGGGGCAATTTCTTCTGGAGGGAAAGACTGGAGGACGAAGGCCACCAGGAGGCTCCCGGTGTCAGGAACGTTACCGCTAGCTGCAACCGACAATCATCAGTTGATGTTAGCGCTACTCAATATGGATAAGAAAACTTACCGAGCGTCGGCAGGCCGTTGAAAGAAGATTTCAACAGGGATGTCCGATAGACCTTGCTGAAGTTGACTAGTTCGCTTGCAATGAGGGACTGAGTGGAATGCGATGAGACAATGACACATACTTTTGAACTCGCAGCGTGAGGGATTGAAATGACAAAAACCGAACACATTGTTGGTGACGTTCGAGACAACAATTTGACTAGAGCGAGGCTCATTCGCATCCGAACTGAAGGCACAAAAACACTCTAGGAATAAGCCTCTGGTGCGAAGATATTGCTTCAGCCCAGAAGCAAGGATCTTGACACCTTTGTGAGTGGGCCTATAGTACAGAGTTAGTACCACAAATTGAGTCGGAGTACAAAGATAGCTCACCAGGAAATAGTAACGACCTGCTCGGCGAGTCGGGAGAAGACAACCAGTTCGGTGCTGGTACGTTGGTGATGCGAAATGGTGTGCTCATCCATGATGGCAAGTGGGGGGTGAAGTTTCGGTCCACAGCGTACTCCCGTTTAAAAGCGATGGCCTCTCATGATTTTTGCGCCAGGGTTGCATGATAAATGAACTGGAATCTTGCGCGCACTGTCGCCAAACTGTCCTGCCACTGAGAGGGTTGAGGATAATGGACTTGACACCCATTGTTGAGGGCATAGTAGCGAGTACACGTATCGTTAATTACAGTCGCAGCCCGAAAGCGGTGGCCTCTCATGATTTTTGCGCCAGGGTTGCACGATAAATGAACTGGAATCTTGCGCGCGCTGTCGCCAAACTGTCCCGCCGCTGAGAGGGTTGAGGATAATGGACTTGACACCCATTGTCGAGGGCATAGTAGCGAGTACGTGTATCGTTAATTACAGTCGCAGCCCGACGTTTGCCACCCTGGTCTGCCAGTTTCAGCTTTCAGAAAAAGTATCAGAGACAGAACTTGGAACTGACCCTGGTGAAGACACGGCTGAAGCGATGCCAGCGCGTGAACGGTCAGACCGACGATCGCCTCAGCACCAAAAGGAGGATTGGCCTTTTGAGTACAAACCCCACTAGTATATGGTTTAAATGAGAACTTAGGATGAGGCGAATGAAGTACTCACCGAAATGCCTCTTTCGAGCGCGCAGCTCTCTGCTGTGTTGGAGGCCAAAAAGATCCTCGACGATGTTGACTTGACGACAACAACAAATCTTGATGACTCAGACTTCCTGGAAGTTAGGCGCGTTGTGTCACAGGCACTTTCAACGACTTCTTCTCTTTCGGCCATACAAGGATCTTTATACCATTCACCTCCTGCTCGGGCATTTACTGCGGAAGAGATTCGACGTGATTTTAATTGCATAAACCGACAAACTTATGTTCATGCCCTCCTCGAGCACCCAGTCGGCGCGATTGTTGAATATCCGGAGACAGGAGCGACTGCAGGCGTTCGCATTGCACATCGATTTTCTGTAGACCCGGCAAATTTTTCTCATCCTAAGGAGAATTTCCAATACTCGCTTGGTGATTCTCGTGGGGGAGAGTCTTACGTTTATTGTGGCCTCCTCCTCCTTGGCAGCAACGGGTCTTCGGCCTCCTGTTCACACAGAAAATTTAGCTGTATTTTTTTTCTATTTGGATAACTGACGACTGGTTTTGACCTGAATTAATCAATAGGTAAAGGGCTCAAATATTGCTCAGCCCGTGCCCTTTCTCCTCCGCTTACCCCGCTCGCTCTGGACAGCTTAGCGGAGGCCGAGAAAGAAATATTTTTCAAGACCCTGGGTTTCTATTGCACTCTGGCAGAAAAGGGCTGTGGGTTCGATCTTCGGGCAGATGGAGCTGATGTTGGTTTCACTGGACTCACCGATGGTGACGATGATTTAGATCCCGAGTCTTCATCAGAGTGTTGTGAATCCAATACGGAAACCAGCACTAAGATCATCCGGGACTCTCGACACAGAAAGCCTTCCAGCTCCATTTGCAAGGGCCGGCTGGAATTGCGACTCGATGAATACGGTAGATCTTTTGTCCAGTAAGTTGATTCTTTCTGAAATTTCATAAGTTCCTGAGAATTCGGAATAGATGCCAGTATCGCACAAAGACAGACACAGCGCACTTAATTCTTCGAAACCTTGACGAATTTGATATCCCGTATCTTCGTGCACTACTAGAAAATGACAGCCAGGGGATTCACGAACGGGAAGAATTAGCTCGGCAGTTTGGGTACGGACCTCGCTCTCCATGCTCGTTCGCAGCATCCCCTTCGGCCATGAAAACACTCTGCCGTGAGCATACACCTCTTGACTTGACAATACTCGCTTAAAAGCCTTCTCTAGCCCATTGGCATCGATCGGCTTCGGGCACACTTGCGCGCGGTCAACTTCAGCGAGAACCAAAGAACTGCGCGGCAACATTCGATGTGTACACCCCGTACGATTTATCGGACTGTCCGCGGGTGGTAATCATCTGCCGCAGCCCCCATTCGCACCCGAATCCTCATCCATTAAAAACTCCGCCGCCCCTGATGGAAGTTTTCAGATCCTTGTTGTTGGAGTTGGATTGGAAGCTTGCGGACGCCACACCACGGAAGCTCATGCTTGACTCCGGGTTTATGGCCAGTTTTCGGCGAGTTCTGGCTTGGAACAGACCCTTTGATCCGCCGCTCGCTGCCCTCCACTCTTCTCTGGGTAATTTGGATCATGTCCGTCGATGCATTGATGAGCTGCGCGACCTTTTATTCCCCAGCGGCACAGGATTCGAAGGTAATCGTATCTCTCACTACCCGAAGTATTATCTAACTTGTTTCCAGGCGCACAGCTTCTTGCCGAGCAACACAGCAAACTGCCCGCAGACGAACAATATGTACGATGTGCTGAAACACATATTCTAGAGGATGGAAAACCCTTTCAGCTCATCATTTGTATGTTGCAATCTATGTCGTCATTTCTCATGCGCTCGAAAAAAACTCTCGCTGGACACGGCCTTCAAGCGCCTAAGTGGAAAATGGCAAGAGTTCGAAATGGAGACGTGGGAACTCGATAACATGAAATGTATGTCATCTCATTTTACTACTTCAAGTGAAGCTGACATATTTACTGCAGCGGTGATTGGCACCCGCGCATTCACAACCTCCCAGTCTGCGGAAGCCCATGTCATCCTGTTTACTCGAATTTTTGAGATTGCTTTCGGCGACACTGGTCTTCCTTGTCGCTTCCGACATATTCATGGCGAGGGATTTGAACTATGGATCACTGACTCTCACAAGGGACAAGCGCTGGGTGGGTCCTTTTTTCGCCTCTATATGAGCATTGACGATCATTCAGGAGCGGGAATGTTTTGCCAGAAGTTATGTGCTGAACTCGGCGACATTTATTGTCCGATAGAGCCGACCCGGCTATTGCGAACACTGAGTCCTTATGACCAACTGCAGCGTTTTCTTCGACTGTGCACCACTCACTTCAAGCGGAACGTTGACGAGCTGCGACCATACATAACTCCACAAGTCCGCAGCGCGATGTTAAGCCTATCATCGTCGCAAGTACATCCCAACATCGATGAAGCATTCAGGACTATTGAGAATGGTGGACGTAAAGCCAAAGGTTGTGTCGTGAGGCTTCTACATTAATGTCCACCCAATTGATTATTTTTAACGGCTAGCGTGGTTGAAGGACAACGGGTTGGAAGCAAATTCGCGCTGCCTGCCCTCTATCAGCCAGCAAGCCTTATTCCCCTCGAAATATGGAAATCGGCGCCATCTACAACGAACGGGAACGAGCAGGCACATCGAAACATTAACCGCGACGGTGTAAATCTGACCGTTCTGGGAGGTATTATGCGGGGGATGCAATATGATGCGAGGGCCATGGGGGCTTTGGAGTTGCACTCCTCGCAAGGTGTCTACTCACGGGATCAGACGGCTACACATTTCCGCAGGCTTCAACGTTCTCTTAACCGACATGGTAAAGTTCATCTTAGTACTGCTACTATGGACAATATTAACAACATTCAGTCGTTGTACAGAAGCGCGCTGCAGCTAGTAATACACTTGCCCAAGAAGACGTTGGCCCACATGCTTCGCAGTCCGCTTCGCAGGCCGTCGAATCTGTGGCACATTGTAAGTGATCATTGCCAATAGGATCTATGACTGTGTCATCTCAGTCCCACAGTCAACGCTCCGAACACATGCGATGCTGCCGGAATTAATGCCTCGCAGGCCGCTCATCAGCGACCTCTATTCACCACAACACCGCTGCCTCCAGCTCATCTACATCAGTCCGACCCTCCATCATCTTGGCTCGACGAACAGATGGCTGAGATCCACGCGAAAGATGTTGGATATCTTGCTGGACAGTACCCTCAATTCGATTTTGGTCCTCCATCTTCAGACGGTTATACTGATAATTCGGCTCGCACTGTAGATTACTTCGCTACCTACGGCCTTCCTCCGTTTGACCTCCGCACTTCCCATATCTCACCTCCCGACGAAAATGTGTCGCACCTACGCATTCCTTCGTCCAACAACCATCTTCCTCATCCCCCACCCAATACAGTCCTAGAGTATTTACATCCTTGAATTCATATTAGTGCAGATGCTATAGCCCTCAAGCAGAGGACGCACACCACGATGTTGTTGCTCATAGTTTTCTGATTCACGCGGTATGCAAACGTACAAAAGGGTGTGCAAGATGTGAAGGAAGGACGTAGCAGGTCTATGTATGCCTCCGTCGGATCGCGCAGCCACGCTTCGCCGGCGATGACTTTTCTGCATGAGCTGCAGCTCCAGATTCCGACAGCGGCCCGTTTACTGCGTCCTATAAGCCTTTCGAATATATTAGACAAGGGTACAAAAAGAAGATCAGCAGGGACGACGCACTTTGCCACAGAAGGATACTGGGAGGTCTCCATCCTTTGACCTGCTTGCGCTGACGGAGAGGCACGGGTAACACTCCTCTCAGTGTGAGAAAGCAGACGATGGCACAGTGCCGTATTTTCTGGTCATCCCGACTTTCTTGCGCTTTGTCTGAGGAAGCAATTTCCTGTGGCAAGCCATGATAAGGGGCGGGGAGGGAGCTTGCCGTCTTGAGGTGCGGAGGGGGCGAACTTGCCACTGCTGGCAAACTCGGCACGTTTGGCACTGACCGGATACAAGGCCCGGATGCCCGAGGTTCAATCCCTGCGGATTAAAACTCGACGCGGTGTGACGGCGTTGCGTGAGGTGACCAGAGCGCGACTTGACACACTGGACGCGTCGGGGTTGAGGACAAAAGAGGTTGTGTTTGGATCAACCAAACAATGTTTTGATCCGCCCAGCGAGCGGTGCCCGAGGTCCTGGCCACGCGGCTGCTCTGGAGGTAGGTAAAGGCTGTCCATCGGTCGTACACTACCCCTTTGGTCAACTCCGAGATCTACGGAGTTCTACACTCTGACTACGCACTCAATTAGCTTCAATCTAGAACTTTAAACTTTAAACTTTGATTATCATGGCTTCGCCGCCGCTGACCCTGCACTTTG
The DNA here is from genome assembly GCA_029282285.1 of Mycena rebaudengoi. Classification (NCBI taxonomy): domain Eukaryota; kingdom Fungi; phylum Basidiomycota; class Agaricomycetes; order Agaricales; family Mycenaceae; genus Mycena; species Mycena rebaudengoi. Next base: position 307,507 of record JARJCX010000156.1, on the reverse strand, counting down.
CGATCCCTTGATTGAAATGCTGGCGGGTATAGTCGGGCATCTGGTGGGGCCAGTCGACCAAGGAGATGACCCTTGCCATCGATGACGATGGGTGTCGAGGAGAGGGTGGCCATGGCGGAGTTTGCAGGCGGCGATGAAGCGGTGCTAATATCGCTCTGCATCATCTGACACAAGACATGCCTTCGCTACGCTCCGGCAATCCAAATCAATATATTGTTGAAGTTGAATAAGACGAAAAATGAAAGAGATAAACGGGCTGTGTGAAATTCAGGTTGGAAATATATTATTTAACCTACATTGGATGCATGTATGAGAAAAAATTGTTAAAATCAAGTCAATTTTCTCGGACGTGCCCTGCTCCAAGAAGAGATAGAAACCAAAATTTCTTAAAGTGGAGACTCTGATATTGGACAAACACCGAAATCTACGAGGTTCTCGGGGATTTGATGAATTAAAGGATTCCGCGAAGAAAACAGTTCTCAAAACGAAGAGTGCCCCGGTATGTTCCGATTGCTCTTTGGCGCTTTGGGGTACCAGATATTGTGGCAGGGATGGTCGGATTTTTTCATAGGGGAGCATGTGCGGAAGTTCGTGAGAAGAAGAACGTGCAAGACGACAATTTTTAGTCGCAATATTGAAACTGTTCTAGAAGAGCATGGAATTTGATCTAATCAAGGATGTTCTAGCGAGTAATCTTGTGGCAATCCAAGAGGCATTAATATTGGGAATAAGGGCGCCAGTCAGAGACAGTGTTCATGGGTTGATCGATTACCAATACTTTGCGCAGGTCCAGGAGCGTGAGAAATATTGGGGAGGAACGGCACGAGAACATGAGAAAGGAAATTCACAACAGGGTAGAGAACATTTTGTAGGTTCCTTTTATACAACAGGACGCGATGCAAAATACGTGGCCGCAGCGGTGGCTTCTCCTGCGGCGTAGCACGGCACCGGACCTCGCGGATTACGCGTCTCCGCGGCACGCCCAGCGCTTCAGAAATTACTGCGGCACAGTTGGTCTTGTGTTCATTTTGCTGCGCGAATTGGCCACCTGGACAACGCGACCACAGGAATGTGGACGAGTTTGGACGAAATGTGAAGTGCCGCCGAGAAGAATGGGGCAAGGCTGTGTGTTTACTGCGGCACGATGGGAACTGAAATCTCTAGTTCAGAGCACTATCCAGGAGGAGCCATGATGGGGATAATACTAATGGGGATCTACACAAACATGTACAATGTCATTCGAGAGATTTCGTTAAGAGAACGGATAATAATTGATGGGAACGTATATAAACATGCACAACAAGACACGCAATATTTGCCGTCAAACTGTACACTATCCGGCATCTACCGTGTTGGTATTTAAAGGGACAGACCCTGTCGCCGTTGGATTGGCAGACCTGTGCGTCCATCTGTGCCGACGTGTGCCGCCCTATCGCGGCACAGCCTTTGCCTCGGCGGCCAGGGAACGCAGTGAGTGCGAGCTGTATGACGGACATGGGGTAGGAGTTGGAATCAGACTGGCGTTGTGGGGATGAGCGGGTGCATGTTGATCCATGTGACAATCCAAAACAAACTAAAATCAGATCTAATTGCCGTGTTAAGTTGAATCGCGCAAAAGTTCGAGTTTAGCCAGAAATAGCCTCGGAGAGGTATGCGAGGTGCCGGAGTGGCTAATGGTCAAGTCGGTGTCACGGTAGAGAAAAGAGAGACTTACCCCATAAGACAATACCGCTTGCGACCCGAGGGGTGGGTATTGTCCGACCTAGAAGGTGGGAACGCTCGGGTAAGTATTGTGCGCGGGGCACCCGCGTAGGACCATCGAAATCAATAATCTGTCTGTAAACATCTTGTCAACGTTCTCGTGCCCTCATATTATGATGCAAGTCTTCAGGGTTTTCATGCGCAGCTCTCCCGTGTCTAATAAACTTATCCGAACTGAGGTGCTAATGCTTATTTCTGATTTTTTGCTTCTAGTAGTCGACTGGGTTCTACAGCGTGACAGGAGACCGGTGCGTGAGCTCGGCTCGGGAGATTATTAGAGGTGGGGGACAATAGTGTACATATTTTTGCCTGTTGTATACTGGGATACTTCCCCGCCCCGGCGTTCCTAAGCGGGACCGTGCTGTGTAATGCTACCTACCTACCTACCTACCTATTCACCAATTAGACTTGAGCAAACAATATTTCAAACCCGATGATTATCACACTGGGGAACCCACGCGTTCAATTGCAAGACTGAGTGTGAAACTTGTTGTTTTATTTTGAGTTTCGACTTCAAGATCCTTATCAATGGGAACTAGCTGCCAGGCTGAAAGTAAAGCCGCAACTTGAAGGATCTGGTACACAATACATTCCAAATCCAGTCACCCTGATGACCCCGGGTCTCCGACCATTAACCGGTTTACTCGGTTTAACCGATTGGAAAGACTTGATAGCACACCAAACATTCGTCAACACATCTCGCTTTCTTCACGACGACATCAGGCAAGTCCGCTTTCTGGTCTTCGGCCCTGATTTAACGATTCTGCAAGTTGGCAGCCGGCTGGTTCCATGCAAATAACGTGCAGGATTATCCAGACCCCTGCCACTGCCACCTGGTGCCACATTGCCACCACTCAGCTGCGGCACTGAGCGTGCCATCCAGCAACGAAAGCTTGTACTCAGCGGCGTTCTGAAGCCCACAGCAGCACCTACCCACAATGCCCTACTCGCCACTCCTCGTCCACCCACACCGGTCACCAACACTTTGAGCAAGAGCCAAACGGTGATCTTGCAACTCGGCCAAGAGTCTGCAGACCCAGTCGGGTGGCAACGCAGCCGGCTGCTCCCAGACTGCACTTGTTATTGGGACGTTGATATTCCGACGTGCACTCAATCCATACTTTATTTTCTTTCCATTAAGAGTCCTAAATTTATTTAGGTATCGTTCTTTACCCATCATTCCCCACCCAAAAACTTGCACACTTTACTTTAAATTAAAACTAACTGGCAGTGGCAGTACTGGTCAACCTGTTTTAAAGGCTTTTTTTTGATTTTCATGTTGGGTTTACATAACCAGCTGGATGGAGTTGGTTAGACGGTTCATATTCACTTGTGTGGTTACAGTAGGTTAATGTTACTGGAATGCTATTTAGAACATGTGTATGTCTGGTTTTAACCGAATGAACCGGTTAATGGTTCGAGACCCAGGAGGTTTAACGAAGCTTATTGGGTAGTTGCAAATCTTGTCTTCATTTCGTTGAATGTGTGCCTTCCCTAGTGGGTAGGTGGCTATTGGTAATGCGGTGATGAGAGTCAAAGTTGCTTTCAATGTGAATTCTCAGAGCTTGTGAGCGAGTTGATGGACTTTCCTCGGGCCGAGAACCCACTGTACCTCCCGAGGCAGCGCATTTTTGAACATGTAGTCCTTCAAGTCTAAAAAAAAGGGGGCAGTGCGATACTACCTCGCCTCAACAGACACGATCCCCAATCTTTTACATTCTTTCACGCCACCTAGAGGCCTCTGCAGCCCAGGAGATATTAAACCATGCAAATACCAGGTTGAAGAGCCCCATGCAATGCAGCCAGTCTCCAATTGGAGTCGGCGATGGACATAGGTGTTATTAGCTTATGTCCTGACTGGGGCACATATCAACTTCGGTCGCGCTGTTGATCATCCGTTAACCTCTACAGCAAGTCAGTTAAAGTCTTTTCGGCCCTTTGTTGTTCTCATATGAGCTCCGCTGTTTATTCAAGCCAACCGGAAGCCAGTATATCGCAAACGTTCGTTCACGCTCTCAAAAATGGCTGTGAGTCGTAAAATTATTTTGAGAGTCATTTTTATCAGGCCTCTCCCTACCAAATGCTCAGTGCTTTTTGATTGAGATTAGATCCCAGACAAGCCTCATGCGCTTCTCCTCTTTCCTAAAGCAAATAGACTCACCAGTTTGTAACCACCGAAAGTGCTTGCCACAAATTTTCGGATTTTGGTTACAGACTGGTAACGAGTCTAATTTAAGCACCCTTCTTCAATTTCTCCATCGTAGTCTCAGTGCCAGCCTGCCATGACATCTCAAATTGGGTCCCTTGTCATGACTCATGACAGTCTGGGACCGGACCAGTCAATCGGCCAGAAATCTGTCAAAAAGACAGCCCGAATGTCCCCTTATAGGAATTTCTCATGCTAAGCGAGGAATGACACCTTCCAAAAAATGTCCACGAGGGTGACTGAACTTTTGGTCGAAATGGTACAGTATACAAACTAACCGCCCTGGTCAATTCAAATTCAGTTGTGATTCTCAGCCTTGTGAAGAATGTTCTTGCTGTCCGTGCTTTGCATAGGTCACCGCTGAACAGAACATCGGTGCCCTTGAACTATTTTGGTTCGTATATTCCTGTGCCCTTGACATGGCACAGAAGAGTATGCGTGGGTTAGTTTTGACTGAGCCTTGCCAGAAAGAAAAGAAAAGAAACCCCACTGCCATCCGATCGACTGGGACTGGGGGGCGTCGTCAAAGCCAGTTTTCCGGCGAGGAGACCTTGGACATGGAACCCCCGGAGAGTACGGGTGTAATTCACGCACCACATTCAAGACAGTTGAGATGATGATAACCAATCTTTCCCGTGCAAGTGCGGATGCTTTTTTCCAACCCTCTTTACCTGTCAATGAATGTCAGTTCAAGTTTCTCAACTACCATTAGCAACCGTCCTTCTCAATTGCACCTCATGTCAATCCTAACCTAACCAGCGTTTATACAGCTCCGGAATTTCAGCGAAAAGCAACGGAGCTCCCAGGCCATGTGCCTCAGAGCCATTTTAAGAAAGCTCTGCACCAACATATCATCAGCCCTGTCATACACCCTGGAAGAAGATGGCTGTTATTAATATTACAATGCAGGCTGCGAAATATCCTACATAGTACTCTGGAATATCTGCACAAGCCAAATACTGACCATGATAATGGCTTCTCCATTACGTAGAAGCTTCGTCCGTTGAAAAGGTCACATAATCATTTCTTCTCGGTGCTCATTCTAATATTATTATCCATCTTGATTTGCCTTTGCCCAACAATAGGATCCATTGCCATGCGCCGACATTTGAATCGAGATCAAGTCGCTGTCCTAAATCCCGGAGCAAAGTTGAAGCTGCACATTCTTGCGCTATTTTCCAGTTATCACCGCACAGACACCTTCTCATTTAAACGGCAGCGGAATCAGGTCCTTGTCTTTTATCCCCCCCTCCCGCGGCTCACGTAGCCATGTCCACTGTGGATGTGCACCTCACTATTGGCGCAGCGCTAGCAGGATGCATGGTAGCTGTCGGGTTCGTTTCTCCCCCTTGCCGTCAACAAGTCTTCGGCTAACACCCTATCGACACACAGACTCTCAGCCGTGCTTGGTTTCCAGACATTTCTATACTTCCGAATCTTCCCCGAAGACTCAACTCGGTATAAGTTCCTGGTAGGAGATGCGTGTTGTCTTCCCTCGCTCTGAAGTACTCATCAGTCGATAGGTCGCCTGGATCTGGTGCGTGGTATTTCGAATATTTTGCCTCTCTGCGTTGACGTGTTTTTCTCGGGCACGATGCGTGGGTACAGGCTGGTGGACTCGGCGCACACGGTCTTGATTTGTGCGGGGGTCTGGCACTATGCCATCGATAATTTTGGGAATCAAGCCTCCACAGCTGTCATCTACCCGTGCGTTGTCCTTCCCCCCTCATTCTATCCCCGTGAAGTCCCGATCTTAATTTTAATGTCTGGCCTCAGCGGTTTCGCTGTACGTTGAATTTATCCATAAAAGTTCAGCCTGAAAAATAATTGATACACTCAGCTTAACAATATAATGACGTAATGTCCATTAACCCTAACACCCGAACCCAAACCGCTTAACCCGAGCCCCGAACCCCTAAGCACCACCGTCACTTTTAGTGTCAATCTGTATGTGGAGTCCAATTATCATTGTCATCCTACCCTCGATGATAATGTATCTGTTTTTGCAAATCTTCAGTTTTTATTTGATGCGGATTCACAAGTGTTCGTTGACATACTCCAAGTCGTCCACGGATCATGCTAAATTGGAACGCAGTGAGCAAGGGCAATCTGTGGTTTACGCTTCCCATTGTGCGAATACTTCCTTTCATCCAATACCGCCCGTTACAGATATCCGCAGGCCCTCCTTTGCTTCTCCCGTCTCTGTGTGTTTCCATACTCCTTTTTGAATCTATGTTGAATTCAAGAATGTCTAGCGGTGTCATATTGTACGTTTCTGCTGTTCAAAAAATTTGAAGCTAATCACATCTTATGCAGCCACGAGCATCAAGATGTGAGTATGATTTTTAGGCTGATATTTTCGCGCGAATTCAGTCCGTGCCAGGTTCCAGGCCAAGACGTTTCACAACTTCCTTGCGCAGTCCAAGGTCTGCACGACTAGTTTTTCACTATCGCGAAGGCCAACAGTCCACAGTCGGTCTTAATCTCCAGTTTATCCGTATCCGCATCTACAGAACTGGCTATCGCGTGCTCCCGCTGGTATTTCCTACGGAGCATACGCCGGGGATACTTGATGTGCGTATCTTCCTTCAGCTACACAGACCTTTTGAAACAAACGACGTGCAGGACGCATTATGAGGTAGTCTATTCTAGATAGACGCTTCAAAATCACTGAACTGGGTCCTCTCTTTTTGGAAAGGCGGTAGATGCGGTTATGGTCTTTACCGTGAACGATGGAATGTGAGTCCTTCACGCAAAATGATATTGGAGTCCTCCTAACCAGCGGCGGTTTCGTAAGTATGACTTGGTAGGTTCTCAGAATCACGTCTGAGATTTGGCCGCACTTCATATCTACAGTGCGGTGATCGTGATTGCGGCCACTTGCGTGCGTCTCAACTCTGCATCCCGTAGATGATCTATAGATTTATTTCGACTCATTCGTTCAGTTCCTCACGATGCCTCATTACTGGATTTTCACTGCAGTGTTTTTTTCAATCGCCAAGAGTGTGTTTTCAGTCTCCTCTCCATCACTGGTGCTAAGCGTGCCTATGTAGTGTCGGGAAATTCCTTGCTTGCGACGTACGTGTCTGGCCTTTCCTCAACTCTTGACTTTGATTGAGAGTACCGGCAGTCTTAATTTGCGCAATTGGTACCGACAGAAGCACGTCGAGCCGCGAGCGATGACCATCCCGATGAAACCTCGCGGGCAATTTAGTGACGCGCATTATCCCAGCCTGTCCACGGACAAACAAGCGCCGTCCGCTAACATGATGGACCTCAAACAGGCGTCCCCCTCCGACATGACTGACCTCAACGACAGACATTCATCGCAGTCTGCACTGGCATTCTAAGAGCAACCGTCTTCTCCGGGGCGCCTTTTAGTTTTTATATTTCATGTACTCCTTTCATACATCCAAATGGTTCTGAAGATCCGATGCTGGTTTGCATCATCTCAGCCACATGCCTCCCCGCCTGGCAGACCAGGCCGTATCACCTTACTCGTCAAGGTCCCCCTCCTTCGAAATTAGCCGTCGAACAACACCATCACCTGCGTAAAATCCACAACGCACAACAGAGCACAGCTCTAGCAGCGCATGCGAGGAGAGTAGCCAAGCGGAGAAGAATTAACGGAAAAACCTACGGTATATATAAATGGGGAGCATGAGGGGAAGATTCGCAATTCAGCGGCGCGCGGCAACTCCGAAATGGAGACCCGTAGTCGGCCGTTGACTTGGGCGACCCGGGGCCGCCGCTGCGCAATATCAGGGATACGAGACTCGCCCCAAATGGGTACGACGGGGGGATTACACCAACAGGGGGGCGGGGTAGAGTGCGTAGAGAGTGGGGAAGAGAGGAATGGGATGAAAGATGCTCCTGAGGCGAAATGCGTAAGCAGACACGACAAGAATCACCAAAAAAAAAAATCCTGGAGCGTAACTGGGAGGTAGATCCCGCGCCCCAGTATGCTAGCCACCGTTTTTGAGGACGCCGAATCAGAATATGACATTGGTGCAGCGATAGGGAGAAGTCGTGTGACGGTGTGTGGGAGGGCCATGAGATGTGGGCGAGCGGGCGATTTAAAACGAGGCGCCAAGCCTAGGGATGAAAAGGCGATGTGGGGCGACTCACCAGAACTGGAATTGGGCCAAACGAAGATGAATTCGGGCGGGGCGAAACCGATTAGGATGAAAATCTAAATATGAGCGCATAGAACGTACGTAGGTATACCTGGGCACCGATGGCAGCCCAAAACAGACCCATTATTCTCTATACATCCCTGCCCCGACCCCCAAAGCAGACGACTAAGAAGGAATGCGAAGCGAGCCGCTGAGACGCGGACGGCGGCGGCGCTTGGCTGACGCGCAATCAACGCGCAATCAGCGGAACTGGGAGTGCTAGTGGGTCAAAATTTCGACTTGGAGAGGACTTTGTGGAGTCGTCCGAGGGCGTCGCTGGGTGGGTATGGGGTATGGCCAAACCAGGAGCACAGAAAAGGAGCAGAACGGCGGGGGAGACTAAAAAGCGCGCAGAGGGCGCAGTTTTGAGTGTGGAGGAGAGAATGAAGAAGCAGGAACTAGATATCGTGGTTGACAGCAGGGTCAGAGGCAGACTACGTCTCGCCTCTGGATCGAGATATTGGGTGTTAGGTTCGGATCACGCCAGCCGTTCATTGTTTTATGATGCGGGCATCATTTGTAACAAACTCTCCGAGATAGACCGGGTATCCGGTCCGGAGAGAGGCTTGTTCCGACCCTAAGTGACTAGTAGTAAGTCGGCGTTGGAAGAAGCTGCTACACAGGCGCACGATGCCGACGTGATGCCGAGTGGGCTCATCCTAATGTGAAAGAGAGCTGAGATGGGAGGCATCGGTGAGTACGGGCGGGAAGTGCGGAAGATTGCGGGGGTGTAGGAAAGAGTGCGCCGACGGCGGCAGGTTACGCGTGTGGCGGTAGTAGGGCCGGGACCGGGGGCTCGTTCGCCGGGTAAGTTTGTGGGGGTTCGCTCAAAACCGCCTCAACGATGATCGGAGCGCTCGCCACCCAATGCGTACGATGTTAATCACTGCACGAGACTCCCAGTCGTCGCAGATTTCTCTGCAAGAGTTGAGTGTCCACATCGCAGATATCACAAATGATGGAAAACATGAGCGCTTCGTCCACCTCATCGTGAATGCTTGTGACGCATATTAAATCTACTAAGAAGCATAATACTGACAAATAATAGGGTTGTTCACAGTAGCCCTTTTTCTTCCCTTTTTTTCTTCCTTTTTTCCTCCTTTTTGATGTTCCCGTCGATTTTCGCCGGGTTTTTTTTCCCCCTTTTCCATTCAGACATGCAAAAGGTCTCCCACCCAAAAATTCGCTTCCCCACATCAAAAATTGGCCGAAAACCACAAAAAAGAAGCGAAAATTTGAACAAAAATGGGCTACTGTGAACGGGTAAGCACAGGGATTTCGAAAAAAGGAGAGAAAAAGGAAACATTGCTGGTCTTATATATCACCTAGAATATTCGTGTCCTTAAAGGGTCGCAAGGCCTGTTCAGGGCACATTTAAGAGGTTATGCACCATCTAACCCAACAAGAACGAAAACGAAAACGAGGGGGGAAAGCAGTCTGCAAAAGGGGAAATAAAAGGAATGGAAAAAGAGCCCTTTTTGTAAAATGGGCACCACCGGTCCATTTTCCTCTTTGGATCCCCCTTCTTTGTTCCCTCTTTTGAAAAAGGGAGTAAAAAGGAGCAGAAAAAGGGTTACTGTGAACAGCCCGAATATAGCGTCAGTAAATAAATTACGAGCGCGAAAGATATACCTGAAAAGTCAGCCTTGTGATGGCGTTCAAAATCCCTGCTATAGCCGGTAAGGCGCCTTTGGAATGTCTCTGAGTAGTTCGTATTAGCATGTATTGACAGGTATATTCTCGATGCCATGCACCAACAAAAAGTATATGGTGTTCAAGCATGTAGTATTACGTCCCCTGCAACGGTTGCAGAGAGATTGACGGCCATTTGATAAAAACAAAATTGCCACAGGTGAGTGAGGGAATACAGAAAGCGCGGGCCACTTACACCAGTTCACCAATGGCTGCCTTACCACTTTGCCGGTTGGAATAGCCGCCTTTACAAAGCAGGCTATCAGGGCGAGTACAAGAGGTACAGCAACACAAATCGTCAGATAGATATTCCGTGATAGTTCCTGCAGGATAATTAGAAGTCTGCACAATAGCAGCTGAAAGGTTCCCTTACCCGAAGACGTATGCAAAAGAGTAGCATCTGCACATAGAACGGAATATGCGTGACGAGTATGGGATTTATCTTCACTGTCCTACTCGTGGAGAACGGGGTGGTCTCCGCCCCAGGATCGCAAAATGCTGGACGTTTTGTATCCATGCTACAGCGCGAGTTTTGGTTCCATCACTTCTCAAGGCTTACACTTCATGAGGGTAGTCGCAAAAACGAGGCCGGCAACCAAACAATTTGGGTGACGTGGGATCCGGCTGGCGGCGCGACCAGTACGTCGCGAACTGCGCGAAAAGGACACCTTGAAGTACCAGACTCAGACTGGCATGTACGCCCAGTGTCTAGACAGTGTCAAATTTTTCACTCGGTGTTTCGTGCACCCGCGACTCATCCATCCGCCGAGAACGGAAGTAGCCTCTGGAGGAGCGGCACATCGACGGTGGCGAGTGAACAGTGCCCCTGAGCTCCGCACGTAACTGAGACATTCGCCGCGGAAGTTGAGCGGATCAAACCTAAAACGTAGGTATAGTTCCATTTGACATCCACAAAACTAGAATAATTCGACAATCTCCCGTGTCGCAGAAACGACTCCGATGACCTTGCTTTCCAGGTCGAGTATTCCCCCTCCATGATAAGCGACGAGTTCTTCAACAAGTCCATCCCGGTTCAGTCCCAAAGCCTTTTCCAGGTTCGTGGTCGAGAGCGCAATCGCCGTGGCCTGGTCGATTATCCCGGCCGAATCTAGCGCAGCCTGAGGTAACAAACTTCAATGTTGTCCCCCGAATGAATGAGAGAAAAAAAAGCCTACCCAGCCGATCTCAAACCTCGCATTGCGAACATCGTAATCTGACTTGACCCCGAGAGCGACGTTGACGCCGTGCTCCAGGAGAGTCGTCACCGACGTCTTGGAAGACAGCGGTGGCCCGGGTATGCTGAAAAGTGGACGTCAACGGCGACACAAGAGGGATAGACGAAGAGCGCACATTCTGCGGCGATCCCACGACTCTGGGTATGGTCTAGGTGGTGATAGAATCACACTGACCTCCGCAGCCCCTATCTCTGGAGCAAGGAGATGAGCCTCGGTCGCGCCTGCGAACGTCATGCGGATATGTTCTCCCTTTACCGATGCGTATTCAGCCTTCAGTTTCAGGAGGGTGGCCATAATATCCGCGTTGTCTACGTATATCACTAGTGGGATTTCGCCCTAGAAGCAATGAGTAAGTGGACTCGATGGGCGTGAAGAAATATTTGCTCACATTCCTCACGCGGCGCCACGGACCACCAGAATCACCCTCTGAGAACAAGGAATTGCGCAACGCTGCGATCTGGGTGCTTACGCTAGCCTGCATCATGGAATTAACTGCGACGTGGAGGGCAGTTTCTGCTTGAACAATGGCGCCCTTCGCCATCGCGTTACGAGAGCCAGTATTGAAGGCGACGCCGACGCCGCGGAGAAACCCGCGGCCCATGGGGGCCACAACCGCCGTCGTGACACCAAATCGGTTGGCGTATCTACCTTGTGTTAGATACAGGAAATGAATGGATTTATTTCAGGCAGAGGCACGCACAGAGTGTTTCTCCCACCAAACTGCAATCCATCGACAGCACGGATAATGGAGTTGGCAAGGATGTTCGGGACTTGCATCGTGAGCGGGTCGAAGACAGGCCCATCCGTGGTCGACGACTCCAGCATGATCTCGCTCAACCCTAGGTCGGAGCCGAACGTAGTGAGACCCGGCGCGAGGAACCCGCCCAGAATATCCACGACTTTTGCGTTCGCCGCGGCTGCCGCAAATGCGCACTGGCTGTCTGCATCCGCTAGAAGCGCGAAGCATTGGATTTTGCCGGCTTCAACTAGCACAGTGCCGTTCGAAGTGGAGGTACCGGAGTAGATCTCTTTCACTTGTCCGCCCTCGCGCCCCCAAACTCCGCGTACGTTGACGAACTGAACCGCACCGCTTGTAGTCTCTCCTTCAAGAGGAGGAAGACCTTCATATTCGACGACCGCTTTGATCTCCTTTTCCCAGTTCGGCGCAGTGGGAACGTGCTGGAACGCATCGGGCTTTTCAGAAACCGATGGGTTCTTGAGCTGCGGAATGCCGTCAATGTAAACTTGAACAGGCGTCGCGCCGAGGGCGAGGGGATGGGAATCCCAGATGACGAGATCTACCCAGTGATTAAATGTCAGTAGGCATTGGCAGTAGAAAGTTGGAGTTATTGCCTGCGTCGTATCCTACAAAACATTTAGCGACTGATGGGTCAGTTAATTTAAAGTCGGACCTTCCGCCAGAGTCCCGACACGCCATCCCACGCCCAGGGCATTCGCCGGGGTCGACGTGACGGAAGCCAAGGCAAGCGCCGGGTTCAGACTATAATAGTGTGCTTGCTGTGCTTCATAGACCAAGTGCCTTGAATTGAGTACAGGGTGGTCGGACTGGAGTGTTATTAAGAAGCCTATAGTGTTAGGGCCGAGGGCTGCGAACCTTCATAATCACGGGAAGACCGTCGTCTGCGAGAATCCTAGGACCAAACTCCGAACCTCGATATGCTTCGCGCTTTTTCCTACACGCACATGGTGAGGATAAAATCACGAACCAATGGACAACAAGCAAACCTAAAGTTTGAGGCAAACAAGGCGATTGCAGGCACTCCACCCTTAAGAACACAATTAATGTTCGCCAATTTTTCGGCGAAGGTATGAAACACATACCCAGGCTTTCTTCAATAAATTTGGGACGAGATAGGTCTCGCCAGCGTGGTGGATTGATGCGACTGGAAATTTAAATTCATTGGAGAGCTGCGGGGTAAGCGATGAGCAAATAATTGTTTGGCAGCTCGAGTATAAAAAAGACGTACACGTATAAGTGCGTCCAAATCGACGGCCTATAGTATATGAATCATCAAAGCTGGATTAGAAGATCTGTGGATCTTCCGTACCTCGTAACAATGCACCGAAAGCTAAAGCTGGATGAGTCAGATTTTTCTAATCACGTAGTGCGTACCTTGACACGTCCCCGAAGGACATCTACCAGCGACTCCCACTGTAGGCTCGCGGGGAACTCACTTTGACCATCCCAAGCTCCCCGAGCCGCAGCGGCGCAGAATTCATCTTGGGCAGTCTTGATTTTCAGGGCTTCGTTGTATGCCTGGCGAAAATTCCACGCCGCGTCCATCCTTGTCTGACGGTAGAGGCGATCAGGATTTTCGCCACAAGCGTGTCTAGAGGAGTAAAATAAAAAAGCTGCGGCTAATTTAAGAGGAAGCACACTTCATGTGGCGCCATTTAGGGCGGGCGTCAGTATTATTTAGGAATAAATTGAGCGGAGGCTCGAGGAGCATGGCGGAGGCTGAACGTTCCGATGTAGGGCGAGGTTTTATGAGGAAGCCTTGTCCACCTGAGACGAAATAATTAAGGTATTCATAAACGAAGAAACATAAGGACCAACCAATATTATTAGCGCTTCCGGGTAGGATCTGAGCAGTGGTGACTCCCCCAGCGATTGCAAGCTCGTATGCGGCGTCATGGGTATTCAAACCATCCACACTACGAAGCCATGGAAGTATGGGAGCTCGAATGGAGTTCCCATCGGATGCGCCTGACGCGCTGCGGATGAGATTTAGAGATTCAGAAACAACGAAAGCTTGCCTTGCAACTCAGGCGCAGAGTCAACCCCAAGGTGCGAATGCGCGTCAACAATTCCGGGGGAGATCCACTTTCCACCAGCATCGACGATGACCAAGTTTTCGAGCGCCGTCAACCGAGCTGGAATGTACCCCATGGCCTGAATGACGCCCTTGTCGAGCAGCAAGTCTCCAAGATACACGACTTCTGTTCCATTTCTTGCCCCAGTCAGAATTTTAGCATTTCGAATAAGTGTCGGAGGGGTTCCTTTCACAAAGCGGTCAGACCCCACTGCTGTGCGCGAGGCGATAAACTCCGCAGATGGGTCCAAAGACGTGTGTAAAGCTAGACACTGCGACGGAACCTCGAGGCGGTTGGGTGTAGGGCGTATAGTCGGCAAGTTCCAGTTCACGAGGAAAACCAGCACAACTGAGGCCAAAGCCAGATGCACGGACCAGGGTCTCGACATCTCGGGTGGGGAAGATGGCAGTTTTGAGAAGATATGCGGCCGGGTTCGGGCCGACGCAAAGGCTGACACGATGATATCCAAACAGACACAAATATCTTTAATAATGTTCCGGCGGATTCTCAAGCTTCAGACTACCGCACGCTGGTGAGGAAAAAATATTTGAGCATCTCAAGTGTAGTAATATGTTCGCGCCCAATATTTGAAATTTCCTACATTTTTCTGGCACTGTGATCGAATTTGAGAGGAGCTGTCACTTTTTGAAGGGGTGCGAAAATGCTTTGCAACCTACCCCCCGAGCTCATAGCTGGTATCGTCGATGAATTTACTGACGACACTGAATCTCTCAAAGCATGTGTAATACGACGACAGTCCACGCACTTATTCCGCTTTCTTACACCGATCTTTCGACCGCTACCCTGATATAGCGCGGATGTGGGGAAACCGCAAGTTCTCCCGTATATGGATGTCTGGTAGGCACTGGTAAGACTCAAACTCCGGTCCAAAGACTGCGCCGCAGAAAAACTGCTGCGGCCACTGGCCGCAGCAGGCAGTGTCATACGTGGCACGCATGACAATATTATCATGTCATAATTATGTTACTTAGCCTCGCAGACTTGTTTAAATTCCGCCTCAGATCAAAATCCCAGTTTGGCAATTCTGATGGCGGCAGGATTTTGCCGCATCAAGCCGGTTGTAGATGCCGCGGATGACGAAGCGCGAAACATCCCAAGTCTTCGACACATTCTAAGCTGGTATATCTTAGTGTGGTACAATGTAATGTGTGGCCGGTAACATTATACTATTGCACCGTGGGGTCTAAAATACGCACTAATTTACATACCTATGTCCTCGTTTGAAGCGTAGGCAGCGCCACGGCTGGGCGAGAGGAGCGCTTTAGCCACGCTCGCGCGCCTCCGCAGACTTCCGCGCGCACGTTAAGTCCGCCAGTACGCCTATCTCCATTCCTATTGTGCGCTGCAGCATGCATCGCCACACGCGGGCGGGGAGAGATGCGCGGGACGTGCGATAATCAACGAGGAGCGCACTGCCGCTGGTTTGGCGGCGGGTCTTTCGATTACGACTTGTCGGTTAAGCTTAGCGGGATCGTCGGGAACGGAGAACAGAGTGGGAGACGGGGCGGCGCTTGAAAGTACGAGTCGGCAGGGGTAAATCCGCCAAAGTGCTTCGTCGATACTGCGTGCAGTGGCAGCGAGCGCCCCCTCAACGTTTCAAGCGAGTGCCTGTCACTTGTGGTGGGTTCTCGATCGCTCATTGCTGGGGCGCTGCATATCACGCAGGTGAGGCGCGTTGCGGTGATGGCGGCTAGCGCGAGTCGAAATGAACTCACACCAAAACACATAACAGCAGACGCCGGCATGAGCTCGCCGATCGACCGCATGGCGCACGCACGGACTGGGCAGTGGGGAGCCATCGGTGATGACGGTCGTCGACAAGAGCGAAGGTGGGGAAAAGCGAGGGCTGGAGTTGCTTAAATTCCGCCTCAGATCACAGTCCCGATCTGGTAATTTGATGGCGGCACCACAAGCTTGCCGTGGATCTTTGCCGCCGATGCCGATGACCAAGCACCGCCCACATTTCTAACAAGTCGTGCAGCAAGAAAATGTAGCTACTAAGCTAGGCTGAGTATTGCAATACAGAAGAAAGGGAGCAATAATTGAATTAAGAGCTATTGAAGTAATACATGCATCTGTTCACATCCTTCATTTGCTGCTGGTACGCCTGCTGGGCGGCGCAGTAGTACGGCTGCCCCCCATAATGCTACTGGTGCGGGTATGCGGCCGCCCCGCCGACGTCGGCCATGAACGGCGTGACGACGCCCCCGCCCACGCTCGTCCCCCAAGCCGCCCGCCCCCTCGTCCTCGTCTTCCGCCCCATTCGCGCTCCGCCGCCGCATCCCCATCCCGCCTGCCTCGCTCACCGGCGTCAGCCCCGCGTCCCCGCCCCCCACGCCCCCCATCATGGGCAGCGTCGCACCCCCCACGATCCGCCCTGGGTCGAAGTTCCCGTCAAACTCCGCCTCGCGCTTGCGCTCGGGGGGCTGGGACACGGTTTGGCTGGCGTGGAACGTGGTTATGACGACAATGCAGGAGTGGACAGACAGCCGGAGGACCATAATCGCGCGCAGCGGCGTGGAAGAGCGCCACGATCGCGCGGCGGCACAGGAGAGCACCTACGTAGCGGCAATAACGCGAAGAGACAAACAAGTCGCGTCTGGTCTATCCCTCCGCCATTCAGTCCACTCTGCACGCAGAGGCCCGGCAGGTACTCGCATAGCGAAAAACGGCGCACGGAAGCGGAAGGAGTGCCGTGCCGTGCCGTGTCGCAGCTGTAACACCCCTTCGTCCCGAAACACGACGGACGCGCCGCTCCGGCCACCCATCGTACACACGTGCCCACGCGCCGCTTATACTCCTCAAAAGCGGGTCATAAACGTCAGGGACATCGGCGTTGCAGGACCATGGCGGGCGAAGGCGTGTTGGCGACGTGCGGCGGGTGCGGCGAGCGACAAGATTGGCGGCAGGAAGAGAGAATGCTGGCTCATTGTTTGTGGCTGACATTGTTTGACGTGAGCGGAGCTTGAAAGTGCCGCAAATCTTGCCGCCATCAAATTACCAGATCGGGACTGTGATCTGAGGCGGAAAGTCAAGAGTGGAGGGCTGGTGGCTGACAATGACAGCGGAGTTTGAAAGTTTGCCGTCGCGCCGCCATCAGAACTGCCATATCGAGAATTTGATCTGAGGCGGAAAGTCAAAAGTGGCCTCGCAGTTCCTTGCCCCATTTTACATATCAAACCTGGATATCTACGTTCGCATTTTGGACCAACCTCTACGATAACTTTGTTGATGTTCAGAACTCTCAAGGTTAGCTTCAGATGCCCGCTGTTTGAACTCGGGACAAACTTGCTTGCAGCTTTCCGTCAACTTTTCTGTCTGTCAAGGTCTCAGCGTCCTTGTTCCCATCCGACATTGATGTGAAATCGAATTTGTTCGCTTTAAATGTTGGATTTTCCTTATAAACTGAATAACTTTCTCAGACTTCTCTGACGATACATACAAGAATAAATTAAAGAAGAGGCTATCCAAGACTTGTGCGGGAGCGAAGCACAGATAATTAACAGTAATCCCAAGGAGATGCGGGGATGTATTTATTCACGATTTGGTGCCAGCGAGACGAATGTGAGTTGCGAGTAGAAATGGATTTTACAGACAGATGGTAGTGTACAGGCGTGTCGTAGATGTACAATTTTGTGTTTAATAAAAGATAGAACAAGGTCATATCAGTCGACCTCCTCGACGCTAGGCCCTTCTCCTGCAGTGCTCGGCTCAGCACCTGGGGGGGGCGCACCGCCCGCGGAATACAGTTTCTGCATGATGGGGCTAAGGGAAAAAAATCAATTAAGTACCGCACCGAAAGGAATGCAGTGAAATAAACATACTTGGCCGTCGCTTCCAGTTCCTTCTGCTTGTCTTCGTACTCCTCCTTCGAGGCCTCCTGTGACGCATCCAACCACTTGATAGTCTCATCGACTGCGGACTCGAGGCGGGTCTTGTCGGCGGCGTCAAGCTTGCCGGCGACATTGCTGTCGTTCAGCGTATTGCGCAGGTTGTACGCGTAGGACTCCAAGCCGTTTTTGGTCTGGATACGAGCAGCGACGGCCTCGTCCTCAGCTGTGAAGTAATACATACTTAGTACAAAACACGAGCGCGTTGATGAATATCGATGTACCCTTGTACCTCTCCGCCTCCGAAACCATGCGGTTGATCTCGTCCTGCGACAGCCGGCCCTTGTCGTTCGTGATCGTAATTCGGTTCGTCTTGCCGGTGCTCTTGTCCGCCGCCGACACGTTCAAGATACCGTTCGCGTCCATGTCGAATGTGACCTCGATTTGCGGGATGCCGCGCGGCGCAGGCGGGATGCCCGAGAGTTCGAACTTGCCGAGGATGTTGTTGTCCTTCGTGCGCGCGCGCTCGCCTTCGTAGACCTGGATCAGCACACCTGGTTGATTGTCGCTGTAGGTGGAGAATGTCTCGGCCTTTTTGGTCGGGACGGTGGTGCCGCGCTTGATCTGGGGAAGACTCAGAGACGTAAGTTCAGACAAAATGTATTAAACGCACCAGAGGAGTCATTATCCCACCAGCGGTCTCGATTCCGAGCGAAAGTGGAGCAATGTCGATGAGGAGGAGATCTTGCGTCTTCTCAGACGTGTCGCCGGAGAGAATTGCGGCCTGGACAGCGGCGCCGTACGCGACAGCCTCGTCAGGGTTGATGCTCTTGTTGGGATCCTTCCCATTGAATAAATCCGAGACCAGCTTTACAATACGGGGGATACGAGTGGAGCCACCAACTAAAACGATCTCGTGGACCTCACTCTTGTCGATCTTGGAGTCTCGGAGAACCTTCTCGACTGGCTCCAGTGTCCCGCGGAATAAATCACCGCAGAGCTCCTCGAAACGCGCACGAGTAAGGGAGGTGTAGAAGTCGAGGCCTTCGAAGAGAGAGTCGATCTCGAGGGTGGTTTGCGTCGCGGAGGACAAGGTGCGCTTGGCGCGTTCACATGCAGTGCGAAGGCGGCGCACAGCGCGCATATTTGTCGAGAGGTCTGCCGCCCAGTGAGTGACTAATATCAACGCGGAACATGTTATGCACCCTTCTTGTACTTCCGTTTAAATTCCTGAATGAAATGGTTCACCAGCCGATTGTCGAAGTCCTCCCCGCCAAGGTGAGTGTCCCCAGCGGTGGCCTTGACCTCGAAGATCCCACCCTCGATGCTCAAGAGTGAGACATCGAATGTTCCCCCACCGAGGTCGAAGATGAGCACGTTACGCTCTCCAGTAGACTGCCTGTCGAGTCCGTACGCAATGGCGGCCGCAGTAGGTTCATTGATGATTCGGAGGACGTTGAGGGCCGCAATAGTTCCGGCGTCCTTTGTCGCTTGGCGCTGCGAGTCGTTGAAATAAGCAGGTACGGTAACCACAGCATTGTTAGTGGTGACACCGAGATAGGCTTCGGCGGTCTCCTTCATCTTGAGAAGGACCATCGCGGAGATCTCCTCTGGCGACTATACAGGAAGGTCAGACATAAGATGGAATTTGATATAGAATTAGAATGAAGAGGACGCACGAATTCCTTGCTCTCCCCGCGGTATTCGACCCGGATGTATGGCTTGCCGCCCTTGTTGAAAACGGTGAATGGGAAGTGCTTGATATCCGACTGGACCTCCACGTCGTCGAATTTACGGCCGATGAGTCGCTTGGCGTCGAAAACCCTGCAAAAAGAAACCGCTAAGACAAGTGATGACGATTCGGGGCAGAGAGCAAGACGTACGTGTTAGAGGGATTCATGGCAACTTGATTCTTTGCGGCGTCGCCAATAAGCCGCTCGTTGTCCGAGAAGGAGACATAGGATGGCGTCGTTCGGTTTCCCTGGTCATTGGCGATGATCTCCACGCGGTCGTTTTGCCAGACCCCGACACATCTGAGGCAGAGAGTTAGTGTCTCGACGGAGTACTGAAGGCAGGAAAATATTTACGAGTAGGTTGTTCCCAGATCGATTCCAATAGCTTTGGAGGCGGGCATGGTGGGTGGTCAAGAGAGGTAAGAATAGAGGTGGCCACAGCGGTTGCGTCAACATTTATACATCTGTCAAGCGAATGTACCCCGACATTCGATGAGATTCTATGACGTTCAATAGCTTTCCAGGAAAGTCTATACCTTTCCACGGTGAAGTGGGTCCAGGAATAGTACCCTAAGTGCGCCTTGCGAGGGCTAGCATAAGCGAGCCAGCAAGGCTGGAATTCGAAGAGCCAGAGGCGCTGTAGCGACGCTGTGGCTCGGAGGCTCACGGTGGACGCCAATATACCCCAGTCGCGCTTCCAGCTGAGGGTACTCGTACGAAGATTTCCAGGAGCGGTGAGTGACATCAGACATTTGAAAGAAGAGCAGTCACGGGACCCAGCGCGCTGATGGGATCTGGGTAACATGAACAAATTGAAGGCTGACGAGCGTTCCAGGGACTTTTAATCCTTGCTCGCAGATGAAATGAAAACATTCAAGTTCATACCGCATTCATGGGTATCGGGGACCAGGGGTCAAATTTCACCAGTGAAATCTGCATTCAGGATCATACTAAATAAGATGGTTGCCTTAAAAACCGGATTGCATATTAATAAATGAGTAGAGAAGTTTAGCCCTGCATCTGGTAGTGATTATCCACATCGAGCCGAAGTTCATCGTTCATACTCCTAGCAAAAATGGGCAGGCTCAACAGCAGCACATCATTACACAGAAAGAAAACCCACTCGAAGAGAAAGTCCAATTCCGCAGTTACTCGACGGCGGACGCCATAAGAATGGCTGTACAAGTCAAGCGAGAAATGTGCTGGCCCGATTTCCGATACAAGGTATGCTGGGGCGGGTAGCAAATTCATGCGGAAACGGCAGGATTCGCCCTCGGGATATATACCGGTCGTGGCGACCCAAAGGCCGTGGACGGGGACATCAGGGGTCATGGTGGGGAGTAGCGCCGTATGGATATCGATTACCTCCTCCGGGACGATGCAGAGGGGGACTGCGACGATGTTCTTGATGGTGGTTCGCATCTTGGAAGCGGGCGTGGAGGACACGGAGACCGCATCGACGATTGCCATCAGCACAAAGTCGTGTTTCGCGGTCGGGAGGCGGGGCAAGCCCAGGGACCGGAGAGCATAGAGGATGAGATGGAATACAAAGTACTGGTGGTCGGCGAGACGCCGCCCGAGGCGAATTGTCATATTCTCATCTATAGCCTTAGCACACACTAGTTTGTGCTCGGGCCTGGAATATTGAGATGAGATGTGTGTAGAGGCAGAAGTATATTTACCACTCAATCTTCTGACACTGCACGCTGCAGTAGTTTACGCGGCGGCACTGTTGGCGAAAAGATGAGTCCGACGTGCGCACTAGAAATAACATATTCACCTTCTGGCAAGTCTTCAAATCTCGGCGATCCATCGTAACCTTACAGTTGTGGCATAAGCCTGTGACTGGGTTGGTGTGCGTTGGCGACATCATTGCGTTGCGGAAGAAAGGGCGATTTAACTGGTGCAGATCGCGAATGTTAGCTCGTGGAGGATTGGAGGAAGACCCATAGGCATGAGGCAGATCTGCAGCAATAATGGCATCGGGCACAAGCGGCCTTCGGCCATCCGCCTTGTGCATTTCCACAAGAAGCGAAAACTCTGCTTTTGCATCGCGATTGTCGGGGTCGGTCGTGAGCACACTGGATATATCAACGAGGGCCTCGGGAAACAGTTTCAAATGTTTCCGGGCGATCGCCCGACGATATCGCGCATTGAGCGCCCTGGGCTCAAGCCCCAGGGCCCGATTCGCGGCAGCGTGAGCTTCGTCGTAGCTAATTATCAAAGGTTGATGAGGATGGTGTTGATATGGAGAAGGAGAACTTAATATTCGAGCTTAAGATACGCAGCAGCGAGGTTCGAGAAGTAAACCGAGACGCTGTCGTTCGCGGATGTAGCAAGTCGGTATTGTACAGCAGCGCCGCGATAGTCGCCGCTTTTAAAGAGTTTCTCGCCCTGGTCCCAGTGAGATAGAATAAAACTAAGAAGGGCTGCGCTCATGCCTCTTCGTTGAGGCGGTATGCATCGGAATCCGAGGAGGTCATCTATGTGGGAGTCGGGATCAAAGTTGGTCACGTTTTGATCCCGACGTGTTGGTAGCGCGTCAACACGTACAAACTCGGATGAGAACATGTCTTTTAGCGCCCAGGCGTAGATTACTAGAATGAAATAGCCATCATAATATTGCAGTTTTTGTAGGGCGACAAATGTTCGACACCCTAATCTAATCACTGCGTGATTTATTTTAATAAATTGAAGTTTGGGTGAAAAAGTGAAGACTGAGGTTGAGAAAATGCTCCACATATCCAGAGTATACGGTTTTTTTCACATGGAAGTTAGAAAATTATTCAAGGGTTGGGAGACCAATCGCCTCTAAAAGTATGATTGTAGATTCAACTGCGTAAATCTGCGACATAAACGAAAGACGTGTTTTCCCCGCTGCTTCACGCCGCAAAATGATGGAGCACCTATCCTCTTCAGCTAAAGCACCACTACAAGGATAGAAACTTCTTCAGCGTCGAGTGCGCGTCAACCAACAAGAAACTCACCCCATCCGCAATCAACGGGAAACAGTTCTTCGACGCAACGCAGTTGCAAATACACCAGGGTGTCTTTGGGTTAAGGTTACGGCTGCATGTTATTGTGCTGCCTGGGCCGGAGCAGATTCCGACGTTGCTGCAGGGAGTGAGGCGTTTTTCGAGGCTTGACTCCAGTGGGAATGCGGTGGCGCTACCCAAAAAGGAGAGCAGAGCGCAACTGAGGACTGATGCTTTGAGATTCAGACGCATGGTGTAAGTGAGTGGTGTAGGCGGGCAACCTAAAAGATGCGGTATGAGGACAAAGCAAATATAAATACCTCGAGCTATCCCCATTTCACGGCGCTCCATCGTCTTGACAAGACCGACAGGAACGACGTGGTGAACGACGCGTTCAATGCTAGCTGATAGGTGCTCAAGTACCGCTGCGGTAGTGCACGTATTTTGTTCTCCTCAGGTATATCAACTAAGTATCCAGCGAGATGAGCTGACGCGATCTGGATTGGGCAACGTTTGTATCAAAATTCGAAAATTGTAGAAACACTCCGGAGGATATTCTAGTCCTGAGGGTCGAGTCGATATGACCAAAGCTGACTTCACACGTCAAATTTCACTGGACATACGTAGATGCCAGTTAGGCCGGGTGGCACTAATAGATTTGAAAGCTTTTTGCATGCCTTCCCATGCGCGCCGTAATTTCCGATGATAAGAATATCTCCCTCTGGGACCTATCGTGGTTCAGATACACTAGCAGTTCAGCAGTGGATGGCGCATAGTTGAAAGTCTTCATGAAGAAGCTAAAATATCTTGCCACAATAGATAATAATAAAAAGACCTGGACGCAAGGGTCACAAACTCACTGCGATGTTTGGAAATACAAACCAGACCTTGAAGATCAAATCTGTCACTGAAATAAACTGAAGCATACGCTAATGACGTCTTTGATACCGATTTTTTGGCAGCGCAGAGAAGTGAATGAGTTGATTATTGAACCAGAAACCCAAAGGAAATGCAGATACAAAATTCAAAAGCGAGTGTCTAGTTGATACATCAGATTCAGAGTCAATGAAAATGCATGTGCAGGTTGGATTCTAGGTCGCTCATATGAAGCGGAAGGTGACGACGAGGGCGAATGCGCCGAGAAGCATCAAGGGAAGATAATTATACCAGGCGTACCCCTGAAGGATACAGAACGTCGAGCTCACGTTGGCGCCGTCTGTGCCAGAATGCGCAGAGGATGCGGCTGTTGCGGTACTTGTGGTTCCCTTGGTTTTAAAGAATTCGTTCCCCACTCAATCTAAACCAACCACGAGTGGAGTTCGAGATTTAGTTTTGGACACGACGGCGATGTGAGGAAGCCTGGCAGTGCACATAATTATAGCATAAAACAAGATGCGCCTCCGCAAATAGTGTGATGCCATTGTTGTATTCAAATCGGATATATAATTACGGCAAAGTGCAAAGCAAGTAAAGGGATGTGGTTCGAAGACCTATTCATGAACAATATTTTGGAACCTAAAACCAGAGTCATAGTTTGGAGAGAGAATATAGCAAGTGATCCTACAAAGAACCAAAAAAAAGGATGGAATTTTGCAGTTGAATACAGCCAGGTATGCGAAATTGGGTAGGTTTTGCATGCAACATGAGGGCTAAAACAGGACATTGGTGCATTTGAGAAAACAGAGCAGGGACACGGTATTTATAAGCGAGAGCGGAGTGAGGAAGCAGGCGATGCAGAAATAAATTTGGGATGCATGTCTTTTATGCGTTTCAGATGCATACGTGGCCGCGGCATCACTATGGCGGCCAACGTGTCGTCTGAGGATTTATTGCAGAGCTGTGCACCCACGCGCCTTGCGTCCTTACCTCCACTGGCCCAATTCGTGTTGTTCGCACAGCTTGCGGTGAGTCGCCAGGTTACGGCACCTCGGCAATGGGGGATCCAGTGTAGTCTCTCCTAGACAGACGCTTCAACAGATGAAGCTCGTACCTCGCTTAGATCCAGTGGGAACAAACTGACTCAAGACTGTATAGGAATAAAATGCAGCATCGAGGCATGTAGAGGCGGTGGCGTTGGAGCTCATTGAGTCTGCGCGTTGGTCATTTGACACTGAGAAAACAGCAGGAAGAAGGAGAAAGAGGGAAGGAGATAATCTCGATGAAAATAAACCAAACAGGCTTATGCCATAAAGAACGGTTAATACAGGTCAAGCTCAGAAGCCGTGATCCTTGAGGCGGTGAATATACTGGATCAAAGTGAATATGGGCGTCTGGGGACAGAGTACATAGGACGTCACCAATTACAGAGGAAAATATGTTCTGAGGACTCTAGTAAAGAGCAATTGATCGAAGGCAAGCAGGCAGTGATGTCTTCTCCTCATTGCATTGACCTCCGGCCTTATGACAAATGTCATAGCCTATAAGTATGTCATATGACAATGGTGGGAGTTACAGACCACTCGTAAACAAACCTTTGTGGGAGGTATTATCTCATGAGATGACTTGTAAGAAATGCGGTAATCATATGTGCGAAAATCAGGTATGTCGCAACCGTGATCTTCAAACGTCCTAAGAACGAAGTGGGGGTAGCTACAGTCCCCGCTTCTTCAGGGCATGCATGCGAGGCGATTGTATACATCCCATATGGTCGGCCTGTCGTGTGGCATTTGCGCCCAACATTCCAGGACGAGATCCCACAAGCCGTCTGGTAAATTCGAGGGACGTTCAGGTCGGAGGCCAGTGACGACTTGTATGCCTACGGAAGGCTCCGGGACATGCTTACCCCAGGGAGGCTCCCCGCTAAATACCTGTGTGCTCTTCAGATCCTTCGTCGTTAAAGCCCCATAATCATCTTACCTCGACAAGAACCATGGCAAAAGAATAAACATCGCTTGCCAAGGTGGCCTTTGCGGTGGGTAAATTGTATGCACTGGGGACGAGTCTCTCCGGGGCCATCCATCGATAGGTGCCACCTCCGCTGCAAGATGCCGTCGACAGGACAGTGGCGGCCAGTGTTGATATCGACTGCGGCGTGTCTCGCAGATAACATGATTTCGCTGTGGAGTAATTATAGAATCCATGCTAACCTGATAGTTTCCCGGCTCTGAGAGCTTCTGCACATTGAGCACGGATAATCGCGACTGCAAAAGGATCCGGGGCCACATGAGAAATTTGCTCCGCTTCGTCATTTTCTTGAATAAATGACAGTCCAAAGTCTGCCACGACGGCTTTTTCATTCTCATCAATTAGAATGTTGCCCTTAATTTCGTCATCAATATTTAAGCCGCCGTGCGCGCTGAGCCACTTACGCCTTTAAGGTCGCCATGGATGATTCCATACTCCGAGACAAAGTGCAGGCCATCGGCGACCTGTTCCATCTGATAGCATCTGTTATTGGGGTTCGAAGAACTGACTGGGACGTCTTACTAGTTCTTTTAACTGGGCATCCGGATTTCTCGCAACATATTGCATGATGTGACCATGCGGATACCATGGCGTGATAATGCAGATATTGAAAGGCTCGTTCAATATGCTTATGAAACGCAAAACATTGGGGTGATGCACGAGCAGCTGCAGAATGAGAGCCTCTCTGATGAATCGCTGCGCCATAATATTGATCAGAGGTCAAATGCGATGAACAAGAAAGGGGAAACCACCTTCCTAATGGACTTCATAGACCTAAAGTAGAGCCTGAAGCTCTTGACACCGACTTCAGTGGCGTCGACGCTGCCTCGGCGGACGGTTGCCGAAGCTCCCACATCGCTCACGGCATCGTCAGGGAATTCGAGTGTACCCTTGCAGGTAAAGGAGCTGGGAAATAATTCAGCTCGCTGACAGATCTTCGTGAGCAGCAATGAATCCTCTTGAAACATCGCATGTTCCGAATTATCGCGCAGATCCTTTAAGACGAGCATCAGAAGTTCGAACCCGAGGTGATACATCGAGCTCACCGTGATCAGTGCGTGTACGACGTCGATGCAGATCTGCGTCGTCTTGAGGTAGACTTGGGAGGGATCGCGTTTCTTCCTCTTTAGGCTCCTTATGAACCCCTTGGAAAAGTCCAGCACCTGGTACCTCCAGGCGTGAATCCTTAATTATCACGATATTAGTTTTACAAGGACGCAGGTACGGCGCACTTACTCCTCGGGGCTCATTGAGTACGGACGGCCCTTCTTTGGGGAAAGCAGTTGCAAAAATCGCCGCCTAATGAGCTCATGGTTCTCAATCCATGCAACGGAACTCATCCGCTCCAACTCAGTGTATGCGGCGGAGGCATCGTTGAATATCGAATAAATTATTCTTGAAATAAAAATCACCTCCACAATCGCCAACACAATGGAGTTACCCACATCTGATGTGGACGCCCGGAAAAGTTCCCATCTGGCCCAGACGTGGTGTGAAGAAGCGCATCGAAACGATTCAAGATCTTTTGGGATGCATCCTGCGACCACGACGATGAGACTGGATCTCTCCTAATGCAGCGATATTGGGCACACCTTTCCGAAAGGGAAGGCTTCGTGAATCCGTTTCATGTCCCTGAGTTGAGAAAACGCCAGAGCTTTTGCGGTGCGTAGATCGTTGCTCATAGATTGCATATCGTCAAGGGTAAGCCTTGAGGCCTAAGAGAAGTCGCCGTGTGGGCGCAGCAAGAACCCGAAGCTACAATGGCAGCCAGCAGGTGA
This sequence comes from Mycena rebaudengoi, assembly GCA_029282285.1. NCBI lineage: Eukaryota > Fungi > Basidiomycota > Agaricomycetes > Agaricales > Mycenaceae > Mycena > Mycena rebaudengoi. The sequence goes on along the minus strand of JARJCX010000156.1, from coordinate 280,362 downwards.
CCCGGCGGTGATAGTCCGGCTCGGGACTGGGTGGATTATGGATATAAAGAAATCGCGGTGAGATAAACCGCCGAGATGGGCCGGAGTACAAGCATTTGTAAGTTTAAAACATTGGGAACATCGGATGCCGAGGAAAAGAGATAGCAAATGCTATTGAAAAAAATTCCAGTCAGGGAGCAAAGGCAGCCAGAATATCAGGGCAGAGATGATGCCATTGCACGTAACTGAACATATTCTTCTGTGGGCGGGGTTTATATCATGGCCGAACGGAAGTGAAGAGCAATGGTCTATTTTTGGCGTGGGGAGGACACACACGACGCGTCCTACTCAGAGCGACCATGCGCAACTCCTGGAACAACCCACATAGACCCAGAGGCATCTACATGGTATCTTTAGGGACACTTCGACTCGGCGACGTACCTCATGAGCAGACACTCGGTCGACGCTGGGGAGCCTGGAAATATCTGAGGACCGACTGCAGGACAAGGTCACGAAGGTGCGACCGGAAAGCGGCATGAATACGGGTTCATCCAAGGTTTCTTTCTCACGGAGGCATAAAGAGGATTCGGCGCCACTCATGCGCTCTTGGATCGCACGTTCCAAGTTTCGTGGGTTCTTCTCGGCTCCAAGTCGCATATTCCGATGCGCATATTCTAGGCCAGCGCGGCCAATGAGCCTTGCCATAAGAAGATAACCGTCTTACCGGCTGCTCTGCCTCTCCGCTAGCAGGCTTGAAACCACTCCGTCCGCAAGAGGAAAGACGGAAGTGCACATGGGTGAATTACGCCGTACATGTCTCCCCGGCAACGAATGAGAATCCTCGAACCTCGAAGATTGTCCGTGCTTAGGCGAGAGATGCATTTGTTCCGGCGCATATCGCGGCGGGCGGTCTTGCCGCTGGTGGAACGATTGGCCTGCAGCGCGATGACTGGTGGGGAGGTTCACTGGACTCTAAGTGCGGGCCCGTGCCGTCCACAAGACGAGAGGGCACGACTGCGAGTCTAGAGCTGCAGGGGATTAGCTGCGTAATATCGAAGGTGGAGGCAAGCCGTACCCTTGTCGATAGCCGACTGGACCATTCGCCGGGGCACGTATCGCGGCGGATCTTCAAGTTGCATTAGAGTGAAGGAAGGGCTCAGGGGAGAACAAGATAAGCTACATTCCAATAAAGGGTTGCGATACTCACCAAATTTTAGCGCAGGCCCTCAAAGCTCGCTATGTACGTATCGCCAAACTACTCGTTGTTCACGCGAAAATCGCTACTATCTCGGATACAAACGAGCGATCTTGCGAAGGTGCCTCTGGATGAAATTTCAGATCGCGGAATTCCTGAGGCGTAGATGGTGATCGTGGATGAAATATCTTCCTTTCAAATTCCTCCGAACCATTCAGCAGGCTCCAAAAATATGTGACTCGTATCTGACAGAACGGAGTAATACTCATCACCATCCAGGGACAGAGCAGAAGCACGGAGACGAGACATGCCGACACATATCTGTGGAATCCGGCGAGTTAATTATGCTCGACAACGTTGACGAAAACGTGCTTAAGATGGGCCGCAGGTACTGCACCGGCCTGGCCGAGTACGGAGTAGATCTGACAGCCTAAGCGAGAGTATCAGTGGGAGAGCAAAGCGCTAAAAAGTGGGAGTGCCAGGATGATGTAAGGACGTTGTCGATGCCACCACACCAGTTGCCACCCAGCCACCAGCCAGGATGCTCGATATACGGAGAAGGCATGACAAACAGGATAACTCACCAGAGGTTAGGCCTAGGCCCAGTGAGAAGTCCATATGCGGAGATATGGGCATATCAGTTCATATCGAAGGCAGATCTAAAAACGGCCACATTCGTAGGCTCTCCTATGAAATCATATGAACGGTGTCAAAGTTTGTGAAAAAAATCTCCTAAAATTGCGCACCTCATATGAAAACGGCCACCATTGAACGTTCTCATAGGCTGTCGTAGGAAATTGCATTGGTTGCTACAGGAGCATACCTCCGCAGATGGACTTTTCACTGGGCGGTTAGGGCTCACTGTTGAGCTAGGGTCCTTTCAATTTATCAGCTCCATCTCGCCGTTCGCCCGGTTGATCCCGCCTGATGCAGATGTGCGCGGGTGCAAGTTATTTTTGCCGGCGAGGACAACCGATCGGAGGAGGCAGAAGGAGAAGTAGAGTCGTCCTCTGTTGCTGCGAGGTGGGAAGAAACAAATGGAGATAATGTCAATGCGACCAGAAAAATGCAGGGCCAAATATGACTCGGCCCGAACACCCGACCACCTCTTACGTTCTGCCACAGCAGCTTACTGGAACATGAACTGGCAACTTCATGTCCTACCTCATTTTACGCATCCTCAAACATTCTCTGTCGACTTCTGCGAATGCTGGAGCTGTTCAGTCGTCTCAGTTGCTTGGTAGTCTGACAACGCCGGCGACGCCGCGAATACTAGTATCCCAATATTGGACCCAGGTAAAGCTCCGGAAGCGTTACTATGAAGTTGCAGGCCAGCACTCAACGAACAATGTTCAACTAACCGCTATCAAAGCTGGCCTAGAACAAGCTACAACTGCAAACTGCTTGCATGACCCTGATTAATTCACTCATTTCAGCCGTCCTCCGGGATAGAAAGCACTCTGGGATCTTCCTCTCTGGCCGTCGATTATTCCAATATCTTGGATGGCTGTAGTCTTTGACAGGATTGGCTTTCAACGGGGAAACTCTGCTAGACCGGGGATATCAGTTGTGATAACGACCCCAAATAGACGGCTGGACTACTCCTTAGATGCTAAGCCGACTCAAAGCCCCATTGCGAACTCCTAAGGTATAAAATGACGCCAAATACCTGCTCGTTTCTTCAACTTGTCCTGGTTGACACAGTTCCCTACTGCGGCCGGTCCGTAGAAAATTCATCACACTCCCGCTCGCCATACATCCACTACCACACGATAATGCAGTTCAAGTCAACTCTATTCGGGATCGTGCTTCTGGCGATCTTAGTCGAGGCGGCGCCTGCTCTCCCTAAGGTCAGTTCTATCATTTTAATAAATGCGGCAGTTCCTCAATTTATGATTAGGCACCTGGGCCTGCAGCGCCGAAGCCCCCGCCTGGGAAGACTACTACCAAGGCTCGCCCTTCTGCGTCCCCCAAGCCACCCGTAACCTCATCCAAAATAATATCTACCACGAAGCCCAGCTCTAGTGCAAAGCCTGTGTCTTCGGTAGTCAGATCCTCATCTGCGCCCCCCGGAGTTTCGTCCTCCCGACCGTCATCGTCTGCCCAATCCTCCGCGATATCATCGAGTATTGTGCGAGGAAGTTCTTCATCGGTGGCACCCTCTTCGGCGCTTTCTACATCTAGGTCTGCGTCATCCGGGTCCATTTCTGTTGCCTCCTCCTCTGCTGCATCGCTGGGAATATCGGCATCTGGATCTGCGTCTGGTAGCGCCTCTCTGCCAGTCCCTTCCGGAATTTCTTCTGGCATCTCCTCCGCCTCGGGATCAATCTCCGCCTCGGTCGTGTCCGAGTCCGGAGTGTCGGGGAGTCTGAGTGCCTCCGCCTCTGGATCGGCCTCCTCAGGGAGCGTCAACGCATCCTCAACCGTATCCTCTTCCGCAAGTCCCTCCGGTAGCTCGTGTCCATTCCCGCGTCCCTCGGGTGGTCCCAAAAATAAAACAAGGCGCGCTGTTAAAGCGCAGAACAACGCACATTGGTATGTAACCTCATTAGTGACTCAATACCGCCATAGTTAATGATATCGGGCACAACAGGGCCTTGGCGCGTATTGCGCAGGCGAACAAATTGACAACTGTGGGGACGGATTCAGACGGGGACGACAGCGATGGGCTCCCGCTTCCCCCAAAGAGAGCTCGGTCCCAAGACTGGAATTTCCCTTATGACGATACCTGGGGGCAAGATGTAGTGGTGAGTTTTTTTCATTGTCGATCAAATGTAAACTTCAACGAGGCTTTTATAAAGGTCTACATCGTTGATAGTGGTGTGCGAAAAACTCATGTGGAGTTGGCGGGGCGGGTGGAAGATGGATGGGTGATTCCTAGACTCACAGGCGTGGTATGTGATATTCACTGGGCCTGGTTCATCTGTTCTTAAACAACTACCAGGCTACGGAAGATTTTTGTGAGCATGGAGTTCGTGCTTCTTCCTTCGCAGTTCACAACAAATACTCAAACACAATTATTCCAGACCGCTGTGGCATCTCTAGTGGCAGGCAATACACTCGGCGTCGCCCGCAAGGCCACGATTGTCCCAGTTAGGATTGCGGACAAGGATAGCTGTAAGAAAGTTACAACCACCACCGAGGATGTCACCGCCGGCATAAATTGGGCCATCACGGACTTCCAGGCTCGATGCAGCGCCAAGGCGGGAATTATCAACATTAGCTGGGAGGTCTATCAAACCACGGCTTCTGAGAAAGCCTTCACGGACGTGAGTCCAATTCGCTATCCTTTTATTTGTGCTCAGGTCCGTTGCCTAGGCCATGGCTGCCGGTATACACGTCGTCGTCTCCGCCGGAAACCTCGACCAAAATCAGGTTAGTAGTGTCTCCGGCGGAACGAGGATGAAAGCTAATGGACCGGTCGCAGTGTTTCGGCGAAGGTGCCGCAGCCAATGACGAGCGTGTCAAGCCCGTCGGCCAATTCATTGTTGGAAATTCCGATTTCGAGGATAAGCGACTTTCCATCTTGCCCCAGGAACTGGGATCGAACTTTGGGAAGGTAAAATATATTTGGCATCCGCCATTTGTGTCGTTATTGACGGGTTCACAGTGCGTAACTATCTGGGCTCCAGGTACATCCCTCAATGTTGCCAGTGGTAAAGACGACACGGTACGAGTTCAATAGATTCCTCGACCGTTTGATTCTCAATCTTGTTTGCCATCTTTACAGACAATAGAACACGGTGGTTTCGGTTTTTCGGGCACGTCATTCTCTGCTCCCCTCGTTTCCGGCGCCATCGCTGCTTACAGTAAGTTTACCGTCGATTCATTGGCAGGTGTCTGACCTATCACACTTTCAGTTTCAACCGAAGGAAATAAACTACCTCCCGCTATGAAAACTTTCATCCTGGGGAAGGCTAAATCAGCGGCAGGGATTCAGGATCTGCAGGAATCGCCGGATATCATGTTGCAAGCACCCATCCTTAGTACTACTGCACAGTGAGGCTGCCAGCTGTCTTGACTGCGCATATGGAGCTGTTATTATTGTACCATTTGGAATGAGTGAATGACGCCCATTCCTTTGATATTTCCCAAATGGAAGAGACAAATGCCTCGGCACAAGTGGGGCTGTCCGCAAAAGTATATGATAGCATACCACCCATAATCGCGCCCAACTCTTCGTCGTTGTCTCAGTTTATCGTGTACACATGCACCACTTGGATGACAGGGTCTACGGCTCCTTCCATTGAGCTTGACATCGGGCACCAACACACGTGGCAAAAAATATTTTGGTCCTGCAGACCATCTGACCAAAACCATTTCATCGATGAGACAGCGTCAACGTATATTCTTTTCATTGACCCCGTCATGCGGGATGACCTAAGCGTGCTTCCAGTTTAATTGTGCTGGCCAATAATAATATTTTACACGGAGGTTCGTAAAGGTTATGTGAGCCAATCTGATGACTTGATTCTACGAATTCGAAGAAGTGGGGATTATCCTTCAAGTCCGTGTCTATCTTCGGTTGAGAACACACGCCAGCAATCCCCCGACGTATTCATCACGTTTGTAGACCGACATAGCTGATGGTCGGCGCCTGTGTAGGGTGGAGCGCGTTGACAAGATATTTATCAGAAAACTACTGCCCTCAATCGCGAACCGTCAGTTGGCTGGCAAAAATACATGAATGCCATAAGACGGCAAAAATACGTAGATGTAGGAGGATGAGGAGGAGGAGATATATTATACTGACACGGTCCCACAATTGGAACAGTCAGTCTACTACGTACGACATCGGAACTTTTATAGACTAAGTAGCATACGGCTCGTTATCGGAGCCGAATCGATTGCTGGGCGGGCCTTCGATCATGGATTAAACCCGGTGTTGGGACGTTGATGAACGCGGAAGGGCTCAATTGAAGCCGGTAGATGTAACCAGCAAGATGGAACCCGTGGTCAATAAGTGGCGCATACAGCGCGCTCGTGAGAGCAGATACGAACTCTCAGTCGAGAGCTTCCCCGTCGTGGAACCCATGGACACGGCCGTGCTCAACCCATGGCAGAGAAGCTTGAATGTTGCGCGAGTGGTGGAGCCTCAACTCGACGAGCCCAAAGCACGCCATATCCGTCCTCGCGAACGGTAATCCTTGCGGCCGCCACGGCTCAGAGCAGTGACTCCGAACATGATTATGAGCGTGGAGCTGTACTGAGCATGTGGAGCGCAAAGGATTACCGTTGGCTGTTGGATGGTACCGCGGTGGCTCGAAGGCTGGGGAAACGGGTGATGCGGAGACCTCGAAGACGACGAGTTTTATATACTGAGGTGCCGTGGGGTACTAGAGTTCCCCATGGGGATTTCGAGGACCGAATGAGATGGGCGGGTGCAGTTCAGCGGGTTTAAAAACTTGTCCGACGTCTAGGTAGCCAAATATATCGCACAGAAAGCGCTAAAATCTGCCTTGCTGTCTTGATCGAAGCGGATAGTAGAGCTCCTGAGCGGGGTAGACGTGGAGGAAACCAATCGAATCATTCTTCGATTTGACGTCCCAAGCCCTAGAGAGGACAGCAAAATTGTTACGAATTTCAAGGCGGAAAAAGCAACCCAATTCACCTGCGGCATCCATTGCGGCAATGCCAACGCCACTGATTCTCCCAAGATTGTCCTCATGCTTCGACAGCATCGGAGACTCCGCCGCCCTCGAACCGGATCGGATCTCTGTATTGGCAGGTATCGCAATGCCGATATTGGAGGATCAGTGTAAAAATGACGGAATATCGTAAGAAAAATATCTCCTGTAAAACATTCATATTAGATATATAGAGCTCACTGACCATGCCGTGGACGGCGGAATTGAAGACGCCTGCCCATGTCCGAACAGACGAAATGAACGTGTTTAACCTGGTTCCCTGAGGCGTACCGGGGAACGGCCGCATCAGCAATTGAAGTATGAGCGAGAAAAACGGAGAATTCTAACCTTTACCTCGGCCAAGAATGTTGCGAGAGGATGTTGGAAGTCCCGTGCAAAAGAGGCGAAGTACGGAATTGATGAGGATTTGCCGCCATGTCATAAGGGAGGGATCTTAGAAACTAGAATCAGCGGACTCCGGGACAGGTATTCCCTCAGGTTTAAATGACCCTCCAGGGGATGGCCTACAGGCCCAGGTTTGGCGGGCGATGCCTGCAAAAGATTTAGACACCCCAAGGCAACCCCAAGGCGCTCCAGCGAAAAGAAAAGAAAAACATCGCTACAGGGTGAATCGATGATAAACAGAGCAGAAGTCCATGGGTCATTGTAGCAGGCCATGTGGCGGGCTGTGGCGGAAACGGGGGCAGAGAGGTATCGGGCCGGGATCCGTGATTCATGAACTACGATGATCCGGAAAGGGCCGGCCTGGTCCAACTCGAAAACAACTCGAAACCCTAACAGCGAGCGGGAAAAAAAAAAACAAGTCCGCATCATGAAAGCCTTCCTCAAGGTTTACTCACGCGCCCTATGGGCAGGTGTGAAGGATTTAAATCATAAGCAGGAAAGAGGATCAAATAAATCTCCTGGTAAATAATGTCCCGATTGAATGAATAGCACCATTCGGACAGAGAACTGGAACATTGTCTAGACTCGAACCCAGCAGGACGCCAGCACCAATTTTGATGACAGTCGATCGAGGGTGATAGCTTGCGAATTGATCGACTGTCATCACTTTCTCGCTGGCCACAAAGGATACTGATTCGAGTCTAAAAATTGTCTGGCATTCTGAAATTCATCATACTGACATCATTGAAGGAATTTTGAGCCCCTTTTCTTGGTCTTTTTACCAGACGTACTCATTTCGATTCTGAACGTGTACTGTGAGCTTAATTAATGCATTATACTAATGCAAGTTCCAGTTTTCAAAATTTTATTTGAGGCAAACTTTTGGGCAAACCTGTCGACAAGCGCAATTCTGCAACGACGTATTCTGCCCGCAACTTCTTGGATTCAGATTCTGCAACAAATTTTAATTACGGTAAGTCCCTGAGAGTTTTCCCTGAATAGATTTATTTATTGGGCCGTGTTGCACTGTATGCACATATTATGATGGCATCCTCCTGCCAAGCTGGCTGTCTCAAGCCTTGACATCGCCCAACACCCGAAATACCTCCTCTCCGCAAATAGCAACATCTGTCGTTCGTCTGTTCTGAAAATATTTTTCAAGGACGCCATTTGAATCTTATTGATGACGGGCCGGCGGACTAAGTATGCGGCTGCCAAGCGGCTGCGCAGCACTTCTTCGATTCCATGGCTTCTCATATTCCTCGTCCTACGGCAATACTATCCCCTGGGGAAGCTGCTCAGAGGGCTGATAAACTCCGACATGCGCTCTTTTCGTCATGGTATCGATCGAAGAACATCCTTCTTACGTGACAGTTCTTGGTCTTCTCCATGCCCGGGTACTCCATTCCCCTGCAGAATTTGCTTGGTTCGACGACAATACGGTTAGTTGAACTTCTTTCGCCGTGTACTCCATATTTCCTAATTGGTTATAGCTTTCTTTCGGAGCCGCCGCGTGGATCATGTGCACGGGTTGGATTGCACAATGATTCGGCGATGACGGAACTTATGGCAGAGTCCTCGAATATTTGGAGTCGCTCGACAAATCAATTAAACACAGTCCTGAGGGGGGCGAGATGGAGCACCTATTGCGCGAAGCCATGTTATTCGGAGATGGGGTGGAGGTCCTTGAGGCGCAAAGCAAACTCGTGAGTCTCGATATCCGATTGACGCCTTCTAACTGTCTGTTAGCTGAGGCAAGACGAGCTTGCGAGTCGGCCTCAGTGTAAGGCAAGGTAGCGATTAGATTAGATAGGACCCCATCACTCATCATAGCATCATGCACTGCCTCCTGTCATACTCTTTTGCTTTGGCGCGTTTGCATCGCAAACCCAAAAGCTCTTTTCCTGCCTCACGACTCACTGGAGTCCCCTGATTTTTCTTTCATCCTCTTCTACGGTGGTTTCCGAATCGAACACCACTCCTGTCTCCTCGAACAAACCCATCCCTCTAGACGACTCCTTTACCGGCTCTGCTCCTGCTCTCGCGCACGCAAATGCCGAACAATTTCCCTGCGTATACTCGTCCTCAGGCCTTTCTTTATTCCTTCATCGCACTTCCATCTGACTTAGCTTCCCCCTTCTCTCCTCCTTCACACCCCGACACGTCCGCTGGCTTTCTGGCGACGCGACACATTCTACTACATCGCCTCCTTGACGCGTGCTTGAAGAAGCTGTTCGACCATATCGAGGCAATCTCTGTTGCCTGCATGCGGCACGCGTGTCTATCCTCCTCCTCACCGCTTGACTCGGATTCCACAGAGGAATCTCCGACGTCTCCGCTTGAGATTTGCGTGTCTTTTCCGCTTCCTCCATGCCGCTAGACTGGTTTGCCGAAGCCATTCCATCTCGGAACTGCTCCGCTGGTTACGTTTTTGCGTGCCCACAGTTCTCCCAATTTCTCAATCCTGTTTACTTGATTGATCCTCCCTCTTATTTTGCTGTCTCTTTCTTCTCTTCCTTCGCATTGTGCTCCTGGTTCACGGGTAACCCTTTCGAGCTCTTTTCCTGAACTCATTCCCGAGAATGTTGGAGGACTTGTCGCCCCGGTTCCATCTTTCTGTCACATCCGACTGCATACTGCTCGGGATGCTTACGAGTAGCAACTGGCATTTGCGCATGCTCCTATCCATCTACGTTGGAGTATTTCTTGAGTGAGATTATATGTGCATGCGGGCGACCGAGATTCGGCACTCACTGCGTTGAAGCCCTTCGTAGTCACAGGGTATGGCTACAGGGGTAGACAAGGGGGTAGACATGGGTATATGTGTACCTGGGAATAACGGTGTAAACACAGTTGTTGCCGCATGGTCTACCCCTACTGAAACTGTGTCTACTCGGGTGTACCTTGGTAGACCCAAGGTTTGCCCAGGGTAGACCCAGGTACACCAAGTTGGAGAACTGTTTGGGAGCTCAAATTTACATTGATTGGCTTGTAACGGTATTTTCTAAGTAAGTCTTTGTGCAATGATCAATTCTGATGTGGCTACGATTACCAAAGTTATGGCATGTTTGGCTCTCTGATGCGGCACAAGCCGGATGTGGCACTGGCAGCACGCCATTTCAGACCTTTTCAGACACAATCTCATAGTATGACAGTCTACGAGCTTATCATAATTAAGGTTATATGGTATGTCGAGGTGGGTCCACATTGGGCTACGCGATGTAGCCCAATGTAGTCACAATGTGACAGCATGTGACTACCTCCTGTGTACCAGGCTACCCGAGCGTAGCCAAACACATATGTCGATCCCCTCGTCTACCAAGGGTAAGCCATGGGTAGACCAATGTGACCCAATGTGAACCAATGTAGCCAGCCTCTGACTACAAACGGCCTCAACGCAGTGACTTATCCAGAATCGCGGTTTACCCGCGATGTGCATTGTGTCTCTCTTGCTCAGCGCACATACTTGTCTTTGTAGTACGGCATGATTTATGGCCGTCAGAAAACTGTCTACATCGGTTGCTATCACAGGAGGCAGTCTGGCCCTTCCGACGAGCTGCAAATTTCTTGCACATCAAGTTTCCTCTTCCTCCCAATTCTCCTGCTGGTCGTCAAGTCCGTCTGTCGCCTGCAGTGAATTGACATTCGGCACTCAGATGCCATGATTTATCAAAGTCAGCATCTGTTTTTCATTTCTTTTCCGTCTCCTCCTGCGATCAAATACATTTGAGCCTGCTGGAGCTCACCGGGCTTCTGGCAAAGTTCTGATTCCTCATTTTCTTTTCTCTGCTCATCTCCTGGAGTTGCATGGCTCAATGCCGCATGGTGCATCTGCATTTGTTCTCTTTTTCCATACACATATTTCTGCCCCAAAAATTTTAAATTTCCCCTGTTTGCATTTTTGGTCACCTTTTGATTCCTCTGGAGCCCAGATTTCTTCGCTGTCCGCGTGTTTCATTCCTCGTCTTCTATTTCATTGCTTATTTCTGTTCGAAATTCTTCTGTGGCTGGCGCTGGAATGGAGACCTGTTATAAATTTACTCTCTCCGAATTCTGACTGTTATTCTTTCATGACATTCTGTCCTGGTGAATAATTTGACGGTGTATTGAATGCCATGACTTTATTGAAGTGTCTTTCATACGCACCATACTTCTCTCAACTTGTCTCCCCTTCTGCCGGCAACCGAATGCGTTGGTCCGAACGCTGGGATGCTGAGAAGTTTTGTTTCCTTTCACCGGCCTGGATACCATTTATTCGAACGATGCGTACCTGTGTTCGTGGCCATCCAATCTGCAGCTGGGCGCCACAGTATTATTATTATTATTATTCCCTTTCATGCTCACATCCTACTTATATTCCCTCACTCGTTTTGAGTTCCTTCATACAATTACCTGGACACAGATTTCTTTTTTGCGTGGCGATTTCGATCTACTATTACACCTCCAATTTTATTCTCCATTTTGGTTTCAAGATTCCAGCACAGGCGTCTATGTCTTGTCCCTTTCTCCCATGCTTCCCTTGCTCACCTATGCTCGCTTTGCATCCATGCTGGTGGTCGGGTCTTTTGTGCTGCCTCGTTTTACCTATGCTCGGCCATTGCGTTCAGGCTTCTCTTCCCCCCGCTCACCCTGCGTTCGGGACCTCCTGAACAGGGGCTTTGTGCTGCCTTGTTTCGCTCATGTTCGCCTATTACGTTCATGCTGCGTTCGGGCGCTTCCTTTTCTTGGTCGCTTTGCATTCGGACCTCCTGCACAGGGGCCATGTGCTGCCTCGTTTTGCCCATGCTTGCCCATTGTGTTCATGCTGCGTTCAGGCGCTTCCCCCTCTCGTTCGCCCTGCGGTCGCGACCTCCTGCACAGAGGCCTTGTGCTGCCTTGTTTCGCTCATGCACGCCCATGTGTCCATGCTGCGTCCAGGCTCCTTCCCCGCTTCATTGATGTTTGCCCTGCGTTCATGATGGTGTCGGGTCCTCCTATTCCTGCGCCCCTGCGCCGCGCCCTTGCGCTCCTTCCCTTGTTCGCCGATGTTTGCGTTCATCGGGACCTCCTGCACAGAGGCCTTGTGCTGACTTGTCTCGCTCATGTTCACTTGTACTGTGTTCATGCTGCGTTCAGTCCCTCTCTCGTTCACCCTGTGTTCGGGACCTCCTGCACAGGGGCCTTGTGCTGCCTTGTTTCGCTCATGTTCGCTCATATCGTGTTCATGCTGCGTTCAGGCCCCGCCTTTTCTCGTTCGCTCTGCGTTTGGGACCTCCTGCACAGGGGCCTTGTGCTGCCTCGTTTCGCTCATGCTCGCACATATTGTGTTCATGTTGCATTCAGGCCCTGCCTTTTCTCATTCACTCTGCATTTGACCTCCTGCACAGGGGCCTTGTGCTGCCTCGTTTCACTCATGCTTGCACGTATTGTGTTCATGCTGCGTTCCGGCCCTGCTTTTTCTCGTTCACCCTGTGGTTGAGACCTGCTACACAGTTGTACTGCCTCAATTCGCCCATGTTTGCCTGGTGTTCATCATGATGCTGATGTTCAAGCTCCTCCTTGCATCGCTGTTGCTCAACCCTGAGTCAATTTTGGTGTTTAGATCCTTCTCCTGTGTCCTTGTGCTGTCGCGCTCCTCACCCCGCCTTCATGAGCCGCGCCCTCCTTACTGCTCGCATGAATCAATGACTCAGATTTAGGCTTGCCCTATGTTTGGATGGTCTCGGCATCCCCTTCCTTCATCCCTGCGCTTCACGCCTCATGTTCGACGGCTCCTACTTACACGGGCTTGAAGGCAGATTCCCTTCCTGCTTGATCTCCTCAGTGAATCGTCTGGCCGATCTGCAGCTGCTCCACTATCCTCCCTTTCTTCATGCAACCATGCTAGCTGTTTCTCTGAGTTGTGCTCCTCTTTTTACCGCCCTCTGCTTATAACACCATTCCTCTGTGCCCTTGCTTCCCAATTTGCACTCCTTAGCACACAGCCTTCTCCCTTGCACACCACGGGGACAGTTTTGCTGGCATCCTTTCATGCCTCTGAGCGCATTTCCGACGACTTGGTACTCTTCCTCGCAGCCAGATTATTTCTCGTGGATCTCAAGCATGCTCCCAATTTGTTTCTGGTTGTCCGACCGCAGTGGCAAGTGGCATAATTTCAACAGTGTCTCTCCCCTTCTCTTGGTTGTGTTTCCTTGTGTTCACATTGGCACCGGTCAATTTATTACTGCGCTCCTGCAAGCCTGCACTGCTCCGTCTCGCTCATGCTCACTCTGCACATTCAATACTTCCCTGTTCGCCCAAGCTCTCCGACCCCAATGCTTCTTCAGCCTGTCGATCTTCGCCCTGAGAATTTAAATCCTCCTTCATTCTCATTTGTGTGCCCCTGCACTCCCCAATGTTCTGAGGACTCACGCTTCCATCTGCTCCTTTCCTCGGGATGTTTGGAACCTTTGAACTTCTGACTCAGTTCTCCTCCTTCTGTCCTTGTGATTTTCGTGTTCTCTTTTGCCTGTGGCACAGTTGGTGCTCCTTCCTTATCGGCACCCTGAAAATTTCATCTTGAACTCTAGTCTTCCTTTAAATCGGGGTTTGAGGCTTAACTTCTTCCCTGTGTGTTGTTGCTCCTCCTTTCGCACCACATTGCTTTCCTCCTCTCCGGCTTGCTCCCCTGCAATCTCAATGCTTTACCTCTCTTGTCTTGGAACTCGCACTGTCTACTTTCTCTCGCTTCTCGCGCTCCCTTTGTCCCACAAATATTGCGATAACCCTTCCGTGTTCCTCAAACCTTCCGACACCTCCAATACTTTCTTTGTGGCTTGTGCAGAGCCTTCTTCTCTATTTGTCCTTGACAACCAACCTTTCTCTTGATTCTGATCTTTTTCGCTCTTTCCTGGCACAATCTCTGTTGGTTTCATATCGGATCAACCTTAGCAACTCAACTTCCTCCTACTTACCCGCCATCTCAGGATTTTTCTTCGATCTCCCTAGCTTCCAGTTCATTTAGCTTATACTCGCAGCAGCAAGTTTTCTCTTACTCATCCTTCTTTGGCTCTTTTTTGAGGCACATCATCGCATCGGGGTTCCCGCAGGCTCCTCCCACTGACTGTGCATGCAGATTTTCCGTTGTTTTCCCATGATCCACACTTTAGATAGGCATGGCATCACCGGCATTCTCTCCGTCTCAAGCATCGAGTTCGACTCGAAGCTGTTGGCGCATACAAGTCTCATTGATCAAGCGGTTTCTTTTTCGCTCATCTCCGTGTGGGGGTCTCGGCCCCGCTTCTCTCGCCCTCGCGCGAGTGTTGCTCTTGGAGCTTCGCTCATTTGGGTTGCTTCGGGTCTCATTTCCTCTCTTTCTCTTGACCCGGGCTTCCTTCTGCGACCGGGTTTGGCCGTGTCCGATAGCCAATTCCTCCCGCCTTGGAAATTCCTGCATCCGCCTTTTGCGATGCCCTCTTTTTCCCGAGCCGGACGGCCACGGCCAGACCCCCCCACACTCACACACGCCCTCACCTCATGATTTTGACCTAGCCTTTGCGTGAATATGGGAACCTAGAATATATATTCTACCACTAGATATTCACCCCTCCTCCTCACTGTGGTCTGACAGATCTATCTTGAGCTACCTTGCCCCCATTCAGTTGGACTTTCTCCTCGTGGTGTCGAAAATATTGGTTGACTTAGATCTCACTAATCCTGCGCGGGCAGAACCACTCTCTGCGCCCGCTATACCGATTGCAGGCATTCCAGTGGCAGTCCAGTGCCCGGGAAAACGCCCTCAGACCCTACAGCTCTCCGCCTAAGTTCTCCTATGACGAGATCGGCGAGCTTTTGGCGGCCCAGTATGAGCTTGTTGTGCAACATCTGGCCGATTTGCGCACTGATCCCATGTACTTGGCTGACATCATGCAGTCTTACTGCGATCACCGCATTGAGACGATTTTCCAACACCGCCCCAGCTCGTATGGAATCGGGCCGTAAGATTAATGCTCTCCGATGCATATTCTTTTTTTGTTGTGGGTGTCCTCTCTCGGCCGCAATTTACTTGTACTGGCTAATATGTGTGCTACAGTTCTATCATGTCGCAAAAGAGATTATTTCCGAGTTTTGCGCTGTCCAAATGAGCTACCCGAATGGTCCATCTCGAGCTCGCGAGCTCCCGCAGGATTATGAAAATATACTCAAGAAATTGCACCCCCTGTTAAGTCATTGAGATGAACATAACTAGGGTCCACCATCAGACACTTTGCGCTTCATTTTTGCTGCAGTGGCGAGTGAACCATGGACATGATCATGAGTCCAAATTTTCACTAGCTCAACAGGCCGTTCCGTGAGGCGCACCGACCAGAGCTTCACGAAGAACGGGATAGAACTCAAAGCTTGGCCACAGGATAAGTTGTACATGTACTGTAGACTCCTCCTCGAAGGAGACCAGGCTTAGGTGCATCTTTGGCAGCACAATATGCAGTCAAAAATGCCCAAGAGCCTAGGGCCCCGACGTTTGATTAATACCTAGAGTCTAGGGTGCAGCGAAATCCGCCGGAATGGGCAGCTAAGCCAAGAACTAGGTAACAAATAATATTTTACAGCCAAAAGAAAATTATTAATGTGCCTACAGCTCTGCTTTCAGCTGAAGGACAATGTAAGCTCCCCATCTACTGTGTACACATTAAAAGGGGTCAAAAGGCACTAGTGGGTGCGAAGGGTGGCCTAGCGCAGGGGCTTATGATGCCTGACTGGCAGAAATACTGCCAAGTATTACTTTATTTGAAAATGCTTAAGTTCAAACCCGACATGATGCAGGTTTTGTTCTTTTATTCGGCTTCAGCTGGGTCCAGAAGCCTAGGGACCAAAATATTTTTTAGCCTTTAATATATAGCATGAGCTGATGCCAGCTATGTAGGTCCTAAAATATTATATCCATAGTACAGCTGACTGCTAAAGCTGAGCTTAATAATATTTTCCAGTTGTCATGAACTGAGTGCAGTAGGCCAGGCTAATAATATTATTCAGCTGAAAGTTTGCCATCAGCTTTATCCACCACATTTGGGCCAAGAATATTATTCCACATCATCAGCTGATGCCTAGTTTATAGGCGCAAAATATTATATATCTTGAGCAGCTCAGTCCTGAGGCATGTGACAATAATATTTTACTGCTTACAGAAAATATGCATCAGCTGAGTTGAGAGAAGCAGGCCAATAATATTCTAGAATAAGACTGGCTACTATGCAGTTAGCTTAGTTAGCATCAGCTAAGGCTTCATCTCGGCCCAGAATCCGGCAGAATCAGCTGCCGCCTACGCTGTAGGCATTAATCAAATGTAGGGGCCCTAAGGACTAGGGATTATTGACTGCAGCGTCTGTTGGCAGATCACGAGAATCTTCGACCAGATAGATCTCATTATTCAAGACCCAGTCGAAACCAACGCCTCTCCCCACTCATCGCCAATTTCCTGTCCCAGTGGGGAGTCGTGAATGACTGGAAATCTATCTTAGGATGGCACCGTCCGGCGGTCGAAGAGACAGGAAGTCATTCAAGGCGTTCAGCAGCGGCTTCAGAAGTGGCACCCACTACTTGCTACGATCATCTCCGGACGCTCTGGTCCGTTAGATATCGCGGACCAGGGTTTTCCTCCGTCGCGGTTTCTGTACCCTAAGGGCCCCCGCGATGCGACCTGGGCGAGTAGATGCCAACGCGTGGACGACAATTTCAGCAAATTCTGGAAAGCCGTGGACAAATGGTCCAGGCTTGTAAACGTCTGCAACAAGGAGCTGTGGGCACTCGCAGCCCATGTCCTTGCCCCGTTTGCTGTTACATCAACAGACTGGGTAGCCTTACGTAGGCTTCCACTGTTGTTCTTGCGCTTCGCTAACCACGAGCAGTTACTTCGACCTCGAAATCGCAAGGCGTGCAGGAACAGTCGTCACCTGCGGCGCTCATGCCTTTTGGCGGGGCCTTACAGAGCTCGGCTGCGAAAGAAGAGGTTAAGTCTGTAATAAACAAACCGAAGGCGCGCGGTATCGCTGCGAAGATTACTCAAGACACGGGCGGCTGCACAGCAGGCTGAGGAAATCCCCACAGTGCCCACGATTGCGGTAACATCAAAGGCATACAAGGTGTTTTCGACCCTGTTCAATGCTACCAACGAGTATGTTATAGTGTCTCATACTTCCCGTGTACTAACCTCGACTCGTAGTGAGTCCATTGCGATACAACGGGGCTCAGTTGCCTGGAAGGATGATGCCATTTCGCAACCAACCATTCACCCTCACCTGCACAGTATTTATTTATTTATTTGTAGATCCTGACCGCTTTCGCCGAACTTGAATTTAAGCTGAACAAAGCACGAGGTTCTGCGTGGACTTTTCATCATTCGGACGAGCGACGCGGTATTACTGGTGAGTACCTTCTTGTGATGCGTAAATTTCTCCCCATCGAGTAATGAATCCAGTTCACGAACCTCACCCCAAGCCGACGATGCGGTTCTGGGAAGTCCGGAGGTTTGGCCGTCGATTAGTGAAAAGATTTGGATGAACCCTGGGCACTTTCGTAGTCGCAAGCGTGCCGGTATAACGAACTGAGGGAATCCCATGTAAATGGGTTGCATCTGTGAATGGCTGGCTGCGTGATCCGCGTAGATTTTTTGCAGCTCGCACCAACAGTGGATTCTAAACTGGTGCGAGCTGCAGAAAGTCTACGCGGATCACGCGGCCAGCCATTCCAATTGGTTCACAGATGCGGGAACTGATGAAAAGCGAGAGATCGGCGCAACTTCTAGTCCACCGCATCCACATGTCTCACTACTTGGATGCTCATCTGGCCGACTACCAGTTGCAGCCAGAACAGTTGCATACCAGCGACAACACTTCCAACATGTGAGTAGCTGGTAGTCTCTCCTAGATAGACACTTCAACAGTTCTAACTCGTACCTCGTTTGTTGAAGTCTGGTACTGATCGCGGGGTTCCGATTGGAGTAGGATCTTATTACTAGTCATCGGAGTTTGAAATCTCACTCTAAACGCGCGTTCTGCACTCGTTGCGAGGACTGAAGCTCTAAAAACTCATACAGAGAGCCTAGTGAATCTCCTTATATGTTCTGTGTATGCATGATATTTTATTTGAGCTTGGTCAATACACCTGAAGTTTTGCGATGCGTTCGTGGGAGACGTCAGCTGATGCCATCGGCTTTCGGCGGTTTCCGTGGGCTCAATGTTTTCTACACCTATTGGTGGATTCACAGGAATCTGAGGAGACTATATGTGTTACCCATGTCTGAAACCCCCATATCCCCACAAGAACTACATTTTATGATGTCTGTGTCGCGGAACTGATGTGACAAAATTTGAAAGTCCGATGATTAGTCATAAGCTTCTACTCCAATCAGACCCCACTGATGGCAACAGGACTAAGTAGCTGGATGGTAGCTGGATGGTAGGATACTTATGTCCACCGATAGGCCCGGGGGAGGGGAAGACTCCCAAATGAAAATTCTTTCACCCGTTTGTATCATACAAACGGGTGCCACATCGTCTTTTGCCCAGCTTTTTCTCCTTTCTAAAGACAAAAAGGTTTAGAAAAGCACAAAAAATTGGAAAATATCTTCTATTTTTTTTTCACACAGGCCCCTTTCCTTTTTCAAGGGGAAAAAGGTGGGAAAAGGGCGCTTTCAGCTTAGGTAAAAAGCATTCTAAAAGCTCTCACAATATACATTAAATAGCTGGAAACAATCTATTGGGGGGCAATTGAGGGCCGCATGAAATGGCGAGACGGGAATAAATCAACATATCGGAGTCCAACGCTCCCCAGCTGAGCGAGTTTTGATCAAAAAATGCGGTCAAAGCCGCGGCTTTCTGGCCTGGCTTTGGCTTACAGATTTCTCAAGCCGGGCCGCAGGCCGCCTCAGGCCGGAATTTTGGCTTGGCTTTGGCCATGGTACCAAAGCCAAAAAGCCGCGGCTTTTTGGCCTGAGGCAAAAGCCGGAACATCACTATTCGTATGACTAAGATGGAACCACCACGCGAAGAGACTAAGGACGCAGAACGGGCTAAGGATGATAGGTATAGAGCTTCTTCTCTTTTGTTACACATCTCCCTTAAATACACTCTTCACAGGCTCTACACACTTCTGGAGGGACTGCCAGGGCGACGCCAACCTGCGATGACCATATCACAGATGATAGGTTTCGCTCTGGCCGGAGCAGTGCTCGCTATCGGGCATAATGCTGTCCAGATATGATATGATTACGATTTTTGGCGTATCATATTATATCCGTATCATATCACTCACTCTGGGGTCGTATCGTATCTGTATCTATTTTCATCATATCATAATCTACCGTATCGAATATAATCTGAATATATTTTAATTATTTGCGAATATTATATTTTTTGTGGTGCCCAGTTCGGTAGCAATGCTAAATTTAGAGTCGTTCTGTACAGAAATAAAATGACCAGTGTATAGGTGAACCAAGCTAGGAAGGCCCATGAAACGCAAACTGCAGGTTCCCAAAAAGGATCTGTACATACCCTGATACATAACCCCCGGGATGGGCGCCTCTGGCTCCTCCAAAGATTTCCGACATTTGTACAACAGAACTTCGGACCTGTAGCAGGAGCCTGTCAGCACGTGGTATAAAGTGGCCATCTCTGGCTATCTTGTCCCGCTGAAGATGCGAGAGATCAGCCTTCTCTGCTGTATAGCCCAGGCGTGAGGGTGGCCTTAGTCGTTTATCCTATCTGAGCTGAGTGCCTTGGATTCAGGAAGCATATTGAGCCCCAGAAGTCGCAGATTGGGGAAGAATTGGCAGAGAAATGGCGTACACGGCAACAGTGATGTCAAGAAGATGATGTCTCACATATCGGATCAGAATCAAACACGCTATAACTCTTGATCCGTACCTCAACTCCACCCGAAACTGTCGAAGACACTGCCGCCATCGCGACTGCCGGCAACCTTGCCCCAAAGCTCTACAAGAAGCCCATGGAGGCGTCATAGGCAAACCAATACAAGGCTGGACTTACTGCGCAGTCCCAGGCGAAGGCGGAGGCGGATCAGAAGCGGATAGAGGCCCAGCGTGCACACAATCAAATCAAATTATGCTATTATTTCAAGGTAAACCATCAGTCTCACTTGCGTAAAACGTACGCTCACTGTCCTCGAACTAGAACGGGGAGCCCCCGGAGCACCTCCGAGTACAGGGGATCACCACGCTCCCTAACTTTAACCTCTCGCTCTTTCCGAGGGTTCTCAGCAAAATGAAGCTCGCCGCTGACGCCGAGGTGTATTTTTACGATTTCCCGTCAGGAATCTGGACTCGCGACGATATCGATACCACCCTGACTGTTGTCCCAAATCAAACATTGCTTGTCCGCCAACTGGATGTGACCGTTTGCAAAGACATCGACGCAATGATCCAGCTCTACGCTCCTGTGTCGAAATCCGGAAAGGCCGCATCATTCAAGCGCAAACCGGATCACGAGCGCGACAGCTCCAATCGCGTTGTTCAGGTTGCACGGACGACGCAGAGTGAAGTACGGCGCCCACGTCTTCCCCCCATCGACGTGGATTCGTTCCCTACTGCCCTACCTAGCCCTGCAGGATCCCCTTCATCCCTTCCCTCTGCGTCGGCCTTGCTCTCTTTTGCTGCTTCTCGGTCGTCGTCATCATCTTCCGTCATTGATCTCACTTCGTCGCCGTCTTCTGATCACTGGTCGCCTTCTCCTGATATCTTCGCCAAGCCCGAGCTCCTCCATGATTCCAGCTTGTCTGATGTCACGAATACTCTCAGCACTGCCGATGAATTATGGGAGCAGGGACATGTCCTTGTACAACACGGTCTTGGGACATGGCCACAGGGCATCTATGCCCGTGACATGGCCTTCGCGTTCAAGCGGATTACCGGACGCGGGAATGACGAAGTGGAAGATCGTTTCAAGAAGGTGTTCCCCGGCGTCGAATACAAAAAGGCAACATTCTATTGCCAACTTGGATTTTGGAAAGATTCTACCCAACAGGAACGCGACGCGGCAACGAATATGCCTCGCAACGGCGATGGGTGGTGGACAACGTGGCGGGGCACGTCGTCGGGACAGCAGAAGTTCAATGCGCGGAAAAGTAAAGCATGATGTTTTTTCCCCCTTCCCCTCGTTTTTTTATTAGCTCGAAATTGTCAATTAATTAGCATGTATCTACTTAGTATTCGTAAGAAACATCTGGACGGATTCCGGGGCACGATCCGGACTGTTTCAGCTTCTCCACTGTTAGCCTGTTCTTGCGCAAGATCATCTCATCAAGAAAGAAATTGAACTTGACAACTCCCATCTCACGCAGAATGGCGTGGTAACCTCCCAGCCACACATTTGTCTGCTCCGCAATGGAAGAGTTGAAGAACCATCCCTTGCCATCGTCACCGATGAGCTCAGGGAATAGAAGGGGATTACAATGGTAGGAGCATTCGATACCTTCCTTCTTATGTTTGCATGTCCAATGAAAGACGTCGACGGGAAATCCCACCGTCTCGATGAGGGGATCATTGATGTGCGCGAGGTGCTTGTAGAGCGTACAATTATTGTCGTAGATGACAATGTCGGGCATCGATCCATGCGGTCTAAAGACCTTGCGGAGCATATCCTGTGACAACAAGAACGAATCAATATGGGAGCAAAGATTTGAAAAAGAAAACCCCCGAAATACTACTCACAGCAGTCTGAGTCACGGTCTCGGAGCCATAGAAAGTAGCTCGAGCAACGATAATTCCACAAGGCCGCACAATTATTTGCTGGTTGTGGGTTTTTCGCCGTCCAAAGAGCGCCCGTATTTTGCGATTACCCGACGGATTCTTGGACGCAGGACAAGGGGCAGTATCTGAGGTCGATGGCACCTCAAGCTCCTCAAACGCTTCTGCGGTGACCTCAGCTTCAAAAGTGTTTTCTGGATTGGAAACACCAGGGCGTGCGACTCGTGTGCGCAGCTGAAACATGGCTTTGTCGCGCTTCTTGTGGTTTGTCTCGAGCAGACGATGATTGGGTCTTCACAAGTCATGTAACCAGCTTGAAAGTCTGCCACAATCTCACAACCTTCCACGGCACAAACCCTGTTTCGATGCGCGTGATTTGGGCAGAAGCGATGTCTGTTGCTGGCCAGAGCTGTATTGCAGTGAAGAACACCGCAGCACGGATGTCCTATCGTGATTCCATCGACGACGACGACATTGACTTTGTCTGAAAAGCGCGTTAGCCCAACAAGCATCAGTGACAAAATGAAACATACTCAAATTCCCATCGTCATCCCAAACGCGCAAGCACTTATTGCAGTAGTGGCCCCACTCCGGCTGTCCGCACAGTTGAATGCGCGCATTGCGCTCCGCCATCGCATCCGTGAAGCGGTCGCACTGGTCTCCGGTGTGCGGAACACGTAACGTCGTGGATCGGGCTTCATGGTCTTCCAGAAGGGAGAGAATTGTGAATCCATCCCATACATGCTCATGCCGAAGCTTTAAGCTCGTGTCCATCCAGTCAGGGTGGTCAGGGAAATCTTCAGGCTGAGACAAAGAGGCGTCATGATGCGCGCGCCGTTGGTAGCCGATGTCCATGAAATGAGCATCAAATGGATGAATAAATTGAGTACGGAGCGCTCGACATATTGGTGTTCTCCAACTTGAATGGCATCGGGAATATTGTCATAGTAGTTGCGAACACCATCGCGAACCACATAGTTCGGGTAATATTGTGCTTTACACTCTTCAAAATCCGCTGTCAAATGGATCTACGTGCCAAGGAAGTCGCAACTTACGCGAACAGCTTAGGTGAGTGGCAAAGGTCGCGCATGCACCATCAGATAGCGTGTAAAGGACAACCTTCGAGGGACCGTCTTTGTCACGGAGAAGACCTGTGTTCGTACAGCCTGGGGTGCTGCAGTAGTGGCTGGGAGGAAAGAGCATCCGGGATGCTGATCATCATACGGTTATGAGAAAAAAACAAGAATGGACAAGTGCTTCAACTGACAGAGAAGATCATCGAGACCGTGCCTTTTGAACGCCTGTGCATCTGTTCCCTGGGGCTTTCCCTTCTCGTCGTACCTCCAGGCCAGGCTTGCAAATGCCTTCCAGCAGCCATCAACAAATTCGAGAGGAAGTTCTGTAGCGGCTGCCAGGTATACACGGATGGGCTCTGGGATGTCTTCCGGAGCTTGGTTTGCGTCGTGCTTTGCCGGTTGTGCAGCAATTATGGCATCCTTCAAGCGGGCCGCCAGTCGGATGAACGCCATTCCCTTCTCCATTCCAATGGAGTCACAGAGACCAGGTACAGTGCTTAGTGATGGGCAAGTTTGGTTCAGACTTTCGGTTCGAACTCGAACCGAACTGAACTGAATGCGAGGTTCAGGTTCAAGGTTCAGCAACTTCATGAACCTGAATCGAAGTTCAGGTTCAGGGTTCAGGCCAAAGTTTGTTTTTCTGAACCTGAACCGAACCCCGAACCGAAATGCCATTTCTTTGAGTGATTTGAGTGATTTCTGGGCTCACTTGAGTCGCTATCACCTCGCAAATTCAATGGTATAACAATTTGGAAGCATAGTTTGGGTACAAATACCTATTCAGTCACATTCAGTGTTGTACCATGGGTTTTGATTGAAATAAGGCCTGCCTATCTGCTTTGGATATATCTGAATTATCATTCCAGTGGTCCGGATGGTCTGAAGTACCTTCAGGGATGAGTAAACGTACACACACAGTGCCAATTTTTTGCATTCCTTGCCTTGGATTTTGACATTTTGGGTTGGGGAAAAAATCCGGGTTCGAACCGAGTTCGAACCTGAACCGAACCTGAATGCGGGTTCAGGTTCAAGGTTCAGCAAATGTCCGAACCTGAACCGAAGTTCAGGTTCAGCGTTCGAAAAAAAAAGGCTTTGAACCGAACTGAACCGAACTTGCCCATCACTAACAGTGCTGAGCTGAGCAGGAGTTCGTTGAAAGTGTCCATATGGAAACTGAGGACGGGAGTCGCGTGGGCAGAGGCACGACGCGTAAGTACTTAATTGACGCGTTGCGGCGGAGTTTGAAATGGTAACAATAGGGCCAAACAACAGAGTCTACCGTACATGTAACATTGGTAAGCGGGCCAGAGTATACCGGAAAAGTCCGGAAGTATACAGGGTCTATGGAATATCTGGGAGTCTATCGCATTTGGTATACTTTTGGGCTCAGGTTCTTTCTGACAATTTGGTATGAACATCGCCCAGAGGTCATATTCCACCCCCGGAATAAGATCTCTGTCAATTATTAGGTACCTGCTGGGATTCAAGTGGCCGACTAAGGGGTCTCCACTAGTACGCCAGAAAAGACGACGATACGACAAGAATACGATGAATACACGTTTCCGATATCATAATATATGCATATTATATCATATCATATTCCTCTGTATCCGTATTCTGTGAGACCTCATTTTGCCGTATCATATCCATATTTAATCGTATGTATTCAAATCATAATTTTGGATATCATAATTATGGACAGCACTAATCGGGCACCACCGCCATTACTCTCTTCACCTGTCTCCTTCTGGCAGGGTTACTCGGGTCGGCTCGCACAATATACCACATCAAATCGTCACGAATTTTGTCACGACACTCTTCATCTTCGTTGTCAAACTCTGTTTGGGCCAGAGCGTTTCAAAAGCCTTTGATCAACGCCTATGGTACACGGTCCGCCGGACCTCGATGAAGTTGGGTGCGCTGGACGCTCTATTCGGCGTTCTCAGCGATCCCATAGCGTTTCTGAATTTCGAGATGTGGCGTGCGAAATTGGCGGCGGCGCTGGCTTTTATTGCTTGGACGGGAACATTCGCAGTCATCCCTGTCCCAGGGCCCCTCACAGTGTAGTCAATTGAGACACGCACGACGCAGGACGTTTCCGTGCCGACAGTCAACCTCGCGAAGGAGCTAGCGAGTGGTCTCATTTATACTTTCAGCCCTATCAGTGTGTGGTTTCCCCACTTCGCTTTTCATTCAAGATTTATATCTGCAACAAGATCCTATGTGACGGCTGGTCCCATCGTGCAGACCGTTGCAAATAAGGCAGCAGATATTGCGCAATGGCCTAGCCCATGTGGTCCCAGCTGTTCCTACAACGTGACATTTTCGCCCCGATCTTTAGTTGCTCAGCGCCATTGAGCTCCGCAATCCTAGCCCGGGTTCCCACTTGGAGTGTCCCACCGCTAATTAAGGGAGAAACAACGGATACGCTGACCGCCCGGTAGATCAGCAATTTTCAAACTAATACTCAATCCCAGACGAATTGCACGTCGTTCAACTCGACATGTATTGTCGCTGTCGAGTTTCGTGATAACCACCAAAATGTGAAGGTGTTAGATATCAAAGTCGGCCACTCTTTTGGTACGGGATCAACTATAATCATCGACGACCCTACGTGTGCGTATACCTCTTCTACCTTCTCCGTAATCACCCATTTCTTCTTTTTGACGCAGTCCGACCGGCTCTCGCAGCCCTCAGAGACGCAATCTCGACAGCACTAATCGGCGGAGTGTTCCAAGATCAGCAAGTGGGTCTGCAGGTTACGGGCGGCACTTTGGCGCTGTTCAGTGCACTCGCGGACAATAGTCTCCCGGGGTTCCCTGTATTCCGCAACGACACCCTGCGGCTCATTGAGGAACTACTCACGAACGCAACGGTCAGCATGATGCCGTGGAATCCATGATCCACGGCTACCTCTGCAGTGATGTTGGGCTCGACAAATGTCTTCATCTACGACCCGCGGATGCTGTGGGTAGGATATGGAGCCGTGACTCTGTTGGGGATGGCAGTGGGACTGCACGCACTGTGGCGCAACAGGGGAGGAGGTGGGAAGGCCTTCTCGATAATCATGGCAAAAATGCGGAATCCGGAACTCGATGCAGTCACAAATCGTGCCCTGCATGACGGGGCGTTGCGTTGTGGAGCGAGGTGGTGGTTGTAGGCAGGAAAATGAGCGGGAGTTATCGGGTGCGGAAGGAGTGGGAGTTGGAGGAGCGGCGGGCGGGCGCCGGTAGGCGGGGGCATGGGCTGCCGTGTGTGAGCGGGTGTGGGCCTGGCGTGGGGATTGCCGTGGAAGTGAGTGCAGCCGGCTGAGCAGTTACGCACGGCTCGGCGGATCGGCGGGCTGGTGGGCGGGTAAGGCAAATGACGGGCGCTGGCGCCGCGATGCGCGGGACGCTGAGCGCAAGTGCGCACGGCTGGGCGGGACGGTGCGCCGGTGCGCGGGTTACAGAGCAAGAGGCGGGCGCTGACCGCGGTGACACACGGCTGGGCGGAACACGGCTGGGCGGGACGGCGGGCCGCGCGGTGAGCGCAGCTGCGCACGGGGGGGGGGGGGGGGGGGGGGGGTGACTGGGTGATGTGCGCAGCTGCACACCGCGGTGAGCGGGAGACCGGGGGTGTAAAGGCGCTTCGGGAAATGACGTTATGCCGTGATTGCTTGGCGCCGGCCCGAGTGCCGGTGCGCAGGTGCGAACACCGCCCGCTGCACACCGCCCACGTATTTGGGCCGTTGTGTGAGGGGGGTGGACAGAATTCGAATTCGGTGTATGCGGGGTCATCGGGAAGGGGGAGCTGGCAGAGAAAAGTGGAGAGGTTTTTAGGCCAAATAAGGGTAATCCGAGCACAAGGGAGCGGAGAAAGGCTGCGGGGAGGGATTTTGCCATCCGCGAACGAGGTTACGTGTGGGGGCCGAGGGGAATCTCTAAAAAGGCTAAAATTTCGGTGAGGGGGAGGGAATATGTGCCCCTTGGGCTGGAGATGTGGAGATGTGGGGGGACAGAAGTGGGTTGTGGTGATCGGAGGCTGCGCACCTGGCGGGGTTTTGCGGTTGAAATCACTGCGCAGCCGAATTGTGGCCCGGGCGTAGGAACCCATATGGAGTAATTCCGTTTTCGGAGAGGGGGGAAAGTCCGGATTTGAACGCCCTATATTTGTTGCCGTATCAGGTATATCAAAATATTACGTATACCCCTAAGTGCGCAGCCTGGAATTCAAACTTGTTAAAATTAGGAGAATAACCTAGCTGATCACGCCGTAGTCGAACGTCGTGTTGGTCCCCGGTACGTGGAACGTGTTGGTGTGCCCGCCGAGCACGTCCTCCTTCTCAATCACGAAGACAGATTTCCCTAGCTGCCGCAGCCGGATAACCGTGTAGGTCCCCGCTGAGTCGCCCCCGATGACCACGACGTCAGTTGTCACGGTAGGTACAGGAGATGCAGCCGTTGAAGCATAAGCATGGCCCAAGGAGCTGAGCGATAAGAGGGATTTCCAAATCATAGACTGGAGCTTCAAGCAGCAGTGGCTGTCGACTGGCTGCGTGCGAGAAGAACCTCGTAATAATGGGCCAAATGTCACATATATATATACGTTAGGTAAGAATACCAGAGAGAAAAGTTCCTGATGTAGGGCGCTGTTTATAGTTCGTCGGGCATATATTAACGGTTTATAAATTTTGGTTTATAAACACCTGGTCCCAAATCGGCTAAAAACGAGTGATTCCACCTCTCCTGCCCACGTACGGTCCCCAGCTGCTCCTCTACTATCCTCCGCACCGGCTGCTGCCCGCCCTGACCAGTCTGAAATATTTCCGATCTCGTTTGCGCCCGCGACCGGCTTATCCGAGAACACATCACGGAAAAAGGGCATCGAGATGTCCACGCCGTGGCGCTGGAAGTCGATTGTTGTATCGTGCGGAAGAGGTTTTACCCGGATCCAGAAAAAACTCCTATACATACATATCACCGCTTGGTCCATCTATCATTTCTTTATATTTAATAACCGGTGCTTTGGACCCGACGATATATAAACCGGTTTATAAACCGGTGTTTAAAACAATGTTTACAAACCGGACTAATAAACAGCGCCCTATCCTGATGAGTCCTGACGACGCGCAATTAGAATCTGTGCCTTAATTGAACCCGAATGTGGCATCGATGGGTGGCGTCGGGCATAGATTTTTGGCGTTTTTTGATGCCAAAAAACGTCAAAACAGGAAACCTTTCTCTTCATGCCACAAACACAACAATGGCCCACTTTCTCCTCTCAGCTCCCTCACACGAGCTAAAATCACACATCGCGAGTACTTACAATGCCATCGCACCACAATACAATGCCTGGACCGCCTCACACCACGAATTCCGTCTGGACTACCTCAATCGGCTGCTCCCTCACCTACCTTCTAGCGGAGCTCGCATCCTTGAGCTCGGCGCCGGCGCCGGCGACCCTGGCACCGTGCTCCTTGTCACTCTTCCAGAGGCGCACGTAGTCGCTAACGACATATCGAGTGCACAACTATCCCTCTTGCGAGCCCGCCTGGCATCCGAGATCTCTGCGGGAAAGTTGGAGACGCGGGAGGGTGATATGATGGACCTGGCGTTCTCCGATGGCGCGCTGGATGCGGTCGTGGGACTCTACAGCATTATCCACCTGCCGCGCGAGGAGCAGGGGGAGCTATTGCGCAGAATCGGAAGTTGGGTGAGAAGCGGCGGCTGGCTCCTCGTCAATTTCGCCGGCAAGGAGATCGAGGGCTCGGTGCAGATGGGATGGTTGGAAGAGGAGCAGGAGGGGAAGGAATCGCAAATGCGATGTATTGGAGTTCATGCACCGTCCGGCGGAGAGCAGGCGCTTGGTGCAGGAGGCTGGATTCAGGATCGAGGTTGAGGAGATAGATGGGAAGGAGGGTCCGGACACAGATTTCTTGTGGGTTTTAGCTCAAAAAATTGAGTAACGGTGTTTGCACCAGCGATTTGCTTCAATTCTTTGCATGCGCTGGCGACATGCTGAATGTTGTTCTTGCAGTCTGACCACTGGAATTGCCCTTGTTAATCCACCTTCCATCCTAATTCCTTGCCTTGAAGCTGGATCCTGCGGAGCAATTTCAGCTGAGGATCAAAAGGCAATTTCGGCGCGCGACAGCTTCCAAAAGTTGATGAGCTTCACTTCCTAAAGATGACGCAAAGGAATCCCAAAAAAAAAAAAAATTCTGCTTTACCCTGACCCCGAGTTGAACGGCACCCCACGTAATGGCGGTACGCTGCAACATTTTTGCATGTGCGATCCCACCGCTATCAAGCCTGTACTAACCGG
The DNA here is from genome assembly GCA_029282285.1 of Mycena rebaudengoi. Classification (NCBI taxonomy): domain Eukaryota; kingdom Fungi; phylum Basidiomycota; class Agaricomycetes; order Agaricales; family Mycenaceae; genus Mycena; species Mycena rebaudengoi. The sequence continues at coordinate 251,058 of JARJCX010000156.1, read as the reverse complement.
ATTCGAGCTCATTCGAGCCCTAAAATACTCTGCACTTTCCGTGTCAAAGTCTTGACCTGAGGAGAAGACCATCGGTTCTTGTCTCAAACCATGACCTTGCCTGGCTGCTGGGCCGCCAAATAACAGTATCATGGATGATAATCGTACTCTACAGGATACTTCGAGCCTACCATCTACGGCCTTCGAGCTCCGTTCACGTCTCGTCGCAATCGCAGTGGATGGTTGCACTCGAGCTTGGCTCGAACAAAGATTTGGTGCCCCGCTCCTGCCCTGCAAGCCGCTGTACCTCCTGAAATCAGTTTTTGTTTCATTCATTCGACACGCGACGCTCTCGTTGCCCTTGATACCTACCCGAACAGAAACCTCCCCAGGTTCAAAGGAGTCCAAATATCTCGGGTATGGTGCACAGTGCTCTCCCTCTCTCTCTGTGTGAGCTCATTGCTTGAGGGAGAAAGCAGGGGTTCGAATTCCCCAGCGAAGAATCGAGTTTGTTTTTGTGCCACACCACCACCTCAGCCTCCAACTATTCTTCGTATTTAGGCCTGGGAGGGGCACGTCACATTGTAATACACGTAACCCAGGGAAAGAATTTTTTCTAATTCTTTCGAGGTGCAGTAGAGAACAGCAGGGCGTTGGGAGCAGATGGTGGATAGAATTTAAGGAGCAGGAACCAATAAGGCAACCGTTGGGGAGATGTCCAGGGCGACAATAGCATAGCTAGACTCGTGAACCAGTAGGGCTGCCACCCGTGGCCGTGACGGCAACGGCCGTCGAATTAACGGCGACTTGACGGCAACGGGCCGTCTAACAACGGCCCGTTGGGTGGGCTAGAGAGGTCCTCACGGGACGGGACGGTCAACGGGACGGCCGTGACGGGTATTTGACGGGCCCACGGTTGGAAAATATAGTGGTTGAGCTGTTTTACGCCGAGAAGTGGGCTTACAATTACTTCCTAGAATTTCTTTGTCACATTTGAATACTAGCGAACCCATATACATACCGTGGTAAGTCCCGAGAAAGCTTCCAGCTGAATCAGTCACCTCATCATTACAGCCAAATTGCCCACAGAGTTCAAAGAAATTTCTAACGAATAGCCATTTGTCTGACAGGGAGGAAATTGCCGCAGACCAGATAGTTGAACTTAAGTTGGACATCCCCATCACAGTTCCGGCAATTGCCGTGCTGGTACAAGCTTTGTATTGTGAGGGCTGGAACGAAGAGAATATATAACAAATAAGAGAGAAACATATTAGAGCACCTATATGGCCTTCCTGACCCACCGCCCGAGCCGTAACAGTAGGAATTATACTAATGACACACGGACCTAGCCAGGCGAATTACACCGTAACGCCACGACACTAGCCAGCTGGCTCGCTAACGCAGCGTACCGTAACCATTGATTTTTTACTGTATATTTTATTGATGTAGAAATGGTATGGCGGCGGCTGATGGGGATAGCGGGCCGTCCCGTCATGCCGCCGTCCACCATCAATTTGTCGTGCCTGCTGCCGGCGCCGCGCATGCGCTGGGTTCCTCCCTGCGTTGGAGCACTGGCCCGCAGCCCGGTGTACACGCCCACGCTTACGCAGCATGCGCTATGCTGGATTGAAGTACTGATTGGCTCGCCGCGCGTGAGAGCGGGGTCGGGGCTGGAAGGGGAAAGGTAGCCGCCACAGATCCTGCCGTCAGGCGCGCTTGGTAAATGCACGACTCCAGCCATCTGCCGGCTAGGACAACCCCGCTTGGCCTGGCACTTTTGATGTTGATGGTAGGGATCCTTTTCGTTGATGCGGCCAATTATTTCAATTTTAGGGAATACCCGAGCCGCGGCGGGATCTTGCGCGATGTTCTGCACGCTTGCCGGTTTCCCGCGCTGATTTGATTGCATATATCATCTTCCCATCATTGCTGATCTGCGTCCCGCCCACACCGCCTGTCGTGCCGCCCAGCCCTCGCAGACTTCTCGCACCTCAACACATATTACTACCATTGTGCTTTTCCGTCGTATATACATACTTTACTCCCTAAGCCTCCCTTTTACCTTTGTGCACCAGAGTCGTAGGTTATTTCTTGAAATCAATTCATTTTGATCCCTATTTTGGCCTAAACATGACCGAAGGAGCCAATATATTGTAGAAGAAGTAATGTATCATTTCGTCGGTTATCGTTCTTCGGGAGGTAGTGTAATTGCGAATTCTTGTCGCGAACTGACTCTCGGACCTACGGGCCGGTCAGCGCTTCACGGGCGCTTAAAACACAATCTGAGCAATAGCGCAAGGACTAGGGCTAGAGAAAATCCAGGAATAACCCAGAGAGCTTCCATAGGATGTACCTTCATGAACTTAAAAACATTTACACTAAAAACTCAAGCCATTAAGAATATATGGACATTGGTTAAACTTGTATGACATGCTCATTACGGTTTACAGCATTCAACTACCTGACCTTTCGAGCGAATTCGGTCAACGATCCTCCTAGAAGGTTAAATACCCCGGCTCTTTCCATCATATCTGGTTCACATGATCTTATTATTCACTCCAGGCACTACTAGTATGATATCTGAGCCTTCCATGCCCCGAAAATCATCAAAAGAGGTGTTTTTGAGTGAAAGATAAACCTCTTCTAATTGTCCCAAAATTTGGATGGGTGTGTAGGAGTAGTTATACTGTCTATGAATCTGAACTGACATGCCATAAATGCATCTCATTGCAATGAAATAAGCCTGGTGATCAGACCCCAGAGAGGTCTGAATGATTGTGCAGGACTTTGTTCCACCCCCAATTCATTTTTTTTAGGGTTCCTGTGAATAGAATACACTCTTACCTCAAGAAATCTCAATGATATATGACTACGATGGAAAGGAAATCATTATTTCTGCTGCAGGTAGCAATTGAGTGAAATCTCGACCAGAAAAAACGATCACGTTCTAATTTCTCCTCCTAAAAATACATGTCTACACAAGGTTTGCGATCTGGAAGATTTAGGCAGAGTTAGCTCCCCTACGCGTCCGCAATTCGCAAAATCATCGAATTTTCAGGAGGATCATTCCAAATTGGGGACGTCGATCACGTCAATCAGTGGCTGTACCGCTCATTTCTACCATCTCACACGCAGGAGGCTCATCAAGCCCAGTCCTCGAACATAGTTTAGCACGCCGCTCGTAGTGCAATATTCAAGCTCGAACCTTTCCTGTCCCATTCCTATTGCATAGTGCAGAGGTCATGAGCTCGAGCTGCACCGGGATCAAAATAGATGCAGCCCAGAATTGAATGAAAAGGTGTGCTATGTCTCTGTTTGCCCGTATTTCGCTTCCTTCCCCTGTAAAATGTATCCTACATACGCACTGCATATCCTGAAATATTTTTGGGGTTTTTGAAGCAAATTTCGGCATCGTGGTTGGCATCGTCGCCAACGACGTCGAGGACATCTGATCGTTATTGATGGCGGCGTCAAGTAAGTGTCAAGATGTTTAGATCGCTAACCGTCGGATCCATCAAATGGGCCCACGGCAGCACCTCGGCCGAGCCATCAACCGGAGAAGGGCGAGGACATGTGCCGCCTGCTCCCCAAAAAGGGAAGAGGAGAAGGCTATTGGGAATGGCGCTAGCGGTGGATGGCTAGAGCCGTGGATTTACGGTGCAATTTCCCTCGCTAGTGCCGTGATATGAGACAAATGGTTAGTGACACAGGTGACCGCCCCCCCTGGAAAACTGTTTCTGCGTGCAATAAAAATTGAGCCGTTGAATTGCCGTTGAACGGCCGTGACGGCCGTTTTTCAACGGGCCGTAGCACTGCAAACCCGTACCGCGACCGTTGATTTGAAGACTTACACGAATCGCTGACGGGACGGGCACGGCACCCGTTCAACGGGTGCCGTCGAGCCGTGGCAACGGCAACGGGCGGCAGCCCTATGAACCAGTCCTTTGGCGGATGAAGATCGAGCGAGGCTCGGGCGAAAGGACGGATATGGACGGAGGGCAAACACGGCCAACATCAGAGCAAATACAAACAAGACGGTCATCCTGCCAACGGACTGGGCCGACTTGTCGCATCTTTTGGTGAGTTGCCCCCGCCATTTCAGAGGCTTGACTTCACCAAAAAACATCGAAAATATGCCAAAAAGTGTCCCCTACTCCCTTAGTGAAAGATGAACCGTTTTTGAATTCTCAATCCGATGAGCAAAATTTGTTTTTTGGGTGAAAATAGATATATTTAGAAGCACTCCTCAGGCTGGATCAAATCACTACAATATATGGTCTGCGGCTCCGTCTACACCTTTCTCTGCCTAGTTAAAGCTTCTAAAACACACTTGGAGTGCCTCTCAGCATTCCTTCTCTCTGGGATATTTTTCCTGGCCTTGGTTTTGTCCATTTTCACCCAAAAAACAACTTTGGTTAGAATTAAAAACATTCATCTTTCAGTAAGACACTTCGGGACACTTTTGGGGGTGTTTTCGATGTTTTTCGACCAAGTCGGACGTCTGAAATGGCAGGGGAAAAACTCATCACTGAAACACGCGACAAGGCAGCCCAGCCGGTACTGGGAGTAACGAGCATCAGCCATCACGGAAAGCTCCGGAAAGGTATAGTTGCCCATGGCAAGTGCTGCAAAATCACAATTTTCGAGTTTTTGATTTCAGACCTGGTAACCTACATCGGTACCAGGAATTCCTTTCCACATCTTGATATACTTTACAGCAATTCTCAATAAATCTTTCCTTTCTCATTTGTTCAAGTTAGGTACAGTGTCAAAACCCGGATCCGAAAAATGCCTGGATCCGAAAAAATTACATTTTGAACAGGAACCCCACCAGTGTTCAGCTTGATTCTTTTTTGTGGAATAACAACGAGGCCTATGAGTAATATAATCCACAAAAAATCAACATTGCACCTGTTGGGCGCGCGCGAAAAATCAAACAATTGCCAAAAATGGCTAAATCTCAATGATGGTGACCGAGAATTGTATATTCTGAGAATAGTAGTAGCCCATTCACATCTATAATGCTTTAAAGAGAAATTATTGTATCTTGGGGTACTTTTCAGACATTTTTGCCCATGCTTGGTCAGTATAGGCAACGGGGAGGAGCGCACATCTTCTCTGGCCCAGTGGTGGAGGCAGATTCGAGTTCTCTGATGTGTCGATCCCTCTGGAGGTCTATTCCCCCAGAACAGCCTAGATGGTTGCCTGTGGGAGGTGTCTTTGGGCATCTGAGGCCGTGTGAGGGCAAGAGAGTGCAGAGAGAGTGAGTGAGAGGGCATTTCTGATCGGAATTTTCGGATCTGGGTCAAACCCCCAAAACCAGCCAAATAAGTTACGGTGGCATGCGACACAACAGGGTGCCAAAAAATCTTGAAAATATTTGTGCATAGATTTCAGGGTCTGAACTTCCCCAGATCCAATCTTATGATGAAACTCGCACCTATTCCTGTACAATACTGGGTCAACTTTATTTTTTTCGCAACCGGGTTTTGACACTGTATATTTTAGTTTACGGAGGACCTGGAATGATTGGCATGGACTACTTTCACGCAAGTCCTGACTCCCTACTTCCTTCACCTATTTTAATTCGAATACCGTAATGCTGCATTGGTTTTATCCTCTTCAGTATTGTTCAGTTACAATTTCAATCACATCTTTATTGAGATCCTCGTTGCCGGAGCGAAACGCAGGCATGTCTTGTTTACACCAAGATTTTTCGCCCGCTCCGCAGTGGCATGCTCGCTTCCTCTTTGGAGAACGCAGACGAAGCAGCCGTCATATTGCGTAGCATGCGATTCAAGCCTGGGTGACGGCTTTTGCGGTTCAAACCCGCCAGAAGATCCTCAAGACTTTTCCTCTGCGGCCACCCCAAGGCCACCCTTCAAGCTGTCGTCGTGGGCGGCCCTGAGTCCCATGGCGCTCGCACCCACGCACAGACCATATGTCGGACCTCGATCTTTCGGGTAGCCCTCCGGTCTCTCCCGCATTTACCCATTTGGTCCGTTTCACACGCAGTGAAGCGGCTGCATCATCGAAAAACGCTGTAATGTTCGCGTTGGGCACGTGTCCCGGACCGTTCTGCATACTTACGACTGACTCCAACGACCCTAGGTGGCTACGATATTCGCCCGCTCCGTAGTCGCGTGCTCGCTTATATCCCGTGAAATCAACTTCCATGAAGCAGGTTGAAGCCCTCGCCAATTTAGCTGTCACCTGCGTGGAACCTTTAACTCCCAATGTTTCGGGTCCTTTGAAAATTAGGTAGCATAAACAATGAGCACATCAATAACGAGGTTTTATATCGCTGTCATTAACGGCAAGCTAATGAGCGCGATCCTGGCACTTCCGTATGAAAGTGTCCCTGGAGTGCGGCATGTTTCCTTTTTTGCCGAGCCCGCTGAACTCTCATGAATGCAGCGGAATGGAGTGTAGTGCTGAGCTAAAATTCCCATGCGTCGAAAGCACTCAAGGCATTCACAGGGACCTAGTAGGGTAATATATTATCCTGATTATCCGTGATGTTGTGGCTACATATCCATGACCCCATTATCAGGTTACTTCCTCATGACTCGGAGTCAATGACATACATGACATTCTGGAACGAATGGGGGGTCGATGCTCAAACCGATATCAAACAAAGAGAGTCGTCCGGGACTCGTCCCGACACACTTGCACGTATTCCAAATCAATATCATTTGCGACCGAGGCCTTGATTCGAGGAGGAGAGTTCTACGACGGATATAACGAAGACTTTCCCGCACTGAGGCGAGCAGGCGGGAAACGCACTAGGGAGGATTCTGAAGGAATGTGGATAAATGTTCCATTCGAGCTGCAGTAGGACACCAAGTAATAGAATAGAACGAAGAAAATTCCGAGCCAGTGAAACCAGGAACCCCTTGACGACAGACATGCGAGAAGACTCGGAAGTAAAAACCGGGTGACTTGAAATTGAGCGATAGACCAGATGGACCTTGAGATAAGTGAAAGTCATATCAGTTGAAGCTGGCGTATGCGATCAAAAGCCGCAAGAACAGCTTGAATATGACGAAAGGTCGAAGTGAATATTGAAAAGCGAGACAAGTAGTTATCAGAAATGGCGCCTTGAAACAGTATGCGAGATTTTTGAGCCAGGCGACGATATCGATATTGTGCTACGAGTTTCGAAATGCAGGTGCCAACGGCCCTCTTGCTGCATTGTTATTCAGCGCTTTCGAAGCCGGGCGAAGCGTCGCGAACAGCGAACTTGTCGGTTATTTGAGTGCAGCCATAAATAACTACATGCTTCTGTGAGGACCAGTGACGGAAATCGAGAAGCATTCGACGAGAAAAGGAAGGAAAACGAGATTCGCGGATGGAAGAACGGCAGGGGCTGTGCCTGCCATTGGCTTTGAATACACACATGGCCAAACACTGCCTGTCTTACTCCTGCAAGTTTGGGCACACGCTTCTGAGGGCGCGAGGCGTGAAGGTGTTTCACAGACACAAGGAGTAGGTGAGTGGTATCGATCTCCTGACTATGCAAAGGTACGAGTGGGCGAGTACCACGTGAAACACAGCGTCCAATTGCACGAAGTAAGTCTGAAGTCTGCTCGATCCGCCGGCCACGAAAAGGTCCGGGAGTAAGGTCGGCAGGCACCTCTAGGTCGACAGGAACGTCCCCATCCTCCTCACCCCGTCCCCCCCTCCCAGCCCGAAGTGCTTGCTGGTGTGCCCAACGCGTTTCTATTGCGATCTGCCCAAGTCCGGGCGGCAAAGAGCCTAGCGCTCGGCGACGGCGGTGGAGCTGGTACCGGGCGGCAAGAACCCACAGCGCTAGACGCCGGACGGAGTAAATGAGCATGATACGAAAGGACCGGGGCATGAGGGGCACGATCGTCGGGTAGTCCTAGTCCAGACAGCAGCGGTGGGGGACGTGATCGCCGGGAGGATGACCGTCTCGCAGAGCGCGCCGGGTGAGCCACCAAGGCGGCCGTCGTTGCCCCTCGCATGCAAATCGCAGACGTCGTATGGATCTGGAAGAGCAGGGCGCGGGGGCGATGTGTGTGCCTTCGTCCTTCGTGGGCCACGCTCAAGAGGCGGGATCGGTGCGAAGCCTGCGCGGCGCGGAACGCCAGCCGTATGAGCGACAGGCAAAAAAAGCCAGTACGAGCCGGAGCGTGGAACTTCATGAAGCAGAAGCGCGGAATAGCCAAAATGGGATGAGTGGCATGGGACGTGGGACGGCAGAAGACCGAATAATGCCTCGCGTTGGTGGCGATTCAGAGCGGCTGGGGAGGGGCATCCGGTCGGCGAGCGAGATAGAATAGCCGAGGTTAGAGCTTCCATTGGAGATGGAAGAGTCGCTTAGACTTCGTGGACGACTAGGCGTAGGCTGAGAGCACGACCGTTTGCGCGCGAAGGCGGATGAGGCTAGATCGGTTGTGGGCATTTCATCGGCACCGCAGGTCGCGAAGCTGTAGAGGCGCGTGTATAAGTATGAGGTATTTATCCCGACGGCAAAAACGGCGGAGAGCAGATGAAGGGCATATGAATGTGCAGGGCGAAGGTCAGCTATGAAAGAAAGGATGGACGTACGGAGAGAAAAGCCATATAATACCCATTCCATCGCGAAGTCTCGGGGACGTGAATTCGCCTGCATACAGAAAGTTCGCATTAACATCTGGCGTTCGACGAATGGTAGAGAGAGGAGGGGAACAGGGAGAGAAGGGGGTCGTAAGAAAGACGTACCCATTTCTAAAAATCCACCCATGATCTCCGCCTATACCGCCCACCATAAATTCCAAGGACCACGCCTTGCTGGAAGGTGTCAGCGATGCCGAAGGCGGACGAGGATGGTAACGAGTGGAATATACAAAAAGGGCGAGGAGCCTGAAATACTCAGTCTCGTTTGTCGTGCTCCACTGAAAGTTCTACCGTTCTCCCTCCCTCCTCCCATCCACCCGGTCTCAAGCAGTAGGACGCCGGTATCTGCGAGGGCGCGCACGGCGCGCCGAAGCAGGTTTAAGAAAGAAGGTTGAGGGGCACGACAAATCTGCCAGAGCGCGATGTACGCACGCCGCAGCCGTCGTTCCTGAGCTACTCCGCCGAACAATCTCCACTCTCCCGCCGATCCATCCAATGCAACGCCATTATCATTGAGCGCGCTCATGTAGACCTGGAAGCGCCGAAGGCTTAGGCTTTAGGAGATTGTTAGGGCGTAGGCCAATTGTATAGAACAACGAGATACTCACCGGCCGCAAAATCAGTAGTTGTGGAGCAGGTCGGTGTAGCATTGCGGATACTTGACATCGAGGAGGAGACTGAGCCTGAGTCACAGCGAGTCAGAAGGGGAGGGTGGAACGCGAAATCCAGCAAAAATATTTGTCCAAAAAAAAATGAGAATATACAAGATGAGGGAGCAGGAAACGGCGGGTGGAACGAAGAATAGTGGACGAAGGGAGGAGAACTGGTTGGTAAAGGCCGACACGATGCACGTACCGACTATCTCTTGTCCCTCCGCACCCGAATTTTTCCTGTTGAGCGAGATCGTCTAGCGAGGGCTGTCCAATGCGTGTGAGAAGTGCCATATATCGCGGGCGAGAGCGGTGGGATCCGCAGGTATGAGGGCAAAGCGCAAGGATGCCACTGCGAATGTCATGGCGAGAAGGAGAAATCTCAAAAGGCACGTGTCATGATCCGAAACGATATCGGCTCCTACAATAATAGGCCCAGATGTGATAATGTGACTAGAAGTGATAATTCACTGATGCTCACCGTAATTCTTACTCCTATGCTCTGAGAAAAAAGAATGACATGCAAGGATGTATTCTCGAAGGTCTGGTAAACTTCTTTGAGTCTTGGAGCCCACTAGGCGGATAGAAAAAAATGAAAACCTGTATTTTTGATGCGATCAAAACACCGCCAAAAAGCGTTATCACTTCTAGGTCTGATCCTCGGGGACCTCATAACTTCGTCGAAAAGCATCCAAAAATTATGGCACTCAGGAATACTACTTTTCATATGTCTAGGAACCTATGAACAAATACCGAGAGGTAACGGCCCAGCGGACAGAACGAAAATAGAGCCATCAAAAGTCATTATCACTTCGGGGTCTAAGATAGTATTCTTTGGCGACTCCCACCACTCTCGTCGAGAAGAAATGGCTGTAGACCTTCTCTCCAGGTCAGGGCCTTTTCTCGATTGCATCCGATCCTCTGCTTGTTCCTTTTAGGGACCCTCCGCAGTAATACATCCTCCTCCTCCTCCTCCTCCTCCTCCTCCGTGTGTGTATCTGGCTCTGTACTCGAGGTGGTTTAGCTGCGAACTGATTCTCACCAGAGAACTGCTTCTGGCGGCGGCAAATGGCTCGGTACCAGATCTCAAAAGCTCTACACCCTGACTAGGGCGAAAGATTCGCAGTGCGAACATTTCCTCCCCGCATTCTACGCTGTTCTTGACCCCTTGAGGCTCCCTGCTCTGGGCGAGTTGGAAGCAATATTGTCTGAACGCACAAACATCGACTTCATCGGGGCCCCCCATTTTGGCCCTCGAGTCTATCAGCCGTCATCCCTGGATTCCGCCAGGCGCGAGTGCAGATATATGGGTTCGTGTCTGGCCCTGGATCGAGTTTGTCCATATCGTCCGCGAGTTCCGATGGACACACATTTCCTTAATGTGTTCGTTCGTGCCTGTTCCACCGCTTCGCATACGATCCACCATCGGAAAATTTGATGGTCTCGGCACCTGGAGTGAGAGTGGTGGTTGCGCGGTGCTGGAAGGACATCTTTCCTATATCCGACGACCCAGAGGTGCCGTTCACAGAACTGTACCAATTTTTGCAAAAGGATGTCGTGAAAATGCCAGTGGTTCCGATTGATGAATACTTCGAGGGTGCGGGGAGTACCTGCGACGACCTTGCCGCGCTCGTTCTGCAGCATATACAAGTGGTCCTCTCGAAGGCGAACCCCACCTGATGGCGCCCCTCGTCTTGTTCGCCAGAGCCTTCACCGATTATAGAACTCTCCATTCCGCCCTACTCTCCGGCGGCGGAAGCACTGCAATAGTCGAAATATTTTCTTTTATGCGGAACGCCTCATCCCTCACCCCGGACGATGAAAAATGGGAACGGTGTGCCTTAATATACTGAAGGTGGAATTTGGGAATGCCCTAGGCGGGTACTCCAACATCCGCCGAGCTCTGAGGGGAGCATGTTAGACGCCATCATCTAGGAAGGAACGCGAACTCAGGACGCAACGACAGAATCTGGACCCCTTGGACACCTTCTGGTCGATGTCCTTCCGACTGCGACCCTGCATTCATCGATGCTGTGGGAAATGCGGAATGCCCTTCAGGCCGTCAGAACGTCGCCAACATAGGAGCTGTTTATCATGGCGCGCATTTATCCGGCATGGTATCAATTCTTTCAGCTAGTCAGTAAGCGCCTGCTCCATCTGCGACGGAATGAGTTGGACGAATTTATGTGCGAGAACTTCTCGGTGAGTGGCGAATTACACTCGGCGCGCAGGTGTGCTGATTCCGATAAGTATGGCAATGTCGAAATCGCTAACAGGCGCGACCTACATTCCTGCGCAGGTTGCACATAGGTGCATTACTGCTCCAGGGAATGTCAGCGGGTGGATTGGGTCGGCGGTGGGCACCGCGAAATGTGTTCCGAGTTCAGAGATCTTTAACATCGTGCATCCATCAGGTAAATTATTTCATTTCCCATTGCATGATCTTTTTTCCAGTGCACTCGCTAACGCCGCGGAACAAGCTGTTCATGCGTAATCCACTGGACAGCGATTATTTGAGACATAAACAGGAAATCCTACTCGGCCAGTATTCATTTTGGCGGAGGTTTCTAACAGAGGAGTCTTTGACTACTCCAACTCTTCCCGCCGCCCTCTGTCGATCACCGTGTGCCAGTATTCCTCCCACGACAGGACGCTTCTATCGCCAATTCTGTTTTCGAACTATCAACGCCAAATCTCGCGCAGCGTCGGACGCATGGAGCTGCATCTCGTAGTGTTCCGTTCCGGCTCCGAGATACATCGCAGGCCTTTCATAATGCGGCACTCGAATTCAAGCACGTTGGATGCATTGCGGAAGATTACGCTGGATCTGCCCGGGGAGGAGGTAGAACCGGGCGTGTCAACTGATCTGCCATGTGGAGGCTGGATGCGTTCTGGAAAACACCTTTGAGTAGGCTCTTGGAATTTTTGCACCTCAGATATTGTCTCTTCATTAGTACTCTTGCTTCGGGTACGTGGGGCTCAAAAAGTCAGACCACCACATGTTTTACGCTCGGAATACGTCGTTTCTCCATTTTGCGAAAGAATTATTTGAAGTAGCCCCGTCAAAACTTCGGAGATTTCCGCGACGCTGTTGAAACTGAACTATTTTTGCTACACCAGGCCCTAAAAGGCAGCAGTACTTTTAGGTAACCTAGACCGGGGTAGGCAGCCTAAACTATGCGGGGAATATCTACATAAGGAGACTATTATATACTAGTAAGTACTAGTCTCTCGTAGACCGACACTTTAACAAATGAAGCTCGTACCTCGCTTGTTAAAGTCTGTTAGCGATCGCGGGGTCCTGCTAGAAAGTTGTTTTGTAATCATCGGAGTTTGAAATCCCATTGCACAGTCCTACGCTCGAGGTTCTGCTACCGTGAGGATATAGTGCATGCCTAATTTGCCCCTGTGTTCTGACACATATGATACCTGAGCGTTTCTGCATTTTTTTCTATCTTCAACGCGAATTTTTTGATCCAAGGCGACCCATCAGCCACTCTGTCACCACATTTCCTGCGATACCGAAGGCTAGTGAAGCGGCATCAAAAATCTAAAGCGACAGATTCCTATATGCATATAAATCTCTCTCCCGCGCAGAATTTAAATGAAAAGCCGCGTTTCTCATTGAACATGGATCGCGACAGAATTCAAACTCCGCGATTACGTAACAACTTTCTACCCCAATCGAACCCCCGTGACGGCAACAGGACTAAGTAAGTACGGGAGAAGGATAGAAGGTGATAGAAAAGGGTGCGGCGAGCACTGAAGGCCGTCTGTTAGATTCACGGCAGGGATATCTAGATTCCATCTCACGCTGCCCGCTTCACGCAGAAGGTGTTTGGCGTGAAGATTCCGTCAGGATCGGCAAGCTTCCTCGCCCGCATCAGCCTCTCGTACTTGGGCCTGTCCTCATGGTACGTGTTCCAGACAGAGTCCAGGTCGAAGGAGCCATACGAGCCCCAAAGCACCCGGCGGTCCTCTTTGCTGAAAATTCCGTGGGCGCCAATGCCTTGCTTGTCGTTGGTGGCTTCCCAAGCTTCGGCATCCCGCTTCTTCTCGGGTTTATGGAAGTTGTCGATAGTCATGCACATCGTCGAGTCGCGCCACTATGACTAGTGTGTGAGATGATGCAACTTCAGAAGATATTGGCTTACGCTAAAGGACGTGCCATTTCCGGCATTCCTTGTGAACATGGAGTTCTTCCCTCCAAAGCACTGCAGCTGCGCCGACAACCACTGGCCATTGTGGGACGGTTCAACGATCTCATCCATGCGACGCACCACCCAGTCTACCCAGCCATCCTTGACCAGCGTCTTCGACTTGGTCAGGTACGTGCGCTTGACATAGGGGAGGTCAAACTCGCGCGTGTTGCGGAATATCCACCCCGCCGTCAACTCCGACATAGGCTTCTCCTCGACGCCGCTCTGGAAGAAGCAGCCCGTTTTGAGTTGCTCAAAAAACTGCATGTTGGGCTTGTCGTCCGGCCCAAAAGGCACATACTGCGCGTACACGACGATCATGCGCGGCCAGATCGGGTTGTCATCGTGGCCGAAGATCTCCGGGTGCTCCTCCTGCATCTGGTTGTCGAGCCCGCCCATGAGCCCCAGGATGTCGAAGGAGGCGCTGAGCACGCTGATGCACAGGTCGTAGTTGCGCGGGAAATTCTCGTCGTCGCTCATCTCGGCAAGGTGGCCGAGAAGCTTGCGCAGCTTATCCGTATCGTACAAGTGCACGGCACGCAAGCCGAGAGAGCCGCGGTGGTCGGCATCGCGGTGCACCTCAATCGAGAAGTGCGTCAGCACACCCAGGTTACCTGGGCTGCCGCCCAGCCAGGCAAAGAAAAGCTCCGGGTCGCTGGAGCGGGTGATCTCCTTCTCCTGACCGTCATGGTCGATTATCTCGAGCGAGAGGACGTGATCCCCCATCAGGCCGAAGCTGCGGCCAAGCTGGCCGTAGCCGCCCGTCTGCACATGCCCTCCGACGTGAACACGGGTGCACTGCCCATGGGGCACGAAGGCGTGGTGCTGGCCAAGGAAGGCGTTGAAGTCGCCCAGGCTGTGGCTGACGCTCGAGCGGACGAAGCTCCTATTGGCCTTCTCAAAGTAGACGAGGTCGTCGGGGGACTGGAACGTGTGTTTCAGGTCCAGCTGGATGTTGTTTTGTCCGGTGGACGAGGCGCCGCTGTACTGGTGGCCGCCGGTCCGGATGGCGATGGCCTTCTTGTGGGCTTTAGCGAATGCGATGACTTCCTTGATGTCGTCTTTGCCGCTGGGCTGGACAATGAGACCCGGGTTCATGTCATGGTCGGCTTCGTGGGTGGAGGTGGCATACTGCCACTGCCAGAGGTCATAGTCCTTGGTCGTGGGTAGAAACTGCTTGCCTTTCACGCTTGCAATGGTCGCCATGTCTGCTAATTAGATGCTGGTGCGCGAAAAAGTTACTTTCAGCCTCACCTCTTTCTCTTTATACATCGATGATGGCACTCCGATCAATCCGCCAAGCGGGCGATATCCGCGAGTTTCGGCATAGCCCACCCCTCCAACACCAGGCTCACCTAACCTGGGCTAACTAAGCAAAAAAGGGAAGAGAATTGCTGTAACCCATCCCCATCCAACCAATCTCCGCTGCCATTTTTGACATCACGTCGTCGTTTGAACCCACCAAACGGCTCCGTTCGAATAAATAATCAGTGAACAAATGAGTGTGCTGTACATGGAAAGTCATGAAACAATTCACAGTAGAGCGAGATTATGTTGAAGATTGAACGAAAGTCGCATCTTCTAGCCCAAAATATCCTCAGATCGGACCCCGGTCGCCTCGGGAACCGAAATGCGGTGAAGAGCGCCCTCGGGACGGCGGAAGAATGGACAAATGCATATTTTTGGCTTTATCATATTCATTAAACCCTCTGTCAGGAAGTCTGGCTTGGCCAAGAATTAGGATCCAAGTCTGTTAGAAGTGTTGAACCCGAACCAAGGCCCAAAGAAATACCTTATTACACTTCTGTTCCTATCGCTATTTTCCCACTACTTCTTTCAGCCGATGGAGCCGTATACTGAGGTAATCGAAGCAGAACTCGCCGAGATATGCTGGGCCGATCAAAAGTTCCCAAAACGGGAACTGGTGGCGCCTTCAGTGGCGGCGTCTTCGGAGGCGACATTGGCGTGGCGTCTTCGGTTCCAAAAATGTTCCGATGTCCATGAACAGAGATCTTTCGTAAACTAACGACGGAAACTTGAAAGTACCGCAATTAGGGCAAGGAACAGGCACACGCCCATCCGAAGGAAATGAATGCATAATAGCTGTCAGCCGCAAGTGTCATGTGCGTATGTGGACTAACACAACTCCCGATGTCGACAATCCCTTGGCGCCACTCGGATTGAACGAACGCGCAGGGAATTCAATTTCACTAAAAATATTATAAAGACTACAAACCAATTATTATAAACTAACAACAGAAAAATGGAAGTACCCTAATAAGGGCAGGAAACAACGAAATGAATTGTCAGTAATAAGCCTCGTTTTCGGGGATGTGGACTCGACTCGGATATTCCAACATGTAGACCAAATGTAGACAATGATGATTGAACGGGCATTGTTCCAACTTTCGATGTTATGGAGGTACGTAATGGATGAGCACTGCTTCATCAAATTTATCGAATAGGTAGTCCGGCAAACTCGTGCTTCTCAGCCGAACACTCGACACGCCCACAAAAAAAAACAATGTTCATCCAACGAGCGAACAGCGGCAAAGCAAACATGGGCTCAGAGTCCAAAGATTCGCGGCGGCCCTGACCGTTTGACATCTCCCCTTCCGTAAAATGCCCCGACGGCGACCTCGTCCGGTTCTCGTATAATTCAAGACTTCAGCACATCGCATGATGTTACAAGTGCGACCTACCGCCTTTGATAGGATTTTTCGGCGCTGTGCACTGCGACTTGCCCTGAACACCCTTGACGTCCGTCGGGCTTCGCTCCCCTCGTTTCAAATAATGTACCTGCTTTCCCCTGAGGGTAGGAAGTATTCGATGTATAAAGACT
Source organism: Mycena rebaudengoi (assembly GCA_029282285.1). Taxonomy (NCBI): domain Eukaryota; kingdom Fungi; phylum Basidiomycota; class Agaricomycetes; order Agaricales; family Mycenaceae; genus Mycena; species Mycena rebaudengoi. The sequence continues at coordinate 234,766 of JARJCX010000156.1, read as the reverse complement.
CTATCCTCCACGCCGAGACTCAGCACAGGGTCATCCCCACTGACTACCATGGTTTCCATCCTTCTCGTTTCTCTTCTTTCTTTCTTTATCGCTTGTACTCTGGCGCAATCGCCAACCACAACGGTGGTAACATCCACTACATGCTCTGTCACTTGTCCCTCGACCGATATGATGGGGAATGCGCTCATCCAGAGCGTTAGCTGTGGAAATACATGCCTCTTCTGTCGTTGGAACTGGGTAAGTGATCTCTTGCTGACGTATATGAAAGGAGCTTATCTCTCCCATGACTTAGCCCGGAGGAAACCATTTTGCTCAGTATGATACAGTGCGTATAGTGGCCATTAGTCAACCGGAATGTGTACTGAGAGGAACTCCCAGACCACTGGTGCAGTCACATCTCCGATGGGTGTAGCCGCAAACCCGTTGCACGCACCTGTTACTTGCGCTACGAGCACCTCGACATCCACCATCTACCCAAGCCGTACAACTACGGTCGCTACTAGCACGCCAACACCAGGAGAAATTGTTAGAACCACAACGACGTGCTCATCTGTCTGCCCTCCGACCGACAACTCTGGAAATGCGCTTATCGAAAGCTTCAGCTGTGGAAACAACTGTATTTTTTGTCGTTGGAACTGGGTGAGTCAATATGGTCCTCTAGTGCCAGCGACTGAGAGTTCTGTTTTACAACCCGGGGGAAATCACTTCGCTCAATATTTTGTCGTGAGTATACATTCTTATCTCGGCGTTGCTCTCTGCTCAGTTGTATATAGGACACCGGCGCAGTTTTCACACCCATAGGCGTGGCTGCTAATCCTAGCATCGCCGCGGTTGCATGCACGACCTCCGCCACCACTTCCTTCCTACCGACATCTACCTCGACTTCGTCTGCTTCATCCACCTCGACTGCTGCAATCGCTAGCGGGTGGCACACCGCCATTCCATGCGCGACCGACACTCCTTCCCGTATCCTCACCGACGTATACATCACAACCTCCAATACCAACACTCCTTCGTCTTGCACTCAAAAGTGCTTTTCTCTCGGCTTCACCTATGCGGGCGTTGAATATGGCAACGAATGCTACTGCGGCGCAGGTCTTGTCTCCGATGTCTTGGCGGCTAACATCTCCGACTGCGACAGACCGTGCGCCGGTGACGCGACCATACCCTGCGGAGCCGGCTGGCGTATGCAGGTTCGTCCACCTACTGTCGCCGTCCGTCAAATTCTTGCCTAACTCCTCTTCGTCTAGGTGTACAACACCACGCTCACGCCTCCCGCCAAGACTGCACCATCCGGCTGGAAACCCTACGGCACCACCAATTGTTCCCAAGACTCGGCGAACCGCGTTTTCGCCAACAGCGTTAGCGCCGGCGACACCCTCGCCTCGACCAACACCCCGGCTGCCTGCATGTCGTACTGCGCCAACCTAGGCTACTCTATGTCTGGTGTAGAGTATGGGTCAGAGTGCTACTGCGGTAACGCTTGGAAGAACGGCACGCCTCCACCGGACATTCCCTCCTCATCATGCAACATGCGGTGCTCTGGTGCACCGGGGACGACGTGCGGAGGGTCTTGGGCGATACAGATATACATTGCGGCGTCTAACTAATTTTAGAACTAACTCTGAGTCGTTCTTTCTTCGTTCGGTCATATGTACAGGCAACCTACGTTATTCTGTCTTTAATTAGTTTTTTTATTCTTCGCAAGTCGACACAATGCGAATCAGACGTACAGTAGATAATTTTTTTATTTGTATGGATAATTCAAAGCCATGAATAGATCTAGAGTTGAATACGACATAAAAAACTCACAATATCAATCTCGACAGACTGCCCCTTTGAACGTATACACCCAGCTCTTGTCCGTGACGCAGAAGACGTGCTGGACTGCGCGCAGAATCAATTGGGTTCGGGGGTCTGGTTGTAGGAAAGTAGATTGGTTAGGGAAGGATAATCATGCAAAGAGCTGGCGTCGGAGGCGGGGACGGAATAAAATAAAAGGGCAGAAGGAAGTGCGAGTGGGGAGGGAGGGGTAAAAAGGTGGAATGGTGGGTGGCAGAAGGAAATACATTTACGCTCAAGGAAGGAGCAGGGTAGAGTATGGATGGAGGAAATAATGAATAAATTTGAGAAAGAATGACAGAAAAAAGCCACGCATCGTTTGTGAAGATATTGGAGAGGCTTGACGTCGTATCAATTAAGACAGGAATAGTTTCCCTCGAAACCCTCGCTTCGATGAAGAGATCTCGCTCAATGTGTGTATGATAAACCAAAAAAAAAGCCACTCATCCGCCTCCATCGGCCACACGTCAATCCGTAGGGGACGATGCAAATATTAGTAGCGTGCCTGGTGAACCGAAATAATCAGCCAGCGCGTAGAATAATAATCAGTAACGTCGGTGAGTATACTGCAACAGTGGCACCTAATTACGCGACCATGCACAGAAGACCCGAAGGAATGACATCGGGCCAGTCCGCAGGCAAAAAGTCACGCACGGAGCACCCGCCGATGTCCAAGCTTCCAAACCAACAATGACGAGCATAGAGAAAAGAAAAATAAACTAGAAAAATAAGTGGAAACCCAGCGGAGAAGAACGCACCCATTCAACACGGCTGCAAAGAGGTCTTTGACCAGGACACGGTGTTTTAGGTAGACCGATAGGCTCTAGGACGCACTGGCAGTTCGAAACAAAATTTCGATCCGCAACTCGACGCGGAACGCGCTACCATCGACACGAATAAATGTTAACACACCCAACTCAACGCCAATTCGAAACTCCTTGCCGTACTATAGGACATGACGTCCTCTCGTCACCACGCATCAACGAACGCCAGCACCTAACACCAAGAAAAGACGCACCCGATCAAACCCAAAGCACCGTACTTTATTGCCTCCCCTCCTCTGCAAAATCGCCCGCTGACCCAACTGGTACAGCGTAAGCACGTCGGGGTAGGAGCACGCCCGGGCTGCGACGTCGTGCCTCTCCCGTGCGGGTGCGTGCCGCAGCTCCGCCCATTCGTCCTGCGCGGTAGGTACAGCGGCTGTGGAGAATAGCTGATGTGTGAGCGAGTGGCGACGAGAGGAGGCCGGTTAAGCTGAAGTCGATGCAGAGGGTGTGGGAATGGAGCGCGTCGGCGGTAGAGGAGGTAGACGGGGATCGCTGGGTGGTCATCAAAAGCCCAAGGCTCAGTATCATCTTCGGGCTCAGGTTCGCTGCCAGCCTGAAAGCGGTCGAAGAGAGAGGCCTGGGAGCGAAACAAAGGATCTGTTTCGATATCATCAATGTTAACGTCCCCATTTTCGTTTGCATCCTGCTCGTCGTCCGAGTTGAGGGGATCAAGTGGAAATAGACTGTCGTCCTCCAAGTCGGATGAGAAGCGGAATATACTGGGTTCGCGAGGGAGATGACCATCACTGTCCACTTCCCACTGGAACGGGTCATCAACGTCTGGCGGTGGTTGCGGGAACTCAAAGATATCGTCGTCAGAGTCGACAGCATCCAGATGAGTATCAATGAATGGATGGGGAGAGTTAGAGCGTCGACTAAGTTCGCCAGATGAGCGAGTAGGCGATGGGGGGCGAAGAAGTGGTGGTGGAGCACTATTCGAGCCCGAAGCGACGGGGACATGCATAGCAGATCTCCTTACATCGGCAGCAACATGATTCCTTTCAATGCGCATCGTCTGCGGCTTTCCATGTGGGTCAGCTTTGAGGCAAACAGTACAGGTGCACATAGTGTATTGTTGGCCCATTATTGGCGGCGAGAGTTTGTGGTAGTGGTGCAAGAAGGACAGATGTATTTACGTAGCACGGGACCGTGATTGTGCCGAGCCGGCGGTCGTACGTATATGTACCGGTACCACGTACGCGTGCAGCTGAAAAAAGTCACAAGTATTTGAGTTAATATGTTTTGTATGCCGGTACCCGGCTACAGTTGGGGGAAGCTTGCCTGATCAGAGTCGGAGTTTTTGCACGTTAAAAATTGTAATGATAATTGTATTTTCGGCGAAAATCAGCCTATTGAGACTAGAATCGACTTGTAATCGGTCCACGGAAATCGCTTTGACTTCCCCTATTATGCCCTGTATTGTCCCCGAGCGTTGTCACTTTTGCCGTCTCTGAAACTGGCTGACTCAGAGCGGAATGCAATACCTTTCAAGTTTTCACTCTCGAAATTGCCACAAAAAAAAATCCAAGAAATCTTTAATGCCAAGCAATAGCACGTAGCCATATTACTTTTCATAGCCTCACTTTTTCGGTGATACTGTTGGCTTTGTGGTTGTTTTGTGGATAGTTATGGCGAGATTCAAACTTCGTCGGCAATACCCGAAAGTGCCGATCTTGAGGAGATTGCCATTTAGAGGGAATACAGCAGCTATTTTGGGGTATTCAAGGTCTATGATAAATCTCACAGCACTTTCTTTGCCCAGCAAGAGTTCATGTTGCTTAAATCAACCACGACAGCCCACATCACTCAACTTTCTCACAGTGAACCATCAAACAAATAGACCACCGCAGTCACCTGCACTGCCACTAGTAAATTCGGTGCGGTACCTGAGTGAATTGATATTCAGAGGGGAATATAGTGCCATTTTTCAGATTTCGAAGGTCTATAATACATCTCACAGCACTTCCTTTTACCCAGCAGGGGTACATGCTCCTTAAATCAACCACGACGACTTACATCACTCAACTTTCCCACACTCGCTTAGTTTCCGCCTCCGCTGTCAAACCCAAAAAGGAGATTTGATCTCGGCACGAATTCCCTGCCGCCCCCAAGCCGCCACAAGCCGTTCTGACTCGTTTATACCCTAAGTACTTACTTACAAGACAAAGGCTCGTTGTTTTATACAATACAAGGGAAATAATTTTAGAAGGGCTGAATTGAGTGTTATTATGATGACAGGTATCTAATTACATCCTTGCTCTTCACCTAACCCTAACCCGTCACGGCGGGACGACACGGTGGATACCCGGAGTTCAAAGGGCGCGCTTCGCTTGCCCTAACTCCTCGGAAGCGGGGCGCAGGCGTCGGGGACATCGGCGTCGAGTGGCACTGTGGCGGCGAGCGAGTATGCGATGTGCGGCGGAAGGCGAGGCGGGGGTAAAGAGCGATGAGGATGGTGGGAGGAAGAGAGCGACAATACCGCTTGTTGTGGCTGACAGAACACTGACACTTCGGGGCAGTCCAAACAAACAACGGCTTGGTGGCGGCAGGGAATCGTGCCGCGATCAAATCTCCTTTTTGGGTTTGACAGCGGAGGCGGAAACTCAGGAGTGCTTTCCCACAGTGAACCATCAAACAAACATACCACCACAGCGCTTTGCACTGCCACTAGCAAATTTGGTTTCACCTTGATAAATGGGGTCGCAAGCTCCCCCAATAATCCGTCGCATATTTGAAGAATACATGATGTTTATGCCGAATGTAAGAGGTGTTTTTATGCGGAGAATATTGCGAAAATATTTGGCTTAAATATGGTGTTTGCGCCAAATTTCTATCGATCAAAATTGGGCTCCAAGTCCGGTGTCCATTTTGGGGTGGGATTGGGGGAATTTTCGAGGGAAAATCTGAAAAGTGTCATAGTTTTTGGAGCAGCTGTAGATGCAGCAGGCATCTTGAAGAATGAAGAGGGGGGTGAGAGAGTGTGGCTGCAGTCGGTGCAAGGGCCTGACATGAGTACGAAGCAGCTCATCGTGGCGCACTTTAGAACAATTGCCAGGGGCATCTGTCAGAACAAAAGGTGGAATTCACTTTTCGTACCGCATAGCGGGAGAATTTTTGCCGTTATTGGTTCGCAGACAACGAGGGGAGACCAATGCCGTCCTTTCCGCTACTGGCGGGGGAAAGGGTGCTTGAACGTTCTGCAGAAACCAACCATTGAGCGGAGTCCCATCATGGTTCAGAAATGATGCAAGATCTGGGGCCGCGATGAATCTATAAATTGCGAGTCAGTTGGCTATCTTCGTCGAGGTTGGTTACCGTCGTAACGTAAGTGGTACGAACAAACTTTCTTAGTGCCGTGGAAGCAGACTTCATATCTCCTCAAAGGAAGAATCATGATCATTCCAGGCTATGAAAGATCGCCATCGCAGCATACGTCTCTAGGACCTTGGTTCAAACCCCTTGAGAAGACTATTGTGACCCCAGTAGCCCTAGGAGTTTGCTTAAACAATCGGGGTTGAAACATTAATCCTATCCTTATAATACTTGGAATAAATACCGGGGGATCTAAATACCGTTGTAGATCAACATCCGCCGACAGATTGCCGCCGGGTAGTGATCGTACGTACCTACATATATACGCGGTGAGCAGCTCCGACAAAACGAACTTTGTATATATCCACTCATGTCCATCTCAATAAATCCTGCATAAAGTGTTATGAATATTCTGAGCATCAGGAAATATTCTCACCTGCGGCGTGCTGACGGTGATTCCCGCTACCTTTAGGTAAGGGTTTCTATAGGGCTCCTAAAGAGACCCAAAGGCGCCTAATCAACCAGGTTTCGATCCAGACTCTCATGACATCCCAATTTCGGGCTATCAAAATTGATAGCGATTTCTCACGTTGTTCCGTTGCTTCCGCCTCCTGTCTCCTCCCTCGTACTAGCCTCGTACATCGAATAGACGCGTTCAGGGTCCGTAAGCTGCTCGGATTTTATTGCGTCATCTGGGCATTATTTTTAAGATAGAATGGAACAGAATGGCGGACTGCCAGCTTCGTGGTCGCCCGTTCGCTTGCACACGCGAGCCACAGCTGCTCCTGCTTCCGTTGTACTACGCACGCCTCGTACGACCGTAACGAAATATCCCGACGTTCTCGATTCACCCGGAAATCCTTTGGCCCCCGTAAAGATTCGAAAACAGCACCGGAACGGATATGAGCAGACACCCAAAACACCGTCCTTCCAGCCATTCGCTTTAAATAATCCTGGTGCCCCGCGGCAGCGCGCTTTTGACATTTCCAATACCACCCGACTCGAGCCAATCCCAGCCCTTGATCCATGGGAATGGAATAAAATTGCACGGGCTGGGGCCCTACCCGTCAGTGCAACGCTCCGCAGCTTCCAAATACAGATCTCGAATGCAGCGCGGGGATGCAACTGTAATCTTGTCGACTAGCTCTGGCAAGTCCCCGAGTTGGACTTTGCCTTTACTTGCTCGCGAGGAGGGTGTTTCACTGGTGATAACACCATTCACAAGCTTGGGACTTGACAGTGAACTGTCGTATATGAACACGCAACTTTTCTTTCCGTCATAAATAATGTTCGTGCAGCAACAAATGCGACACGTAGACGGTGTTTCATACCTGTTCATTTACTCCGAAAAAAATACGCAACAGGAATTCGAACAAGCGGCTATGTACTGGTGACATGCTCGTCATTTACGTCTGTCCCGAGATGTTGGAAGGCCCCTCGTTTGATAGCGCAATGGTACGGCTAATGTCTTGAGATAGGCCCAGACTCTCATGACGCCACCCGATGCACCCGATCCCTCCCGCTGCGCCGGCCTGCGCACCGGCCATACCCGCTCAACGCAAACGCGCTCCACCCCGCTGCTTCGCCGGCCCTGCACAGTGGACCGTCCACCCGCTCACTCACGCGCGCTGCATCCCGCCCCCATGCCCCACTCGTATTTTTTGCGCAATTCCAGCCACGCTCTTCCGCACATCGCACCCACCCGCTGTAATTGTAAGACACCGCCCCGCCCGCCACCCAGTCATCTTCTGTTGCAAGCCATTCGTATTTGCGCCCGGCCCGCATCACGCCGGCATGACTGTATGCGCCTGTTTACTGGCTCCTTCCTGCGGCGCCCACCACCGACGATCCACGACACAACCTAGTCCCCCTTTTCTGCTCCTCGCCGTGCACCTGTCGCTCAGCTACTCAGATCCTGGTTCCTTCTCGTTCTCCTTTGAGTCTCCTTTCTCCAATTTCTGGCCCAGCCCGCGTTCTCCGGGGATCACACTCGGTAGCGTCTCGAAACGCGCTTATTCTTTCGGAGTCATCCTCCAACCACTCATAATCGACTCTCGGCCGTATTCTCACCATTTCATCTCATTTCACTCTCCGCCAAGAAGTGCGCTCTTTGCGTGCTTCTTGGTCACCGCCGGCGTTCGTCCCTTCTTCTGTACTCCTGGTTGGGCCAGACTCCGTACCCGTAATACCCTCAGACGATGGCCCCAGGCGCGCTCCACGTCGAAATTTTGGACCAGCACTGTTCGCCGTTCCGTCAATCGCGCGCCACGTCGTAGTCGGCGTCTCAGCCACCCGTTTTACGGGCGTTCGTCGTCGTTGCGGTTTTGACATTGAGTTATAGATGTATTGAAGAGAATGGGTCAGTTTGGGGGCGCTATGCGTGTGTGCTTCAGGTACGTTCTATGTACTCATTTCTCATTTTCCTCTTTTCTTGTTTGCCAATCTGCGCTTGACCCCGCGCCAGTTCGTCTCCGTTTCGCTTCATTTGAGACCCGATGAGTTGCCTCACCTCCCCTCTACATCCCTAGGCCCGCGGTATCGTTCTTACGGCCCTCAAAACCGCCCGCTAGGCACCATCTCTGCCTGGTGACGTGTACTGTCACACCGCGTCGTCTGGTGGCCTTCAAAAGGGTGTACTGTACGCACCCCCATGCGACTTATCGGCGGTGTCGGTACGCTTTAGTACTCTCATTTCACTTTTTTTGCGCTGATTCTGACCCCCGCATACGCCCACGGCCGTCGATCCCGCGGGAGGAGTATGGATGAGGGGACAGAGGGGTTTTAGGCCGTCCAGCAACGTTCAGGTGCGTGAGGTTCTCATGCATCTCCATTTTCTCGTATTTTCTGGGACCAATCTGCCTAGACCCGCGCCAATTCCCTCACGTTACCCATGAGTTCGGTGGAGGTGAGTCTCTTATGTCCTCCCTCCGTTTCCCCGCCCTATCTCTATTTTTCCTTGCCTTCAATGTCGCTCACTCGTCCGCATGTCCCCGTCCTCGCTCGTACCGCTACACCCCGCTTCCGCCGATGTTCTATTCCGACTCAGCGGCCTTACCAGCGGTCGCTCACATACCAATGAGTGATATTGGACTCGCAGTTCTGCACAGAATTTCATTCACAATTTCTTCGCTTGCGCCCATCTATTTCAACTCAGGTGGATCTTTCTCTGCCATATCGCCCCATTTCAATTGTCCACTCCGTCTACCTCTTCCTGTCCGAGGCGCTGATCATCCCATTCCCGTTTAGGCCGAACTCCGCACCACAAATCGATCCCCGCCATCTCTGCAGCGTGCCCAAGTCCACGGCGACTACGAGTCTCTCATTTTAGAGTCACCTCGCGTCGCGGACTTGGAACGTGCCCGCTTGAGAACCGCGCGCGGATTCACATCCTGATAATCGCGGAGAAAAATTACGGGCTATCTTTTTTCAGCCATGTATATTCCTCATACGGTTGTGTCTTGACGTTTCTCAGCATTGGGGTCACAGCTAATGTAGTCTCTCTTAATGTGCACGCTGTCACCTTGCACGACCCGCAGATTTAGAGATGCGTCGACCTCGGACGGCTTTGACGCGAAGCCGGCCTGCGCACATGCACTGGAGGCGTAGCAGTACGTTGTGCCGTACTCGCGATTGGCGGGTTTTATCATTTGATTACTCGTCCATCACACACACGAAAGGGTTTTGAATTCTGGGGTAATGTTCCGTGTGGGAGTGGCGGCACTTCCGTTCGGGACGCCGAGGCTGTGGTGCGCCAATCATTCTTGAAGATCTTCACGGATTGGCCATGTGTAACAATACTAACTGGTTCTCCAACGTACGGTAGGTAGGTAGGTAGGTGGTATTACCGGCGCGGTCCCTATATACGGTCATCCCACTATTTCAAAAATTTGCTCTGACCGCCACTGCAAGGTCATCCTCGAATCGGCCTCGTGTATCTCTCTCTCCCTGGGCGACAGGCTCTCCACGTCGGAACGTCAATCACTTCTCGCGCGTATAATACGGAAGCAACGGCGTCTCAAACATCACCGGCGCAAACTTTCTGGAAATAACGTCTATAGACTATTCCCCATTGACCTGTTCAGCTCAGCATAACCACCGATGTGGGACCCAGGAATAGGCATAACGTAACGAAGTGATAAAGTGCTATCCTCCGCATATATGCGGCTTGTATGCGGCTACTTAAAGGACCCGTAAGATTTGGAGCCACGACGAACACGATGCTCTTGCCCACGTTCGTCATCCTGTCTGTTTTCAGCAGAGTCAGTCTGTGTAAGCTGTACGAAGACGTCGCGGACCTCCCTGGTCTGCACTACGACTTTGTGATTGTGGGAGGTACGGCCGGTGCTGCTGGAATCACTGCCCTAAATTGACCCTCACCTTCAGGGGGCACGGCGGGAAACGTCGTTGCGAATCGCCTCTCGGAGAACCCACACGTGTCGGTGCTTGTATTGGAGGCCGGGCCGTCGTAAGCATGTACTTCTATGGCCATTTTTGTCAGACCTCACCTGAACAGAAATGACGGAGTCCTTGACTCGGAGGTCCCGTTTCTCCTAGTCGAAATGTTCACAAACCCCACCTATAGCTGGAGTGTGTCTTTTAGCGGTTCTAGACTCCATCGAATCTGACTACGAATCGCAGACTACACGACGACGCCGATGCCCGGGCTAAATGGGCGGTCCGTGCCGTATAATAGGGGTGGGTTTCTCGTGCGCCCCAGACCGAGGGCAATACTCACCCAAGAATAAATAAGCGTTCATACTTGGGGGATGCAGTGCGCACAGTATGCCTCTCACTCTTCCCCGTTGCCAGCCGCCGTGTTAACCCGATGTTCAGACGGTATGGTTTATACACGAGGCGCCGCGGAGGACTTCAACCGTTATGCGGAGTTGTCTGCCGACGCTGGTTGGTCCTGGGACCAGCTCTTCCCTTACTTCCTCAAGGTACGTGGCCCCAACAGCTAGCGGTTCTCGAGTTGATTAGTTCACGAGGCTAGAATGAAAAATGGACCCCACCCGCAGACCACCACGATACCCGTGGGCAATTCAATCCACACGTCCACGGCACCAATGGACCGATATTTGTCAGCCTAAATGGCTTCTCTTTGCCCACATTCGAGCAGAAAGTCATCCAAACGACCAAGGAGCTTCCCCATGACTTCCCTTTCAATCTGGACCCAAATTCAGGAAAGCCGTTGGGAGTTTGTGCGCCGGCGCGATCATTATGATTGTGGAGATCTATTACTGACACGAGAAATCCAGCGTGGGCGCAATCTACTATCGGTGGCGGGGAGCGGAGCACGTCAGCAACGGGGTATCTCGCGCCCAAGTTCATCCAGCGGCCGAATCTACACGTTCTTTTGCATGCACAAGTGTCTAAGCTCGCCAACGTAACGCGGAAGAAGGGGAAGCCGGGCTTCGGCGGGGTGCAGTTTAGATACGGTTTGTTTCCATCAGGCAAAGCAGGGTACGTCTGCTGACTATTTTCCATAGGAGAATCCCTCTTTGTCGCCCATGCGGCAAAGGAGATTGTCCTCTCTGGCGGCGCAATCGGCAGTCCACAGATCCTCATGAACTCTGGGATCGGTGCCCACGCGACGCTCAGCGCCCTCGGCATCACGACTGTCCTCGACCTTCCCAGCGTTGGGCAGAATGCCTCTGACCAGCCGTTCATGACTACACAATGGGCAGTGAACTCCACAGAAACCTTTGACTCCATCAGGCAGAACGCGACGCGCTTTGCGGAGGGTATGGCGCAGTGGAACGCCTCACGCACAGGCCCATTCGTCGACTCGGGAATCATGACACACCTAGGTTGGTTCCGCCTCGCCCGAGACTCTCCCGCGTTCGGCGTACACCCCGATCCCTCATCTGGGCCCGATGCACCACATCTTGAATTATCGTTCATTCCTAGTGGGGCGGTGCGTCTTGCTCAACCCTTTGCGCTTCAATTGGTTGTCGTTCTGACCTCCTGGTTCGCAGACCCCGGGGAACTCCATGAGCATCGGTATCGCGGTTGTCAGTCCCGTCAGCCGTGAGCATTTCGTGTTCATCCCCTTGCGGTTCAGCGAGCTGAGTTCTCGCATTGTAGGCGGGTCGGTCGTGATCAACAGCAGTGACCCGTTTGCGCCACCCGTCATCGATCCAGGGTATTTTTCCAACGAATGGGATTTTCTCGCGATGCGCGGTGGTATCTTGCTCGCCGAGCGCTTCGTCAGTGCTCCCGCATGGAGCGGGTACGTCGGCGCGATGACGCCGAATCTCGCGAACCTGAGCTCCGCTGACCTTGAATCCGCGATCCGAAACGCCACGGTCTCGAACCTGCACATGGTGGGGACCGCCGGGATGTCGGCGCGTGGTGCGCGTTATGGCGTAGTCGATCCAGACCTGCAAGTGAAAGGCGCGGTGGGCCTGAGCATCATTGACGCGTCAGTGGTGGTGCGTTTGCTCGTCCCTGGTTTGGTTTCACGGATTGATACCGGATCGATGACAGCCCATTGTGCCCACTGCGCATACGCAGGCGGTTACATATGCGTTTGCGGAGCGCGGTGCGGACTTGCTGAAGCAAAGATGGGGGCTGTGATAATATCTTCAAGACTCGATTCACGGCTTAGATTTTTTTTCTGGTCGTGTCAAATACTTCTTTTCAGCCCCAATCGCCAAATAAATGGTGTTCTTGCTGCTTGAACCTCTAGGATTTGATCACAAAGGCGGAATTCCTTCCATTCTGTCCTATCACTTCCCCGTTGTGCGGCGGCAGATTCCGGGCTGTGTTATCCTCCAGCTCCCCTTGTGGTCGAATTTCATCTCGCCTTCCCACCTCTCCTCATAATGGTGCGTTCTTCCGATTTTATCCTCTGATCCTATCCGCTGTATTACGAAAGATGGACATTCTATAATCTCTTGGGGCGGCCTCACTTTGGGTGCTTCCTTGACAACATCCGCATCCGTGTCTTGTTCGATGGTACTTACCGACGCACGTGTTAACTCCGGCAGGTAATTTCCCAATCGCGAAAAATCGGTCATTCCGAGGGCCGGAAATGGCCTCAGATTGCCGGATTCCGCGGAGGGCAGGGAAGTGGGCGGCATACAGGATTTTATTCCACTCAGCATCATCCTTCCCCTTGGAATGTCTGAGGGATATTCAGAATAGGCTTTAGGAATAAATTTGAATGCGCGTCGTACAGATGCATAATAATCTTGCGCAGACAGCTATGCCTTGGAGGAGGACCCGAATCAAGAGGGGGGGGAGATCAGAGGCTGATTGGCATTAGAGGATAATGCGGCGTATTCCAAGACAAACTTGAGTGCTCACGGGATCTCCGAACCCCACGGTGAGCGTCAACAGGGTAGGACAGAGTTCAAAGACAGAATATTCTCGTCTCGTGCCGCATACCGCCGTTAATTCTTCGAGTTTAGCACCATGCTTGAGGAGAAAGGGCCTGTGACCGTCTGCGCCATAACCCAATATAACACGACGAAGGCTCGGGAGTCTGAAAAGCAACACAATTTACTGGCCGTCCGTGGTACGGATGGAACTAAAAGACTCACAGGATTTCGGACATCACGGCGAACATTTGTGCCGAGCCGAATTCCAAAATCTCTAATGCAGGGAATGCCGTGGTGGGTATATCTGTTGGCGACAAGGAAAACTGCCAATCGACCAAGGACTTCTACGTGAAGGAACGGAGGGCCGTAAAATGGCGGAATACAGAAGGCGAGACGCGTTTGGAGCTTGCTCCTTCAGTAATACGGATTCCAGTCAATTCGACGAGCGAGCCACCAGCAGTTTCCGCCAGCGTCTGGAACGCGTCCCAGGTGATCTTTACCGAGTTATCCACTCCGATGAACCTTGTCAGCGACGGCATGGACAGGAATACAGCCTCGTAGGAGTAGCAACCACGCGGCTAAGTGCGCCTACGCGCGCAAATATTTCGCGGACGTGGGTGCCAAGTGAGGCGTCATGGGACAGTCTATCTAAATATTGTACCAAGGCGTGTTTCCTCCAAAACGTGGGATATGCATACAAAAACGGGAGGGCGATCTGCTGTTGTTGTACTTTATGGTCAATTGCGGCGCGGAGATTATTGCTGAGGCTCACTTTGAAAGTCGAACAGACAAGTAGGTAGTGAGGCGAGTTGGGCTCGGGAGTATAAGCAGTGGGATGCTGTAAATACGGGGGGCGCGCACGAATACGATCCTCGATCATGGCAAAGAAAAGTATTCGCGACCAGATGCGGTCGACAATGCTCTGTGTCGCAGACGCCATTGGCAAAAATCTTGGATTGGTTGGAGGTACGGATGGCACATAACCACTGAAGAATTGGAACTCCCTAAATGACCGGATTCAACGACATTGAGTCACGTACAAATTCTCAGACCATGTCAAGAGCGATTTCAACCGGAGATCCACCAGAAGGTTGGCGATGACGTCAGGCCCGACTTTGAGTAACTGCCCAGTGCGAAGCTCAATCTCCGTGATGCCTGAGATTGTTGCGATCTCGTGCAAATGAGACGGAACCCAGAATCTACCGCAGGGGAATGAGACAGTAGGAACTGACGATTACAAAGCCCTGACAAGCGCGCCTCGTGCAGAATCGTCAAGAGAATAATACGGGAAGTCGATCCTTTTCTGCTGCTTGACTCAGCCAGGAAAAAATTGGAAGGGGAACTCAGAACGTACCAAATTGGACCATTTTTTGACAGATTCTATAATTGTGGCGACCAACTGCGTCAGAACCTTATTCTTGACGAAGTCTATGATATCGTCGCAGAGAATGAATCATGTAGGTTGATCATGGGGAGCCCAAGGGCCAAACCCGAGATATTGTTGAATGAACGAATAGGTAGAGAGAGGCAGATGTCACTGATGTTCGGAGCAAATTTGAGGATGTGCTGCATGGGACTACCGAACCCGCCCTCGACGCGTAGCATTTTAATAAACCGTCCGAGATCTTTGTGCTACCGAAGAGACCTCGCGAGCGCCTGGGCTTGAGCCTTAGAGCGAAGAATTACAGTCCTGTAGAGGAATGGTGTCCCGCAGCGTAACCACGCTCGGCAGGCTCGGCAGACAAGCAGCACGTCGGATGATGATTGCGAGAGGGAGACAAACAGTGAAATCGAGGAGGCCTGCGAGAAGAGGTCGTCGGGAACTTTGAGATGTAACGCGAGGATCTCGGATACGATTTCGTCCGGGATTTTCTCGGCCATTTGCTCCCTGTGTCGATGAAGAGAAGAAGGCGCGCTCTATGGTCATGACTAGTGCACCAAATACTGCAGGAAGACGGCAGTCACCGTGACGCTCCAGCAATACGGCCAACAGGGACCCCAACAGTGAATTATGAAATTGCCTAAAACAGACCTTGACCTTGGAGGGCAACCCATACCTGTGCTGAATCTGCATCTGAAACTTATTATTTAAGGTGCTATTTCAGCCTTGCAGAAATCATCACTGAAACTCAAAGCTTTAGGTTGGCTTCAGGCCTCCTTGTAACTTAATATAATATATTCAGTTTCAACTTCAGATGTCCTGAAAATAGGAGTTTAAGGTGCAACTTAAGTTGTACTGAATTTGGTTTCTGAAATTCATAATTTAAGTTACATCATCAGCCTGCCTGAAAACTTGCATCTGGTGGTGTGATTGTGGGCCACGGCAGTGTCGATGTCGGATGGGAGGTTATGGACAAGAAGGCTGGTATATATAAACGAACAGACTCACAAATATGCATAATGCACTTCATGCACGGTGATCTTGTGCCTCCCCGACATAAATAGCGGCGTACGTTGATGTTTCGCGAGCTTTACAGCATCGCATTGATAGGTGGCAGCCTGAGCGTGAGTTAGCCGGTAGACAATGAGGGTAGATCAGAAGTCATAGTTCGATTGGCGAACGGTTGCTCGGCAGATCTGGGCAGATGCTGGCAGATGTGGGACAAAAAATTGGCTGAGGTAGGTAGAACCCTAGGCACCGTAGTCACGAGGCTCGGCGTTTTTGTCGCTCCCCGGACTTGTGGCGCATTTGGTGTGAAAGTCGGCGCTTGTGCCGTGGATGAGGGAGTGGAGTGCCGCGGGTTGTTAGCATGTGCCGCATCTCATTGGAAGTACCTGTAGGCTGTAGGGTATTAAAGTGTGCTCTGGACGCCCTTTTACGCCATTTTGGCCTCCCAAAAACTTGGTATAATCTTTTTTTTCAGCCCGGAATATCATCTATTTTTAGATTCGGGCCCCCTTGCAACGAGAGCCAAACAGAGCGCATAGCTGCAACGCACAATGTCCGCATTTTCTTGGCATTTTCTCTTTTCCCTCCCACCATGGCACCGCTCCCAATAATAACATTAAGCTTCGGTGGCCGGGTGAGCTCGACGACTATGATGCCTCCCGCTCCAACTGACACGCCGCGCTGTCTATCAGGATCTCGGTACACACGCCGATCTGATACTTCAAGGCCTCCTCTTTACGCAGTTCACTCGTTACTGGACGCAGTATTCGTCAGATTACCTCCGCAACAAGCTATTTGTCCTTGGTCTGTGCATCGCAACCACCGCCAAAAGCGCACATGCAATGTAAACCTCATCCACTCACCTTGACAACCGTACTCCTAATGACTGAAACTCTTACAGTAGTCTGGTCTGGATTCAAAATGTCGAATACTTCGGGGATATCGAGAAAGCGGGGGGTATATTCACCAACCCCTCCTTGGGCGGGATGAGTATCCTACTTATGACGTTCATCACATTATACGTCCAGTCATTCTTCTTGCACCGTCTCTGGGTAGATATCCTCCGTGTCCTTTGCTTATATTTTACAGCGCTTATCGTATGTGCAGATGCTCTCGAAGAAGATCTACTACGTGTCCTTTCTCGCCCTACTTTTCGTGTTCTCCGGCATATCCGCGATTGTGGAGGTATATTTTTTTCAGTATACTGCGCAACAGACTATTCTGACACCAGTGTAACACAGATTTCGTACGCGTATGAGGGTACCCTTACCGATCCTAAGAACCCATTCATAACCAACTCGCACAGCATCTGGAGTAAGCAGCGATGGGCTCTACTTACAGTACCAGCCTTGTTCATTTATTTTCCTGCTCAGTCGCAATCCAACCCGCCACGGTGGTCGCCGGCGACGTGCTTCTATGCGGCAGTACCATCTATTTCCTCATGGCGCGTCACATAATATATCCACGATCCTCCCTCATCTAACCATTTATACCGCTACAGAAACAATCGAGATACGCACTCCCCGAGATGGCAGGCATGGTGCACAAGCTGATGCGCCTGACCTTTCAGGTATGTATCCCTCGAAGCCGACTTCAATCCATTCATTGACGACTCAAAACTTCCCATTCATCAGTCGGCGGCGCCGGCGGCGTTCTGCACCGCATTCGCGACGTTCTGCGGCTTCTATTTATACGTGCGGTGGCGTCTCAACGCGCTGCTTCTGCTTCTCATTATCTGCAACATGATGACGCCCAAGCTGTACGCTATCTCTGCCATGTGGACGCTCAACTCGCGTCGGGACCTGCGCTCTCAGATGTCCACTGAGATCAACCTTGGCTCCGGCATGGCGGGGAAGTCCAGCAGGCCTGGACACGGCTTGGCGAGGACTACGGTGCAGCTACACACGGGCGAGATGGGTGGTGCGCCACCGTTACAGTTTGAAACTGAGACGCTGGGGAGCGTGGAGCGCTCCGGGAGGCTGCGTTTTGGCCAACCCAGAGCCGCGTACTCGGAGGACGCTAACGGGTCCAAGTCATCGGTAAATCATGACTCGACTATTAGTTCCTGCATTTAGCAGTGATGGTCGAAGAACATTATTTCTCCGAAAATTTGGCGCAGTTGTCCTCGCCCAAGTAGATGCGTTCGAGGTCTGGGATGTGTGCTCAGACAGGCGAGATGGGTCAAGTATACGATGGGGTTCTTCGTCTTGACTGTGCGGAGGGCTGAATGTTGCTAAGTGCATAGTGATGCCGGGGTTTGGTCAGGTGCGGTTTTTTCCCAAAATATCCGAACCCCGAACCTAACCGCGGGTTCGGTTCGGTCATTTCTTCGAACCCAGAACCGCACCTCGGGTTTGGTTCGTAGAGGTTCAGTGCGGGGTTCAGAACCGGTTCGAACCTCCGAACCCATTTTAAAGAAAAAAAATCGCACAAAATATCATCGGTAGAAATGGGTCAGGTTCTACTCGCCCACTTCACCCAGGGCATCGAAATAAGATAGAATGCGCTTTGTGGCCTCCTCTGCGGCTCCGAAGTGGTTACTTCTGTACGCACTCATTCAAGATCTGACTCAGGGCTTCGACAGACAGTTGCGGCATTGAGTTGCAGTCAGCATCAGCAAAATGATAAAACACTTGCGTTCTTGTGCACCTTTTTCTCTTGTTCCAAAAATAAAAGACCGTGCACATGGAAGTCAATGCGCACCTTTTAAAAAATGGAAAAAAAATCACTTGAAAAAAATGACCAGAACTTTTTGTCTTTTTGTTCCTGTACAAGCTTGTACAAGCTAAGTTGTCAAAAACCTGATGAGAGATCCGTTGGAGAGGCCCTCTCCGACGCCAAGTAGTTCTGGGCCATGCAGGCCAAAGTCGGATATTTTGCCGAGTGATGCTAGTATACAATAGTTAAGATATGCATTTCAAAGTTCGCGTGAATAGATAAATACCCCCAGCAATAGTGAGCCCGGAATCTTCCAGAGCCCCTAATGTACACAAAACATCGCTGAACCACGGTTAAATTTGTATTTTGGACATGCATACAAGCCTTAACTGGAGAGGGTTCGAACCTCTTCGAACAGGTGCGCACCGGTTCGCAAAATCCTGGATTTCGCGAAGCTTGAACCAAACACGGGGTTCGGTGCGGTTTTTATTTGTCATCCGAACCTGAATTCAGGTGCGGTTCGGGTTCGGTTCAGGTTCGGAGTCGGTTCTGAACCCAACCCCGTCAACACTATTTAAAGTGCATGGCTAGCCAATTGACGACAGATCATCTAACCCACAAGCGGCGTCTTTCATTCAGCTTTGATCCTTTTTTTTCAAATGATATGCAGTAGCTACATGGACCTGGGCTTGTTGGCATGGCCCGGGCCTAATAATTCTTAAACACAGGCCTTCCCGCTCCAGCCAGCAGTGGGCATGGCTTGACTATTCGCCATTCTGACTTCTTGTATCTTTCTCAAGGCCATTCCATCGTCATTCCGCATTCATCACTCGCACGCTGTCTCGCGGCTATCTATGTACCGACCGGAACGTACACGCATTATTGTATCTTTGAATTCCAAAAATATACGTTGAGGTTGTTCCCCGCCATCATCTTTAACACCAGGAACAGCTCGCCGTTGGAAATGAACCCGTAGGTTCTGTGCGTAACTGACTCTAGCTTTGTTCGCACTGTACTATGCTGTGATGGAGAGGGTGATGTCGGACCGGCGCCAGGTCGTCCGCTGTCTCTCCGGCTTCGCTCCCGTACTTACGTGCCCTCGCCGGAATCCTCACACCGGTTGTGAGTGATCCCTATTGCCTTGGTACGTTCTTGTTCGAATCTCTCCTTCGCGCCTCGCTTATCTCAGATCTCAATATCAGTTACAACGATGTGATTACGACACGCATTTGGCCCCGGATGACTCGGCGACTTACTCCTTCTTCCCGTACCCTACGATCCAAAGAGAATCGCGTCAGTTATATATTTGGGTCCATCTTCTATCCACGCGCCTTCACATACCCTCAATATCCTTAAATTTCCGTGGCTACGATGCATCGTCCGTGTGTCCGACCTCTAGTCTTTGGTTTCATCCGTTTTATTCTGTTTTGTCTTTATCTATTTCGCTTCGTTTTCGTGTTCTGTTCCTCGTGCGTTCCTTCCTCCGTTTCTTGGGGTGTTACTCGGCCAGGCATTGAGCTAGGACTGTTGTATCTCTCCACTCCCTATCTGTGCCCATTTCTGCATGGGTGGGTCTCTTTTCCTGAGACCACATCGCGAACCGGAAGCAAGTAGGTGAGCTTAATTAACTCATTTACCCAACGAGCACACTGACACGGATATACCGGTTGAGGAGCACGAAATTGTCGGCAGCTAAGGTGACGTGAGGATGAAACCGACTGGCACCGGCACCAGCCACAAATCTCTTGACACAACTTGGCGCGCCGATGGGAGAAAGAATTAGAAGGAAATATAAGATAGAACGCACATATGCAACATGAACCGAAAAGAAAATGTACTGCGGACAGGTTGTAGGTACCTGGTGTTCTCTGATTATATTGGGAGATATTTAAAGGATACAAATTGAGCTACGCTTTCGTGGATATTAGTGCCCGAGTACAACAGCAGGACTTCCATAATCCGGCGACAAGTCTTGCGAGCCTGGGTACAAGAGCTGGTTTTAGATCAAAGCGTTTCAAGGTACCAGCCATGTTTCAAATACAATGAACGGTGGAGAGAACCAGGAGCATGGGATTGACTTCAGAAAATTGGAATGTTCCGGACCAGGAAAGAATCCAGAAAGCAGGCCACAAACTTTTGACACGCCGCGTGGGGGACAGAACCGATCCGGATTTAGAACACATGACTGACGCGCCACAACAGATTAATTAGATAGGTATTGGGCACTAGAGCAGGAGCGCATTGCCGTTAGTGGAGCAGAATATTCGGAAGAGTGCACGGTTTATGGCTGAAGATACAGCATGAGGACTCGAGATCGTGAGGCAACCAGAGTGTAGATGTCAGACTGAGCGAGATCTGAACCCTTGTTATTTAAGAGCGTCGTATCCAACTTGAGTAAAAGAATAGAAACCGAACGGTCCAGTCGTATCTGAATGGGAACGAAGGGACCCGAAGAGAGAAAGCAGGTCAGAGAACTTGAAGAAAAATTCGCGCAAGCGCTGCCACTTAGGCGTCGTCGATGACTTGAAAGCCTATGGAGGTCCAGGAATGGGCACGTTGGCTGCGCAAACCGTGTGTAATACAAAGTAAGACATAAAAACCTAGTATAGAACAGACAGCATTGACATATTGTATTCGCGAGAAGAAGCGGCATGAGACTCCGTTGCATGACAGAAGCTGGCGACCTCAAGGGATTTTTTACCATGGGTGTGCCACGTTCTGCCATCGAAACCGCGATGGCGGGGAGTTGTCGAGTTGAATAAATAAATCAGGCGGGGCTTCTGGCACGCGGTCCAGAGAAGTGCCAGAAAAGAACGAGTCAAGAGTACTGTTGAGGCATTAAAGAGCACCGGTATGATTGCCTGAGAGGATGAGACGGAAGTTTCAAAGACGCGTAGGTGGTGGCAAGAAGAGAAAGCTCGGTGTTTGCGTCTGATGTTTGTGCCGGGCGACTCGGACCGAGTACCGGAGCTTTCTTCTCAGGCAAATTCTGCTCATGTGTCGCAACGCAAACTACGCGCACACTGGCTCTTTCGGGGCTCTAACCGGTTCTCGCCACTGCGGAGCCTGACTAGTGCCGGCGCGGCTTCACCATGGCGTCAAGTTAACGAGTCCTCCCCGACTCTTCGGGGGCAAGAGAATGTTGGCGTATATGCTGTCCCCCAGTATGTGCTTATTATATATTACTTCCGCGGCTCCCGTCCCGTCTTCCTACTTCCCATCCCATCGCTCTTTTCTCAAACATTCTCTCCTTCCCTTTACGTGGTTCTGCCCCTTGCCTCTGATTCCGTATCCGGCTCCCGTTGCCCGTTGCTGCGTCCCATCGCTCTCTACTTTCCGTACCCTCATTTACGAACCAACTTTGTCATTGACTCTACCCGCCTGTGTACGTTTCTTCCCCGCTACATATTTCCTCTTTACGATGCGCAGGATCGTGCGCGCTAGTTTCTTCACAGAGCGTGCGCAGATACGCTATGTGGCTCACCCACTGCCCTTCGCGTGGACAATATCTTCCCCCGGCTCTCCGCGCACGCATGCGAGGCGTCTGCCGTTTCTACGCCTCGATTCCGCCACATCAGCCTCGATTCCACTTCCACCTCGTGCCTTTCTCATCCTGTTTTCCATCGATCCCCGTGTCGTACACCCTCCTTGCAGTTAACCTCATTGTATTCCGATGTCTTACTCCGCTCGCCTTTACCTATCCGCACTTCATCTTCCTCTCGTTTCCTCACACTTTCGCTTTCACAACTTCTGCAGCCATCGCCGCACTGTCCTCTCCCTACGCGGACCACGGCAGCCATGCCCAGACGACATACGCTGTGGTGCGTACTTTCCGTTCTACTCCCTCGTCACATCACAGTCTCATTCCCGTATTCCATCTTATTTGGAATATATTGTGTTCTTGTTCGCCGCGAGCTGCATCCTCGCGCCTCGAGCCATGCACTTATCTTTGAATCGCCACGGCAGAACCAGACCTCGTCCCTCTTCCGAATCTCTGCGCGCCGGGGCCCCCTCGTATGCTGTACGACATCCTCTCCCACAGTACTGACGCTCTCTTAAGGAGTAACATTTCTTCGTACTCACCTTACCAACACGCCGACGAGTCGGCGAATATGGCGTCTGAGAATTACCGAGTACGCACCTATATCTTGTGTTTCCTCTCTGTCTTCTCTCTTCCCCTCCTTCAATCGAAGTGTCCTTCCCCATTTCATATCCTTCTCGTTTGGACCTTTGATTCGGGTGCGCATGGTTGAATCCGACACACCGAGATGAACGTCCAGCCCTTCACTGCCGCCGCGCTTTTGTGGTTCCTCTCCACCGGCGAACCACGCCGTGCATCTATTACATTCCATCATTGCACCTTTTGTCACCCTGTGTGTTTATTTCTCATTCTCCGCCGTAGCAGGATTCTTGTGCGCCCGTGCCGACACGATGGAATATGCACGCATGGCGTGAGCGTGGGGAACTCATTTCCGTCCTTCTGATTCATTCCTTCCTCTCGTCTGTTTCGATCGTATCTTTGTCCGCCGCTCACTCTCGCGGGGATGGATACCTTTACAGTAATCGATAGGAGTAGCGCAAATTACGCAGCGATAAATAGGCCCAGCAGTCCTTTTTACGTCCCTTGGATTCCTGGCTCACATCCTCCGTGTAACATCCTCATCCTAGGTTCTGCCTTTCTTTTTTCCGCGCCACGCGCTACTCCCCTTTCGTCCATCCTGGCGGCCTTTCCGAAGCCGCACCTCCCAACCTCCACAGCACCCTGGCTAGTGTGCGCAGATGATGGCTCTCAGAATACGATTCTGCGTGCTTTGGTTCAATATTTTACTTATTCTTTCCTTCTCGTTCTTACAAATTGCATATCCAATTTTCTTCCCAGTAGCAGGCTACTTCCGATTCGTACGTCGAGGGAAAGCCGCCTCTTCAAGCTTCAAGATGCGCATTTATCCACGGAGGTGTCAGCACGGTACGTCGTTCTCGCGGCCTTTCCGCCCTACTCTCGGTTCTAGATTGACTCTCCTCCCTGGCTGCCCTCCCGCTGACGCCCACGCGCTGAATACCATGTGTTATATTCGTTTTGTATCTCTCTCCCCGTCCTGCAAGCATGTATGGCCAATTTTGTTCTACGGGAACTCGCTTTTTCTTCGTTACTTCGCGCACCGTTGTGGCTCCGGCTGCGTCAAGGACTTACTTTCCGCGCTATCTAAATGTGGAGGGCGGCCCACATCTTACCTTCCATTTATTCCCCATTTCAGTTGTTCCAGTCAGAACGTCAAATCAGTCTCTGCGCGTCGAGGTGAATCCGCCTCCATAACTATTCGCGGACTCGGTGCCGCTTTCCCGCTGCTCTGGATTCAGTTGTTTCATCATGCGGGTCTTTAAGATCCCCTCTGCGACCGACCACTTCTTCAGCCATAAATAATCATGTTTTATGTCCATTCTCTCGTGAATTTTATCGAACAACCACACATATTGCATAATCGGAGGAGGCGG
Organism: Mycena rebaudengoi; assembly: GCA_029282285.1. Classification (NCBI taxonomy): domain Eukaryota; kingdom Fungi; phylum Basidiomycota; class Agaricomycetes; order Agaricales; family Mycenaceae; genus Mycena; species Mycena rebaudengoi. The sequence goes on along the minus strand of JARJCX010000156.1, from coordinate 210,920 downwards.
ACACTGACTCGCCTGCAGATATTACGTTGCTTGGACCTCTTACTACAGAAGTCGCTTGTTCAATTCTAGCTCGTGTCGTGGACTCACTTGTTGTGAACTTTTTGACAATATTTTCTACATCGGAGTCGACACCGGCCCCGAGGCATTATCTACTTTTAGGGCGACTGCAAAAGCACGCTGGCTGGATCGCGCAGTTCTAATGAGGAATCTGCGCAGCTGATTTCATTCATTAGCAGTCTTGTGACTCAGAGATTCCCGTAGTAGAGACGGAACGGCGCAGATACGGACACAGGCAAGTGTCCGACGAGACATGGGGAGAATTTTGATTGCATCTAATCCAGCGGCTACAAATCCACAGTTACCTAGGTAGCAGCGCACACCAGAAAAATAAAAAGGGGGATCCTTGAAGAGCCGTGAAAAATGTAGCCACAGCGCAGGTACAGAAGGGAAAGGAAACGCGGATATTCATCGAAGAGGAGGGGAACAAAATTGCCTTTGCGGGTATTCGAATGCCGATAAGTATACTTTCGGCATGCGTGCGGCGCACGGGGGAGATGCGGGCCCGCGTTGGCGTGTGCGGAGAGTGGAGGCGCAACGACATGCGACGCGTATGCGGCACATCTATGCTGTTCAATAAATAGTGTATTTAGGCGAAGAAATTTTCAACCAGGGAACACCGCTCGTCAATTTCCGTCACGTTTCAGTTCGGTTGCAGTTTACAACTTGAACTCCAAGGGCGTTCGAGGTGAAATCCAAGAGATGCCCTGCACTCACTATCACAAATAAGAGGGCGAAACCTCCTGGTAAAACAAATGCTACCCCCACCATGTGTGATTAAGCGAGGCAGAGCTGGTTTTATTCTGTTTATAAGAGACTGATTACAACAGCACATTCAGGTGGGCAAAGGGATTTTGCCGCTGCAGTGCCGCTGCGGCAGTGCTGCGGCAGTCTGCAGCAGCTAGTTTTGCGGCACATGTTACACTGACCTCCAGCGCGGTCCACTTCCCCTGAATATCATGTAGACAGACACTAGAAGGGTGAATACATCGTTCTACATTTATTTAGGATCAAACATACGCTTTTACGCGGCGTTGAGACGAGAGTTTTGGTGCCTGCAGTGGCAGTCTCGGCAACCAAACATATGGAAACATTTTGCGGCGACAGTTTGCGGCACTTGCAGCGGCAAAGTTGGCACTTTGCTGCGGCACTCATGCTGCTTTCTGCGGCAGTTCCGACTCTGTCTTCCGCAGTCCCGCATTTTGTCTGCAGCAGTCACAAGCAATGATACAGCGACAATGTAGCAACACAGCGGCAATTTCAACCAGGCTGCGGCACTCGAGCCGATCATCTGCAGCAGTGTTGCTTGTAGCAGCTGGTCAATCTCTTCTTGCGGCGGCCCATAAACATCGGCGGGATTACTGTTGGCACTAGATTTGTGTTAAGACTGATAGTTATAGATTCCATTTCATCACTTCAAACGAAGAACTTCCTCCCATACAACGGCTCGTGGCCGGTGCTATGTGTTGGTTGAACTATGCTGATCTCCCACTTTCATGGTCAATTTAATCTTCAACCGATTTTGTTTTAATATTTCAACGGTCCGCCCCTCCAGAAGTTCCTGGCCGCGTTGGAGACCCCGAACGATTGCAGCACTGGGCATCTGCGGCAATACAGCCACAATGCAGCGGCAGTCTTTCACTGCCACTGCCTCAACCATTGAGAAATGAACTTTGGGATTCAAATCTGAAATCATTCTGAAATATGCATTAGATATGTTGGTGAGCACAGAAACACTACCTTTCTGTTCTGATCAAGAAATTCAAAAAGATAGTTCAGAGCACAATTTTTTTTCATCACCCCACCAACGGGATAATCGTTGGAATGCTTGGATTTATGCGTGAATACATTCCAAATGAAGGATTTGACATTGTCGGCACCTAAACTGCTGTTGATTTTTTTTGTCTCTTTACTAGTGTTTATTTCTAACCTGAGGATTCAATTCCGATTAATTCTAGCCCGGCATATCTTGAGTTGCGACCTCTCGGGTTATTTTGACTTGGAATTCAGGTTATTTTGATGGTTAAATGGTGGGTCCGACCTTTAACCAACATCTCGTCCTATCTCGCGCCCAACGATTGTGTCCCTCAGCGCCTAGTGCACTCTCCGGTAACATCGTCACATCGTGTTAATTACGCAAGTGAAGTTCCGAGTTCAACTTCATCACGACTCTGATCGCCCTGATTGCAAATTCCTGTCATATGTTCATCGACCCCCAGCCTCCGTTCTCTCAACTGCCCTCTTGAACTGGCCAGAAGGTCTGATCCGCAGACCGCCACTTTCGACAATTGCTGTCTGGCGAAGCATTAGACTCGGACGTTTGCCGCTTCAGAATGAAATTGTCGACAAGCGCCGGGCCACCCTCAAGGCATACAGAGCAATGGACAAAGTTGGTTGATTGAGCTGCAGCTTCTGTGCGGCAATGGAGAATGAACCAGCGGCACTGTGCATTGCAGCCGCAGTGTAAAACGGCAATCGGACTCTTTGCTGCGGCAGTCAGCGGCACTTACATAGGCACAGCGGCACTTTATCCAGAGAATTGTGTATTTCGCTCAATCGGGACAACTAGCAAGTAGTGACTCACCGACAAAAAAAATGACAATGTTATTCGTGAGAGAGAATAGGCGGATGAACAAAAATCGCGGCTAGATTGCAAGGTATTTGCTGACCCCGGTGGCTTCCTGCGGATGGCCCCCCTAGAACTGTATGTCCTGTCTTGGAGGATTAGGCCGCGGCGTCGCATGGGGGGTGGACGAAACTTTGAACCATCCTTTGTTAGCGCTGCTCTCGGTCTCCCTCTGCACGTTGTTTTCACGTACAATACACTTGCACTTGCACTGCTTCAGTTCGTTCTGGCGGTTATGGATATATAATCTTCTATTACAGCGATGCACAATGAGCTTCAAATTTATCCTGAATTACATAAACTAGTTTCGTGGACGTTGTAGCAATAACGACCGCATCGTTCAGTAACGGGTTTTCCGGCATTTCTGCAAGCAGCTGCGGAATGAACTCAAAACGAAAGCATTTAGCGTTAAGGAGGTCGACTTACATTCCATTGTCGGGGCCAAGAATGCAGCATTTCAATCCTGCGGCACCTTTATAAAGAACCGTCAACATCATGACGACTACAGAGATGAAGTGCTCAAAAACGGACAAGGTTTCTGTTAAAAGATAGAGTAACGAGTTGTTAGGAACATTAAGATCTGCGCAGATTTGATACACACGGGGCCAGCAATGGTTTCACCTAATAAAAGTCGGTTCAATAGATATTCTAAGTAGGGCATGATGCCTTACATGATCCACCCTGGGGAACTGGTTCGACGCATTCGCGCAAGCAACTGCAGAATGCATTTCAAAACGAAGGCGTTCAGCGTCAAGCAGGTCTACTTACATTCCATTGTCGGGGCCGAGAATGCAGCATTTCAACCCTGCGGCACCTTTATAAAGAACCGTCAACATCATTACGACTACAGAGAAGTGCGCAAAAACGGACAAGGTTTCTGTTAAAAACAGAGCAACGAGTTGTTAGGAACATAAAGATCTGCGTAGATTTAGTACACACGGGGCCAGCAATGGTTTCACCTAATAAAAGTCGGTTCAATAGATATTCTAAGTAGGGTATAATGCCTTACATGATCCACCCTGGGGAACTGGCTCGACGCATTCGCGCAAGCAACTGCAGAATTCATTCAAAACGAAGGCGTTCAGCGTCAAGCAGGTCTACTTACATTCCATTGTCGGGGCCGAGAATGCAGCATTTCAACCCTGCGGCACCTTTATAAAAGACATTTAACCGGACGACGTTGAAGAAGTGCACAAAAACCTACAAAGTCTCTTGAAGATAAGAGTAGCGAGTTGTCAGTAGCATGAAGATCCGCAGAGCTTCGATACACACGGGCCAGCGATTGTTTCACCTAATAAAAGTCGGTTCAACAGATATTCTAAGAAGCAGGGTAGGATACCTTACATAATCCACCCTTTGGAACTAAGTCGACGTCTTGGGAGACGACACATTGGACGAGAGCAAGGAGGAAGATGGCTGAAACGAATTTCAAGGCGTACATTGGATGTTGGGTGCTTTTGATGAGATACAGCTGGAGCCAGCGGCCCTTTTATCCGTTTGGATGAAGGTGGCTAAGCTCATCCAGGAGTACCCGTCCCGAAAATGGTGCCAGGTAATCTATACAAGCGGGGAAACATTTCATTAGTTGACACTCATCCATCCATTCTTATGTACCCCGGCGCGGAGCCCAGGGAACTGGGCGATGTTTCAAATTCTTAGCGGGTCGCGGGGAGGTATACCAACCCGCACGAGGGTGCAGAACCTGCGGTTGAAGCTCATAATTTTCAATCTAATACAGTCGGGGGATGGGGAGAGCGCGTAGAAAGTTGGGAGAATGTAGGAATCCTAAAGGCTTGGCAGAGAGGCGGCAGTTTCAAATCAGGAATCCGACCGGTGGGTGCGGGATCCTTGGTCTGTTAAAATGGACAAAGCGCCTACGGTCAATGTTGAATGCCCTGACGTGTCAAAAGCCTGCTGTCAAGCCGCCCCACAAGAATGGGGCGGTGATAAATTCGGCTAGAAAATATGAATCCTGTCAGGCCCGGTATGTAATTAAGATGCTTACCAATTGAGACAAGAGAAGAGGTCAGTTTATAGACAGAGTCAGCATACACCCTCCAGAAATAGATGAACCCGAGACACGACCGGATCCTACAGAGACTGGACGAGCAAGTAAAGATTCACTGTACAGTCAGAACAACGCCAGGTCTCCGGCATTTCAGCTTGGCTCTATAAACGCCGCCCTACTGCCGGCCGCGCAGGACAGAGGCACTATGATCCCTGTCGCAGCAGATATCCTTGGGGAATCTGACGACTGTGGGCCTCTTCTATTTTAACAAGCAGAGTAATGGCATGAAACTCAGTGGTAGGCTCTGGTTCCGGGATTCGAAAAGCCAGGTTTCTGTATGGTGAGTCGTCGGCCTGACACTTTCGCATCAGTTTTAGCCCCCACAGTCTAACCACAATCCATCCAGGGCCACAGAAACCCTCATGTGCAGAAGAGTTCTATGTTGCTCTAGGTAAGACACTGGGGAAACATGTGGGTGAAAGCCAAAAAGGAAAGTTTGCAGCAGCTCTCACGATGTCGGTTCTAAATCAACCGTCTCTCCAGATAAATTCATCGGAAACAGTGAGCTGAGGTGTTCAATTTGGCCTCTAGCTTTCCTTTCTATAGGCTTCACCCATTTACTGCAGACTCTAGCCCCAAAACTAAATGGATGCCCCCCCCCCATCCAAAGAATAAAATACATAGGTTTGGACTAGTGGAGCGACATTTATTCACGATTTATGTTTCTCATCGTTTGCCAATATGCTCTAATATAGCAATATTGAGTCTGACCAACATCAATATTTCGTCGGATGGCTTGGCATCGTGGTGGGTGATTTATAGCCATGCCCGCCCACTGTTTGGGTGGGGCTCGGCCACGGCGGGGCTGCATCGGTCATTATCCGGGCAGCGGAACACGGCAACAGAGCCGGTGTTTGGTCTTAACACTCAATGTGGTAGGCAAAATTGTGATTGTTGTAGTGTACGATTCACGGTTACTGTTACACAATAATTGATTTGCTGTCTTTCCGGTGTTGGCTTCTTTGCACAAACCATTCTACTTGCGCGGAACCTACACATTGCAAGATATGATCTCCGCTCCTCTACGGACGAAAAACCCCACTTTCAATGTTTTAACGAGCTAATTGTTAGTAGCCTAGCTAACCTTGCAACTTTACCTCAGATGAGCCTAATCGAAAACGAAGAAGTAAATTATCCCTAAATTAGGAAAGGAGTTTTTGTTCCTGATCAGCGCCCGACTCTCCCATTGCCCTAACGATGGGAGACAAGTCTCGAGGCAACGTTTTTGGTCTCCGGTGGAGGGCCCTCGACCATTAGCGGATCACATGCTGAAGTTCAGGTCTGAGCATTCGATTTATCATTATGATGAAGACTTTCGTCCATGCGCCTTCCACCGCCTTGAAAAATCTCAAATCTCAGCTAGCACTTCGATTCTAGTGGTAGTAAAGAGAAAGGGAGACAACGAAATTGACGGAGAACGGTCTTCGAAGCGGACCAAACCAAATCCGATGGGGAAAAGAGGAAGGGAGATCTAGACATCGAAGGCGAGCCGCCTTTGAGGTGAACGAAGAATCAAGGTAAGAAGCCCAATTCAACCGCCGATGCTGCTTTTGAATTCATTTCAACTTCAAACTAAGCTGGTCATGTCGCGAAAACCGACTTTTTTCCGACGCTTTTATTGACCATCTCAGATCTGAACAAAGTGTCGGAAATGCGGATATTTGACAATGAAGTGTCGGAAAGTCGAAAATGTCAAAAAAAAGTGCCGGAGAAGTAAATGTGCATTTTGACCGCCATAATGAACAAGTGGTCATGTCTTGTTATCGTCCAAAACCACCAATGGTGGTTTACGGCGGATGTACTATCGTCAAATAAGGTGTGAGCTCAGGCAAGAGGAGTCAGCCTGAATAGTAGACGAGGTAGAAGTTTTGTACTGGACGTTCTTACGACCCTGGACCCTTGAGTGCGTCAACTTGAAAATTATATTATATTAGATCAGTATATCACTACATACGCAACCAAGCGCTCGACAAAATACGTCGGATGTGTGTATGGATAAAAAGATCACCTACAATACCCACTCAATCAGACGGTCCTCAATCTGCTCGAAGCGCGTCTTGTCCTCAAACTCTTGCCCCCAACCCATCCTAGCCTTCGGGATACAGCGTTTCTCCTTATCCGGGCCATTCCCATGCGTGCCCTGCATCCTCATCCATACCGTGCGGTGGACCCTGATCTTACCCCCATATGTACTCGCCGTGGGTGGGATAGAGCGCCCAACCTTGTTGTGGCGGTGTCAAACGCTCTTGAACGTGTCCGAGGCGGTTCCATCGCCTGCCACGTCCCAGACTTGAGGACCAACTGGTCGTACAGCGGTGCAAGGGCGTCGCGCGCATCGAGCTCCTCCTCGCTCATGTTCGGAAGCATAAGCCCTTGGCCCGTCTCGGGCGTACTGGGCAGGAAGCTTTTCGCCCAGGGTACCCAACTCGGGGCCTCGATTGCTCGGATGGTTTGATTGCCCCGGGTGACCGCGTCCACAACCGGCCGTGGGCGTACGTGGAGATAAAGATGTGATGGCTCGATCCCGAGCTTTGCGAGCTCGATGGCGGAGAACAACATGCCTGTACGCGCCTTGAAACACTCGCGGATCATCCAGCGCAGCGGGATGTGCGCGAGGTTTGGGCGCGTGCCGTTCAACACGGAGCCGCCGCCGCCGACTAAATAAGGAGAAGATCTTGTGGAGCGTGTAGGCAAGATGAGATATTGACGTACCACAATGGCAGCCGGCGAACCAGACCTCCTGAACATCAGCGTCATTAATGTCGACTGAAGGACCATTGTCCCCGCTCGGCTGGGCGTTCGCAGAGTTCGCAGCGACCGCAGCGACCGCAGCCTTCTTGGGCTGGCTCCACAGGTTCGACTTGAACATGGCCCTCCGCTCGTCGAGCGCGACGGCGTGTCTGAACGTGCGTACAATATCGTTGGTAGCTGTGTGGGCGAGTTTACGGAGTTGACGAGTCCCTAAGAGAAGATGAATAAAGTCCGAAAGGAAGAGTGAATCCGACGGACCAGCAGCCCAAGAACTCGACGACCGGCATCTTGACCTCATGCTCGGTCTTGAATTTTTCCCACTCTGACCGGAGATCGGACCAGGCTTTGTCTCTCTTCTCCGTCTGTGGAAATTTAGCATCAAGACCGGCATACTCCTCGTATAGATCGTATGCTGCCTTGGCGGAAGCAGTGTCCGAGACTGTCAAGAGGCCCATTGCCTTGAGCATGCCCGCCAGCCTGCCGGAATGCAAAATCAGGATGCGAAAGAGGAGGAAATAAAATGGTGGGTGTACGCTCTGGCAGAGTAAGCGCCACGAGAAAAGCCGAAGATGCAAATCCTATCATTGTCTTGGTAGTTCTTCGCTAACAGGTACTGTACCGGTGTGTATGCACGCAACCACGCCGGAGGCGTTACGAAATTTTTTGACATTTTCGTAGCAACCGATACCACATCATGCGTTATTGTAGCGAAATTTGGCAACCCAGCGCGAAATACGTACTTGGGCTTAAGGCCACTGCGTGCGCATGGCAACGAGTCCATTTGCGCCTTCGGCGCTCCAGATCAAACCAAGTAAAAGTGCAAGTTAAATATAAGTGTTTAAGTACAATGAATGGGACGATGGTGTGCTTGCAGCAGGACCTGGTCGAGAGCACAGAAACAGGAATGGAAAGAGTGGGAATAGATAGATCAATCTATGGTCGCACAACTCCTACGGAAGGAGAAGCATTATAATTATTATAATTAATCATACGGCGGAATTTAGAGTTGTCTTTGGGGAATGAAAGTACCTAAATATTGCAACAACCTCACTTTGCGAATCTGTAACCATGTTGACGGCCCAGTGGTTGTTCTTGGTCTCAATTAAAAAAATTCGCGCAAGCACGGAAACATGTGTCGTTGGGTTGGATTCAAATAGTCGGGTGCACAGAAAAGCCAAGGGATGTAAACATTTAGCCCTGAAGCCTACAAATACAAACGCACATAAAAACCCGCACGGTGAGTATTAGAATTTCGGTGAATGCCAAATACTGGACTGTGCAGAGCATGCCGCACATGGACCATGTGAGGCACACTACCGCTCTCCAACCATGTGACATGGTTGGAGGGCAGTATTTTGTGAAAAATCAGTAGCAGCGGCGTGGTGCTGCGGACAATACGAAATAAAGTCTGCGTTCAACAGAAAAGTCTGGCGCGGCGATACTGGTGGGGGAGTTTGCAGTGCACCGCCGACACGTCACCAAGCAGTGATGGTAAGATACAAGAGAAATGGCGATTATGTGAAAAATATTTGTAACATATATTAAGAATTGAATGCACCGGAATAATTTAAAAAACTCTGGGCCAATGGGGTGCACTGACACACCTACAGTGCTAGTTGACACATCAAGTGGTAGTTCATGCCTCGCTATAGGTTCCTACTTAAGTCGAAGATATAAGCACAAGACAGTGAACATACAACTCACTGGATACATGTCCCGATTCGTTTGAAAGTGCTCCAACAGGGCGCGAGCAAGTATCCTTGACTATCGTGTTATCCAACAGCTTTTTGTACCCTGGGAGCGTGCAGTACCACGGTCCACATTTATTATTTAAATTTTCAATGTTCCTTTATATTTCAGGCTCTGAGGTGGCGCCGCGTTGCTTCTTCTATTCGCTGCTAACTTCCAATCGAAGCTGAGCTGTTGACTTCCCGTGTCTACTAGTCTTACAACTTCTTGCTGATTCTTCTCGCCCAACTTGACTTTGTCAAATTCATGCAAGCTCTCGCTTTATAAATCAATGAAGTTCGCACCCTGGAATCCAAACCAACCCTCCTGACGAAATTACATTCATCGATGTCCGGATTCATACCTCCTCCATTTCGAAAGCGATGCCCACCACAAGAATTTAAATCAAGCCCACCGACCGGATGCGCCATTCTGGTGCCTTCTTGCGTTTTATTCCGATTTTTCTTCCTGCGTGTACTTGCTTGTTTGATTTGCCGCAATCTCCCGCCTTTAAAATCTGCGCCGGACGAGAGCCAACAAAAAGCAAACAGAGTTTGGAGTATACAATCCTGTATGGGCCAGGCCCGAATCAAATGGGCTGTGTCTGCTGCAGGAATGCCGCTGCTCTCCAAGATGTGATACAGACGCATGCCACGCGCTACCAGACCTCCAGTCCATCCCTTGAACGATCAATATAGTTTATTATTCAGGTAACTCATATTCATTATTTTGCAATGAGACAGGCTACCAATAAAAAACCAAAGAATTATAAAGAATCTTTCATGATTATCCATGAACTAGAAATAATCTCTCCGGCAGGTGGAACGAACAACGGCGTGTGAAACAAAAGCTGGCACGTGCAATGCGGAGGTCGGACTGGGCACGACACGGTCCACACAATGGATGGGACGACTTAGGCATCGGCACCACGGGTGCACACCCGCCCATTGACTCCACTCCATCACGCCCATACACACCCCTGCGCCGGAAATGAAATATCATACATATATCCCAGGAGTGCTACGAGAAAAAAAAGAAAAAGAGAAAAAGAGCGCCCGCACGCACAGGAGTAAGGATGGAAATGGATAGCACGCATGCAAGCTGGCGTGGCACGCAAGAACGCGAGTGTATCGGGATGGATGCAAGTCCTCGTGTGCCACGCACCAAATGGTCATTCCCACCTTTCCAGCACGGGCAGGCCGACCCAAAATCAGAAATAGTCACTGGATGGAGGAACGATCAAGTGGCCGCCGAAGAATGGAGTGCGAGAGAAAAAGAGGATGCGATGGAGCGCAAAAAAGGATGGGGGCCCGAAGAACGAAGAAGGAAGGGCAACGGGCAACGGGCAACGGGCAACGGGCGATGGGTGACGGAGCGTGCGAAAAAGGCCAAGGTTTTTGAACAGAAAAAAAAGGAGGGAAGGGAGGAGAATATGAAGGGTGGAAACTGATTTGAAAGAAAAAGGAGCAGAACACACCTGACCATCCAGACTGTGACGCAGTGGTGCAACATGAACTCCCAGTGGTTTGAGCAGTGGTCTTTGAGGCCCGAGGGTGAGGACCTGCGAGTCTCAGTTGGCAGGAAGAGTGCACAGAATAAATACAGAGATGCACTAAAAACTGCTACAGCCAATACACAATTTGGGTAAGGTATTAGCACTTCATGGGATGGGGGTAGTCCTCCACATACCCATGACGGCGAAATACACCACCATACCCCTGCTCGCTGAACCTGAGCTTGCGTGCACGGGTGATGCCCCACCTGTGTGCGAGCACCAGGAAGAACATGTTGAAGAGGAGGCGCAGGAGGGAGACGAGGATTATGTATGCCAGAAGCAGGAGGTCCAAGTAGGACTTGGTGTAGAAAGGCGTGGTGGGGGTGAGTGCGGGGTGCAAGGTCATTGAGGTGTGCGGGTGGGCGGTGTGGGATCCGAGGAGAGCTGCTGGCGAGCAGCCCACCGACGTGGTGGACCGGATCTCTGCAGTACAAGATTAGATTAGATTGTAGCAGAGGTAAAGGGCTTACTCGAGTGGGAAAAAAGTAATTATTTACATACTGAAATACAATTAATTAAACTAGTCATCGTGTTTGGCGCACTGGCATGGCACCGTCGAGAACTTGGGGTTTCGTCCGACACAAGTCAGGTCTGATCCGCGTTTACTACAGTCACGGCAGAAGTTCGTGCAGCGTTCAACGTTTCTCGACCCATGTAATGCGTGCTGAGGAGTTTGTCTCTGGTATGACGTGCTGCTCAGTTGACCGGAGAGACATCTGGTGGTGGAGGCTGCGTGGGTGATGTGCCGTCAAAAATTGGGCTGAGAGTGCTGCTTTGGATAACGTCGGTGGCCTGCGACAAATGGCGGAGGCGTAGCGGCGGCATTGTACCAGGTACATGCTAGCAGTCATAGTTAGCACTCGAATAAAAAACCATTAAAAATATACTTACAATGCGCCCCTCCTCATGGAATCTTATTTGAAGAGGGCATACCGGGGGATTTTGGAAGGACAGCCTACAGGTGTTTGGCTGGGGCAGCAGATTCGTCGGAATCCCAATCCGAATTCGAGGCTAGAGCAGCTGCCGCTGCTGCCTTCTGCTTTGGTCCTGTACCTGGTGGCCGGCCACGACGCGACTTTGGAACCGAGGGGTCAGCCGGTTCTTTCTGTCTGTTTTTCGACCCTTGGCCTCTTGGGACGGCATTTAATGTCCTGAGCTGCCAAAGCGACGGAGTGTTATGATAAAGAAGGTGCATGAGTAGAATCACTGGAGCCAGATTTAATCGGAAGCCTGTCTAAATAATTTGCGCACATACTTTTCCTGATGATACAAGAGTTGAATGTTCAGCAATATTTTTGCAAACAAACTGCAAGTCAGCGTAATAAAATTGGAGAATGGATGAAGGACTCACAAAGAGTCTGAAAACACGAGAATATATTCAATTCCAGTCTTCAGAGTTCAATTCTCAGCCCACAGCGCGAGTGAGATAGCCCGACGCGTCTAAAGATACCACCATAGCCGTCCGAGCGAGATCCAAATTTGGAGAGGTTTTACAGGAGAGAAGCAGGAATAAATAGAAGACAGCAGCCCCAGATCAACCCCAGATAGTAGAAAAGCCTTTTTCCAGAAGAGCTTCCAGAGATTGTCAGTCCACAAAGCCGACGCGACTGTGTCGAAGAATGTCTCAGAATAGAGCAAGTTAAAAGGGGCACCGGGCCGACCACGTGCGCAAATTTGAAACTCCGCCGGTATCGAAATTGCTATCGGCAACCGCCATCAGTAACGACGCAGATATGAGAAGTAGCGAAGCGCGGCGAGCTATGTATATACAAGTAGCGAGGTGCGAAAGTGATGGATAGGGGTTACGGCGGATGGCGCGTGACGGTCAACGAACTTCAATTCAGAACTGGTCAGGCCAAAATAAAAATAAAAACACGCTGAACGTACAAAATACACTGAGGGGGGATCGATCATATAAAGGGTCTTCAAGTTTCCATGCTTTTAAAATGTCTCTAAGTGAACTAAACTCGGCCGTCGAGCCTTAATCCTATTTGAATGTGCATATCACGATGTGTTGCATCGCATATGCACGGTTTCAAGAGGCTCGCTTAAATTATATCAATTTTATTTGTGCTTATAAGCATATTTTTAACTGATCCTGGTAGCATAAATGAGTTTATCAGGATGTTCGGAGCCTCACTGTAGGGCCGGGGGCAGGACGCTGCAAAGGACTTCTGAGTTTACATCTGGGGTGCATGCCAAACAAGTTGACAGGCCACCCTGGCTTGAGGTGCGTAAGCTGCATTAGTGGGCCAAGTAAAAGCCAAGAGATCATACCCAAAAGGAGCTTAAAAGGCCACGTTTTCGACCCATAGATGGAAATGGTTCCAACACGAATCAACTACGTCATAAACAAAAATGATGATTTCTGGCTGGACGAGATTGGAAAAGAACGAGTCTAAAAATAAATTTTTAGGACTCGTAACAATGTCATTTACTGCCAGGAAAACATGTACTAGCAGTAGGAAAATTGCATCTCTCTCTTCGCATGTATACCGCCCCAAAACCAGTGGGAATTGGACCCAATCTGCTACGGGGAATTCCCAAGGAACTCGACACACGAAGGCGCGAATCAAAAATGTCCATTTTGGGATATTTTCAAAGAATTCCCGATATCTCAGTCAGTTCTTCACCAATTTACATAAAAACTAGATAGCTAATTCATGCAGAATTAGTGATAGAAAGGAATTTGTGAAAATATTATGTATTAGGTATTTTCTAGTTTCGGGCTGTTTTCACACCAAAAGCTGTCTAGCATGCTGAGAACATGTCCCAGCAGCCTAATATTTTTGGACGGACAATATTTATGGCTGATGAAACTTGTGTTAGAGCCAGAAACACGGATAAATTACTTGCAGTCCCTCTAGCTCCCTCGGATACATTTGGAAGTTTTGGCATTGAGAGATATTGTAAATACATTTATGTAGGAATTTCATATATTTTTGGCTCTATCACATGTTTATTCAGCCATAAATGTTGTCTGTCCTAAAATATTAGGTCACTGGGACATGTTCTCAGTATGCTGGACAGCTTTTGGTGTGAAAACAGCCCGAAACCAGAAAATACCTAATACACAATATTTTCACGAATTCCTTTCTATCACTAATGGCACGTATCTAGTTCTCATGTAAATTGGTGAAGAACTGACTGAGATATCAGGAATTCTTTGAAAATATCCCAAAACGGAAATTTCTGTTTCATGCCTTCGGTACTCACACCGGCAAATGCAAAATTTCAGTGCATCTGATGCAATGAAAATGTTCCTGAAAGCTCACAATTGAGGCGTAGTTTCAGGTGCATCTACGCTGAGCGGCTTATTTTCTTTTGCTACTTTTTGCTAGTGTCTACTCTTCAGAGTTTCTTCTTATCGGAATGGTTTTTTGGGGGCCGGTGTGGTGCGAATGCGCGCCAAGCTTCTCTAACATCCTGCGAAATGAGCGGACGTAGCGAGCAAGGCGAGGAGAGAGACGCGTTGCTTTGGGTTTAAATTTACGCCCGTATTTCGTCTTTTCCCTGCATTGCGACTGCGCGTTTGTTGGGGGGACTGCATGTTAGGCTTTATTCGTACGATATTCCGCGGTCCGTCGGTGCGGACTGTGTATGGGAAGGGGAAACGCGTCTCTCGTGTCGAGAGGGGACAGACGTGTGTCTGCATCGTCCCCCGTGTATTTACTCTATGCTGGGAATTTGTACGCATGCACAGGTCTTTCCCCTCGCGGAGATTGAGCATTTGATACACACCACGCGTGTTTTCGTCCTTTTCTTTGCTCTTTCGCTTTGATCCGTGTGTTTGTTGATTTGGTTACGTATTTGCCGGCGTACGCGGCTTTTACATCTTTCTCTCATATCCTTGCGGCTCCTTTTTCTTGGTATCGTTGATTACCTACCTGCCTTTCGTTCAAATTCCAACCTCCGAATTCCAATCGTTTCCATGTTTCATTTTCCACTTGCTTGCAAGTCATCCGGAATTACGACCCACCTGCGAATATTTGATCCCGTACTTCCTAAATTTATTCCCCCACTTCCTGATTATCTTGGTGAACAGGTATAATGTTTACAGCTTTGAGTACGGAAAGACCGGCAACGAGAATAAGCTGGACGCGGTGGTCGGCTTATCCCTTTTATTTGCGTCCTCCCATTTCTATACTATTCCCAGAGTGGTTATGTTGGGCCAAGCTCCCTAACATTCTCCTACGTGAATGAGGGGTGTTTACGCCGGTGTAAGCAAAGAGCCCACAACTTCGCCGCCCCCAGGAGGGGTTCCGGCCCAAAACGAATAATTCTGCGTGTATGGGCTCACGCGCACGCAGCAGCCAAAACATCGGCCGTTCGCTATTCGCTTCCGTTCTCTGCCGTACGACTTCCAGCTCACCGGGGTTCTTGTTGTATTCCTATGTGCGATGTTTAAGCCGCCGGGTGCGACTTTTTTTAGTCCTATTCCTGTGTGTGCAATATATCCAAATGATACCGGCGATATATGAGTTGACACGGCAGCATTGCGGACCTGATAATAGGTCTACAACACCCTATATATGTCGTTCGATTCCTATTACACGCATAATGCAACCAGGAACACTGCCAACAATATATATATAAGCCCACAACTTGAATCGTAGCAACACCCACATCAAAGATCCCACTATGCGCACCATGCCTACTACCGAGAATTTCAAGAATGTCATGGAATACACCATCCTGGCCGCAACTACTGCTAAGAACATTGCAGAAACAGCAAAAGTGCCTTTCCTTGGCTCGACTTCCACATTGTGCTTGTCAATTACAAAGTGTATTGAAGTAAGCCACTTCCTCTTATCATTGGCACCGTATTTAAGAAACAAAAATAGACAACTAAATTGAACAAGGAAGAATGTGCTGAGATGATAGAGCATATTCATGAAATCTTGTGTATTATTATCCAACTTCACACAACTTCAGAAATCAAGGGTGTCCTTCCAACAGCAGTCTTATATGACATTGCAAAATTCACAGAGTAAGTCCAATTGATGACGACAATATATTGATTTAATATGTTACACCAGGGCACTTGAAATGTTGTTCACAATTGTGAATGGGCAACAAAAGGGCACTCTGGGAAAAATCAAGGGTCTTTTCAGACAGCCAGAGGTTGCTGAGAGATTGGAAAAATGCAAGCAAGAGCTTAGCAGGATGGTTGAATTGTTCAAGGTTGCTCAGACAAATTTTATTTTAATACATATTAAAATCATTGGCTTTCATTGTAGGCTCAAGTCACAGGTTCAACTTTGTCTCCAATGGGGCAGATGAAAAAGGATGCAAAGGAACAACATGAACGGCTTGTTGCCCTCTTGGAGACAGATTTTGACCTCAGCAGTTCTGATCGCTCCTCAGTGAGTAGACATTATGATGATCAAGATTTTTAGCTCACGGTTGTTAGGTGATAGGAACTTTTGGCAAAATTGGGAAAAAATAATAGGTGAGTCAAACCAGCAAACACAATCAATCTTTCTGAGCTTCTTGAATAGCTCAGGATCCTTTGGTCTACTTCTGGCCTCCCCGAAAATTTTCCATGGCCATGAAGCAGAGCTGCAGGATGTAGTGAGTATCCTGGTACAGGATTTTGCCCACATTGCTATCCTTGGTACAGGAGGCATGGGAAAGACCAGCCTTGCCACAGCTGCCCTCCACAATCAACTAGTGGAGAGCAAATATTCACACCGATACTTTGTTCCATGCCACTCGAGCCCCACTTGCACAGAACTGGCAGCCACAATTGCCGATCATATTGGGTTGGAGAAGGGCTCAAACATGGTAAAGAAGATTGCACATTATTTTGCCCATGCTCCTCCTTCCCTTCTCATCCTTGACAATCTGGAGACCCCTTGGGAAAGCCTCTCATCTCGCTCTGAGGTTGAAGAATTTCTATCTCTGCTGACTGATGTCCCACACTTGGGTCTTATGGTGAGTGATGTTAGTGAGTCTATCCAATAATGCCTTGAACTTGCTGTAGATCACCCTCAGAGGTGCTGAACGACCAAGCAAAGTTAAATGGACCAAGCCTTTCCTGCCCCCCCCTCAAGCCACTTTCCAATATGGCTGCTTGGCAGACCTTCATTGAGGTTGCCGATGATGGCTATGATGATACCCGCATCAAAGAACTCCTTGAACTGACAGGAAATCTTCCACTGGCAGTCAGCCTCATGGCGAGTGTTGCTGGTTCTGAAGGATGTGCCCAGGCAATTTCTCGTTGGAAACTGGAAAGTACTCAGATGCTTTCAGATGGGTATGACCAGAGATTGAACCTGGATATTTCCATCATGTTGTCATACACAAGCACTCGTATGACCCTGGATGCCCAGGAGTTGCTCAGCATTCTTTCTCTGCTACCAGATGGGCTTACAACCACTGATTTGGTCCAAGCCAAACTCCCCATCACCGACATCCTTGCCTGCAGGACAACTCTTATTCGGACATCATTGGCTTTTGTTGACCAGGATCAGCACCTGAAGGTGCTGGCCCCAATTCGAGAACACATTCTCCATATTCACCCTCCAGCAAATATATTAAAGCTAAAACTACGGGACCATTTCCATCAAATCCTTGATCTTTATAACCGATTCAGGAATCTTGACGTAGGAGATATACTCCCCCGAATTTCACGAAATTTGGGCAACTTCAACATTGTTCAACCAGAGGGGCCCGATATTGTCCAGATTTTTAGGAGCATCCTCTTTCTCAATCACTTCTATTCTCGGATTCACAGCACATATTCGCCACTGTTGCTGCAGCTCTCTGGGCAATTGCTGCATTGGAAGAGCAATCCAATCTTTGGGGAATGTCTTACCCAGCTATTGGAAACATCACCAATATTACCCCACCAGGATTTTGACACTGATATCACCCTTGGCACTCAGTATTTCAAATCCAAAGATCCACTTGAACAGGGTAAGACATAATTACCATCTTTGTCTCCACCTAACCCACTCTCACCAGCCAGATGGTACTGTGCTCTGGGAGCTTACTTCTGTGGGGCAAAGTCAGATCTTGTGGAAGCCCTCAAGTATTTTCAAAGAGCCCATTCACTGGCAGAAAGTATTAGATACCCCACCACTGTCGGCCAACTTGCGTTGAGCAGCATATCCAGTATCCTGAATCTGATTGGAAAACCCTTAAGTGCACTGACACACGCCAAGGAGGCATATAGGTATGCTGAGCACACAAGTAGCATTCATGGACAAGCATGGTCTCTCTACCTCCAAGCCATTTATCATGAAATATCGGGAAACTATCGGCATAATCAATTTCTTTTGCAAAAAATCCAGAGACCTGTTGAGTGCTTGTGGTCTGCAACAAAGTGTCTTGAGTCTTCTCCTCCTAAATCGACAGGGTGAGATGCACCTCCTAAAATCGGAGTATCTGGAATCTCGCAAACTGCAAGTAGCTGTTGCATCCAGCTGCCAGCCAACTTTATATGTAGCCATCCTAGCAAACTTGAACATTGATTGCATTGATATTGTTACTGGGGTTGAATCAAAAAACATTCGCCAAAATCTAGACATGGCTCAGTCTCATTTGAATGCATTGTATGGCTACAGTAGCAGACATGTGTCTCTTTTCATTGATTATCTAGCTGCTGATCTCTGTGTTCGAAATGGCGCTCTTGGGACTGCAAGTGCAATGTTCAAAAAATGTTTTGCATTGTCTCAGGATATCTCAACATCCCTGCCACTTGTATGCCTTGAAAGGCTGGGAGATCTTTCTACTGGGATGAATGATATCCCAACTACACTGCGATGGGCTGTCATCTTACTTGGACAGGTGGTGAAGAGCAAGGACAAGCTCCAGACAACACAGGCATTCCGATGTCTTGGCCAGATTCTTGCTGCTGAAGGGGACAACAAAACTGCTCTCACCCTATTCACTGTTGCTCTCGATGGATTCACCTTCATGGATGTCCATCGATGGAGGGCAGATTGCATGGTCCAAATTGCCGATATATTGAATAATCACGGAGAGGCCATGAAGGCAGTTGAGCTGTGGAATGCCGCAAGGCCTCTGTTTGAACGATCTTCCCAGATGAAGGATATGGTCAACATTGATGCAAAGCTAGCCAAGGTTGATTCTGCTGTGTTGGCTGAGTATGCGGAACAACTCCAAAGACTTTCAGAATTGCATGTGCCTCGTAGTGGACCTGAGGAAACATTCATTGTGGAGGGGGAGGAAGAGGAGGGGAAGGATATATTGGCTGAAGAAAGTGATTTAGGAGATAAGGGGAAGGAGGGAGTCTTGGCTTGAATTGCGGCCTCAGTTTGTCTGGGTTTGTGTGTTTCAGTCTGGGTGTTCTTCTCTCCGGTTTTCCTCAGCTTCAGCTATTTTTGGACAAATACATACCCACCTGTTCCTGAGTGTGCACAGCATGCCATGTTCAGGTCATAGCATTTTGTCCAGTATGTAATCTTTTTATTTATTCATGTACTGCGTAGACTCGAACCAGTATCTTTTGTGGCCAGCGAGAAATTGATGACAGTCGATCAATTCGCAAGCTAAAAAGAGACTGGAGCTTTTTAACCGGCGGGTAATACGGTCAGGAGTTGCCGGCGTACAGTTGTTTTGACTTAGAAAAATTTCGTGAAATGAAAATTCAAACTCTCAGAAACAAAATTCTGAAGAGACAGTTCTGTGTGAAATTGTTTTACCTATTCATTCTACTTGTCTTCAAGACAACAACCCAAGAATTGAGGATGACGCAACGAAAATTAAGACGGCTCGTCCATGTCTATTATTATCTATGAGGGCATGTGATGGATCACCGTCTGATGCAATAGCACCCGAAAGATGTCAAGCTCTACAATAATTTCTGCTTGTCTTTATTTTCCTTCCAGTTCCCTCAATCCTCGGAATGTCCTCATGAAAACTAGTGGATTGAGCTGGTGGAGAAATTAGGCATAAAACTGTCTCTTTAGAATTCCGCCTTTGATGGTTTGAATTTTCGATTCACAAAATTTTTCTAAGTCAAAACAACTGTATGCCGGCAACTCCCGACCGTACTACCCGCCGGTTAAAAAGCTCCAGTCGCTTCGCCATCACCCTTGATCGACTGTCATCAAGATTGGTGCTGGCGTCCTACTGGGTTCAGGTCTATGTACTGCGCGACCACCACGCTTGATACCAGTTCTCTCTAACAAACCGCTCTACAGTTGACGGTGGTGAAGAATGAATTCGCCTCGGGAATGGGGGTATTGATAGTTTTTAGTTTTTTATACAATCATGTGGCAGGAACTAAGCCGCAGAATGAAAGTATGGCTTGGTGACGGTATGCCCCCACCAAATTTGTGAAGTGCAGTACTTTAAGTGGTGGTCAGCAGAGTAAGGATAATCCCAGGAAGGCCTGGTAGTGGCCTAGTGCAGTTTCTCGCTTGCGGTGAGAAGAATATGAGCTCGGAATGAGGACAAATATGGTGTTGGTAGCTGTTCGTAAATCATAAAGAGTTTTGTATAGAGACAGATATTTGTTCGCTTTGGCTCTGAGCCATCCATTAGGGGATAATTTTGTGTGTATCACATATTATTGTTCATTTTTCAGTCAAAGAAACTGAAGCCACTGCCGATGGTTTTTATCCGACCGGCAATTACTTCTTCAATATGCGGAGTGTTTGTTTTCCTTCCAGAGAACACAGAGCAATTTGAGTTTCTTGGACAGGAATAGAGTCGAGTGTGGGAATAAGGCTTTGTAGCAGCATGGTCTTTCATCTCTCAACAGAAGTTGCCGAGGTTACAAGGAGAACATCACCGGTCGACTAGGGTTTGAACCATTTGCAAAAACTGGATGTTTTTATTTCTTTCACAGCTGCATGTACTGCAAACATTTGTACTGCATGGGTTCGGTTATTTCCAAAACCTCACCAGGCCGTGGGTGGTCGCTTTCCTGGATTCATACGGTGACATTCGGCAAAAATATCATTTATTGAAACCCACTTGCGGCTTGAATGTCACGGTGTCCTAGTATGAATAGCCACAATAGGACTCCAAATAAATAAAAAAGAGTTTATACTTAGCGTCAATGGGCCAAAGTCTGCGCCTTCTTGTGATAGCTCATATGATAGCAGGTTGCCGTCGGAGCCTGATATTCATGTTCCGTGGCTGTTGAGCAGAGCCACCCACAGCCACCACCCACAGCCACGGAACGTGAATATCAGGCTCTGACGGCAACCTACTAGAGATTTCCGCTCCCACCGTGCCGTAGTAGTCATAAACATTTCCCCATTCTTCTCGGCGACACTTCGCATTTCGTCCAAACTCGTCTACATTCCTGTGGTCGTGCTGTCCAGGTTGCCAATGAGCGCAGCAAAATGGACACAAGACCAACTGTGCCACAGCAATATTTGAAGAGCTGGGTGTGCCGTGAAGACGCGTAATCCGCAAGGTGCGGTGCCGTGCTACGCCGCAGGAGGAGTCACCGCTGCGGCCAGGTATTTTGAATCGTGTCCTGTTGTATAAAAGAACCAAAAAAAGTTCCCTACCGTGTTGTGAATTCCCTGTCTCATTTTCTCTTTCCATTCCTCCTCCATATTTCTCACGCTCCTGGACCTGCCCAAAGTATTCGGAACCGATCAAACCATGAACATTGGCTCTGGCTGGAGCCCTCATTCCCAATATTAATGGTCAAGCTGCTTGGATTTGCCACAAAATTACTCACTGGAACATCCTTGGTTGGACCAACTCAGGAAACACACATGCCCTTCTAGAACAATTTCAATATTGCAACTGAAGATTGTCGCTCTGGAACATTCTTCTTCTCGCCATGAACTTCAGCATCACCATATGGTTTCCTATCAAAAATTACAACCATCCCCGCCACAAGTGACAATATCTGGTAGGCCTGGACCAAAGCACCAAAGAGCAATTGGAACATACTGGAGCACTCTTCGTTCTGCGGGGCCTTGACACTATTTTCTCAGCGGAACCCTTTTATCCATCAAATCCCCGATAACCTGATAGACTTCGGTGTTCGTCCAATCGACTCATTAAAAAATCTGTTTCCATCTCTTCTCGGAGCAGGACGTCCGAGCAAATTGACTTGATCTTAACAATTTTGTCACATACATGCTTCCTGTACTTGAATAATATTACCAACTTGATTTTCACACGGAACCGTTTATCTCCTTCATTATAATTTATTCGTCCTATTCAATTTCAACAACATATTGATTTGGATTGCCGGAGCGTAGCGAAGGCATGTCTCGCAGGGCTGAACTGTAACATAGCAACCCGCAGTTCAACCGTGACAGTAGCGCAAGGACTGTGCATAATGGGAGTAGTAGAAGTCAAGGAGCAAGATGCAATAACTTTAAGGCAACGATGTCCACTTCATAGCCATCACGGGAAGTGCCGGAGACCCATAGCTACCCGAATTTAACCGTTATAATGCCGGATTGGTACAGTAACCACAAGTGGTGCAAGATTTTTTTTTTTTTTTTTGAGAGAGAGAGAGAGTGTTTGGGATAATGAGACTCAGTCTGCAGAAGCATTCCAAGGTCATCCGCTTCAGTTGCTGGTTGTGGGCCAGTTGATGCCCACCGTAAAGGGTTCTCTTTCCAGGCCCACCCCTTCCCCATAGCCTTAACGGCACCCATGGGGCTGTAAACCCTTTTTTATATATGCATGTGGTGGTCGGCAACCCTGCCGGAAATCAGTGATGCAGGAAATAGTATTTCCGCATTAGGAAATTCAGCCCCTATTACCGTTCTCTCAGATGTTAAATGCATATTGAAATGCCCCATAGGTGAAAAAACAAGTGTAAAAATACTAAAAGCCACTTCAAACACCATCTGGGTGAAAGATAATTGAGATAATGAAGGAAACATGTCTCTTTTGGTAATTGTCTCCCAAAATTCTATTGCTATTTTTGAGTTCAGTACTCACCCATAAATCGCACAAATATTTTAAACCATGAAGGACTCCACCCTAAACAACACCTAGTTTCCGGATTTTTGAATTTCCTCTTCATTTGGTCAGGGTGTGTCGTCTTTAGGTCTGAAATGATGGTATTTCATAGTTGTGGTCATATTTTCAAAATTCGGAAAACTAGGTACTCTTCAGATGCATCTACCATGTACTTTTCACCACATGAAGTAGAGCTCAAAGTCTGTATAAGGAGAAAAAAGCCATGACCATATTATTGGCGTGTGTCGGAGTTTGAATTTGGCACTGCATTGCCGACCACCAATGCATGGGCTTGACAACCGGGAAGGGTCAGCAGGAATCAACTTAAGCCTGCATGACATTTCAGCCATGCAGACTGACAGAGGATTTAGTACTCTCCAACCGCATGAGGCTATTACTCCTCATACGTCACGGCCCACCACCCACTGACTCTAGGGTAGCTTCCCCTTGCCTCCCTGGTTGCTTCGTTTGAGGACTGGTACCCCGTACGGATCCGCAACCATGGAGACTCTCTGTCTTGCTGCACGCCACCGCCATGCGACTAACCACCTTGCACAAAGTGCCAGGCACAGGGTGCCCTGAGACCTCCCGGTCCATTCGGATGGTTTTGATAAGCAGTCCCCTGACTTATTATCGCCTATCCCTCCAGGGGACCCTGCCGGGATTTGGCTAAAAGCAGTTTTTACGTCATACTTGGGACGTGCACTGCTCAGGCAGTCAAAGCATAGTTTAAGTGTCTTCCCGGACTTGGAGCGTGGCACAGACCACATTACTCCCCCAGATATGAGCCAGAGGGGACTCCATTATGGATAATGCAAGTGGTCCACCATAGCCAGGCAGCGGGTCCACTATTTGAGGCATCGGGTCCACCATTTTTCAGGCTTTCCATACCTGTCAAGCTTTCCATACCAGACGGCCAAGTAAACCATGCACGGGGCATCGGATCCGCTATTTTTCAAGCATTTCATACCCCAATCCAATAGCAGGGCATCGGGTCCGCTATTTTGCAAGCATTCCATACCCTGATCATGAGACGATGACTCGTCACAGTGGAGTGTCGGCTTCGAGACCCAGATCAAGATAGTCATGTGCTGGTTACTGCAAAGGCCCGAGAACCGGATGGTGACGTGTCCCATCAACCATATGACCCAAGGTCCGAGATTGACACGAGAGTTGATAAGGAGGGTCCCAACGCAAGCAAGGCAAGCAGCAGGCAGCACAGACAGCTCGAGGAAAGACAAGATAGTCCTGTGTGGAAAGATGATGTGTTACTCAAGAACCCACACCAAAAAACCACCGAAATCCCGGCAGAATACAGCTCAAGAGCCCTGCCAGAGAAACAGTGATGGTGGTATGAGTCAAAGAGACCCCGTGGTACAAGATCACAAATTTCGAGTTTTCAATTTCAGACCTGGTAACCTACATCGGTACCAGGAATTCTTTTTACACTCTGACTAGTGAGACTAGCCGATCGTCTACCGTGCTCAAATAGCATGCATGCGCTTCCAGAAGGCAAACCAATTATTGAATGGCTTGCTCTTACCTCACATGCACCAGGTTGAGCGTAGATGCCCGGACCCCACACCCCATTCGGTTCCCGCAGCTGTATTTGTGAGGCAGGTGCTCGGAAAACCTCGGGGTCGGATAGAGTCGGATCCTCCTGAATCTTACTGAGAGGAACGCGGCGATCACACGGATCACGAACTTCCATCAAAAGTAGGCTGAATGGACGACAAAATTTTGCGGGAGCGGCGCTAACAAGAACAATTCCTAAACAAGTTAGGACTCGTAGCCCAGATAACTAACTCGTGCCCACTTGAGACACTGGTCCTGTATATGGTGGTCAGCAACACTGTCAAAAATTACGAGTACTTATGTTTACATTTACATATGTTATTGTTCCTTTCAAATCTCAGGGCACCTAAAAATGATCGTTTTTTTTACTTGAGATCGATTTCGTTGAGTGACATATTGGTGGCTGTGTCTAATGCATTTACCCGTTCCATTAGAAATAACTCTAATGAAATTAGCGGCTGTACAATTGCTCTTGTTTACCTACTCGGGGAAAAATAGGAGTTACTCTGTGAAAATCAACAAAAAAGTTTTGTTCTACCCTGCCGAGGTCCCCTGTTCGGTATTTTCCGTCTTTCGCTCCTCTCCGTCACTGTTCCATTGCCTTGATGAGCATTAAGTAACATACCTTCGTCTGAGTGCTGTCCAAAAAGATGAGAGACTCCATAACCAACTTGACCACTGGCATGGCCTTTGAATCTGGTTTTGTTACTCTTTGAATCTATCCATGCTGCTTTTGGCTTGCTGTTAATTTGCCTTATGCCGTCAACAGTGCTCCTATTATTTGCTTATGCGTATCCCGATCAGGCAACCGCTCCTTTCTGTGTTCGCTCCCTCCTATAAAACTACTGTACTATTTCGGTCAATTCGAATGTCATGCATCACAGCCAAATTCTGAAAACCCTTGCAATATTTTTTCTCGATTTTTGGCGGATTTTGGAGATTTGTCGGAAAAATTAAAAGTCACGTGCATTTTCAAATTGACCGAAATAGTACAGTATCTCTCGGCTCCAAGCCTAACGGTGCGATATGGTACCACGACGGAATTTCTCGACTGGTTCCAGTTGCGAACCCGATGGTCTATTACATTCGCTACACCTCGGAAATACTGTGATCACTCAGCCTGAAATACTTTGTTCGCGATCTGGACCTTAATGCATGATCATTTTATCCCATGCCCTGGTGAACCACTTCATTTTCATATATTCCAAAAGAAAGAAAAAATTAAGTACAAGTTGCATGCCAGGCACCGCCACGGCCCTTTACCCCAAGTTCGTGATGTGGGAATGGTATTGCCGCATTCGGAAATACAGCCCCTATTGCGGCTCTTTCACACGCAAAAGCAGCTGGATGGACACTTGGGTGTCCTAAAGGTAGTTTTATGTCAATAAACTATAATCCAATCCCCCCAGCAACATTCAAGCCAAAAAAGAAGCCCAGATAAGTAAAACTTGTTGCCATTTTTAGGACTGTCCGCCAAACTTGCACTAAATTTTGCGCTGGGTCCTTAACTATAAAGCTCTAAAATATTGATATATATTCGCAATAGCTATGTAAACAACAGCTACATACTGCTTTCGCAAATTTCGCTTTCCTTAGGCCATAACTGGCTCATCTTGACTCAAGATTGATGGTATTTCATAGTTAGACAGATATTTTTTAAATTTGAGATTGTAGACACTCTTCAGATAGGTTTGAAATCGATTCCGTTTGTGTTAACATTCCATTGAGTTAGCGGAACGACGAGCGCACAGTTACACGAACCGGGGCGTAATGATATTCAATCATTAGCGAGCACCCAGCGCGGTTGTGAGACGGTTACAGCATTCAACATAATCGCATTCTTGAGAGTTACAAAGACGGTCACTAGCACTTAAGTAAAGAAGCACGAGAAAGACGATGCTCTGTCGTTGAAACCTTGATCATTGAGGTTATCAGCAGGGCCCGAGATCTGGAATAAATTGAGTTGTCAGTTGGACTAGAGACAATCCCGAGTCACTTACGATAGGACCGCTGCCGGTGCAATCATCAGGATCCCACAAGGTGCAGTGGATACCAGAGTTAAGAATGTTGGCACTCGAAGCGACGTTGCTGAAATCACCAAGCTGGATACACTGGTTGACGTCACCTATTGCGTGGTAAGTGTATGATAGATAATTGGAGAAGAATGTCTCTAGCCTGCAAAGATTTCGCTCTGTAGTACCAGGTCAGTTCACGTCGACTCTTATAGATGACAGTACGTACATTGCCACCCATGTTGATGTCTTGCCAAAGCTGAAGGAGGTTGAAAATTGCTGCATGGCCCGGGACGGTTGAGTTCGTGGCCTTGGTGTCCTAGTCGGAGACTGTCAGGATCGTTCTTGATGCTGAGACAAACGTACCGCAGTCTCAGCAGCGGGACTGGCTGCAGTCGAACTTGACGCAACGGGACTTGCTGCAACGAGACCGACGACGGCCATGAAAGACACCAACTTGAACAAAGCTTTGAATGCCATGGTAGAGAGAAGTGGAACTGCTCTGACTTTTACCTCATTTTGTTCTGGCCTTTATACATGAGACTCAGAAGACCTATACACCATTCCGTCATTGAGGATTACCATTTTTATGTTGCGTGGGGCACACTCACTGCGTTCAGGCTCGAGGTAGTCCAAGCGATTTCTAGACGCCGGTAGGCTTGGCGAGGCGCAAAAAATCGCCGTCTAGCTCCGGAGAAGCCCGGCTAGTTACCCGTCCAGTCAGCCTCGCGGCGTCTCGAAATAGCTCGGCTAGGTTCGGCTAGCCTGGATAATTCTAATGAGCAACCCGGTTTCTCAGAGAAACCCCGCACATCAGAGAAATCTTCGAAACTTCTAATCGGAAACCCCTCCGAGAAAAATCGGTCATTCCGAGGGTTATATTTCGCCGGAAATGGCCTTAGATTGCCGAGGGTTTTGCCGTCCGGCATGTTCGGTTTTGATCGGTCTGATGACCAATTCGCCATCACCCTCGGAATGGCGGGGTTGCCCGGCTTCGGCCATGCCAACAGATACGGACTAACGATCGGCTGTTTGGTAAGTTTCCTCAGGAAAGACTGACGCCCGACACTTTCGCCATGACACATATATTTACATAAGGACATTTTTAGCGATTTGGGCACGGGCTGTTTGGTAAGTCCCTCAGGGATAGACTGAGTGCCCGACACTTTCGCCGTGAACACATATATTTACATAAGGACATTTTTAGTGATTTGGGCACGGGCTGTTTAGTAAGTCCCTCAGGAATAGACTGAGTGCCCGACACTTTCGCCGTGACACATATAGTTACACGAGGACATTTTTAGCGATTTGAGCACGGTAGAGGATCGGCTCTTTAGTAAGTCCCTCAGGAATATACTGAACACCCGACAATTCCGCCGTGACACACATATTTGCACAAGAGTATTTTTAGCAACGGTAGGACCCGTGGGATCCCGACAGCCCGACTTAGGTTTGTCAGCCACGTCGTATGCTCGGACCATCGGAAGCCTGTTTGTAAGACCCATGGGGCATGCCATCCGGCAGGTGCTTATTGAGTGGTTTGGACCGAGAAAAGTTTAACGTTCATGGTATGAAACCGATATTGTGTCAGACAAGACAGTGAGTCGGAAGTTGCTGTGATTGCCACCGGAAAGCCTATTTTCGACAGAGAATGAGAGATACTTTAAGTTTGGAGTGTCCGGACAGGCAACCTTCAGACACCGCCAAATGCAAATTTTCAGGAGCCCTGAAAATGTCACTTAAATAACTAGTTTCATAAACAACATTAAGTACACCTTAAATTGTACCTTAAATTTTTTTTTCCAGGACATCTGAAATTGAAGCCGAATATACTAGATTAACTTACAACTTCAGGAGGTCTGAATCCTTAAATTTAAAGTAACAATTTCTCAACGTCACTCGCGTGAAAAAGCTGCACTGTGAAGTGTTGATGAGTATCAGGAAGCCTGGTACTCACACACCTTCAAAATTCAAGTTGGCAGGCATATAGAAAAAAGTAGTTATATAAAAAAAACTGTCACGGTGTTTTTGAAAGCAACAACTCTCTCCGTCACTGGCACAGGCTAGGCTTTAAGCAACGCAACGGGCTTGCCCGTGACCGTGACCGTTGCTCCCATACATGTTCATACAGTATTTGAAGACGGATTGTGCAGGGATAGTGTTGAATCCAGTGCAGGTGTGGAACATTCACCATTGGCTATTGTTCATATACTCTGAAACCGGGCCATAAACAAATGAGTGCCGGAAAATAAATGCGCATTTGATAGCAGTATGCGGGATCGGCTCAAACGTGGTGGTGTAGTGTATTGGTATTTTCCCAAGAAATTCCCTGGAAGGACACGTTCAAGGCAGCGTCACACCCCAGTTGTTGATGGATTTGGGAGCGTAGGGGGTAGGTAGATTTGGGTTGCAAAGTGTCGTCTAATCTGTATTGGGGTAGCCAGAATGCCGAAGGATGATGGCGATTGCAATTTTTTTTTGCCATTGTTTGCGCAAGTGATGGGTTTTCACCGAGTATGTAAATACGAACAATTAACCAAATATGAACGAAGGCACAGCCACTATTTTTCATATGTTTTCAACCAATAGAAATAGTATAAAGATAACGAAATCGGAAACTAGTAAAAAATGCAATAAATTCGGGAATTGGAATGTCTGGGATCAAATGTCCGGGATCAAACGATCGGCGGACATTGATGGCGGCAAGATTTGCGGCACTTTCAAGCTCCGCTCACGTCAAACATTGTCAGCATTTCTCGCTTCCTGCCACCATCCTCGTCGCTAGGCCCCTACTCGTCGCACGTCGCCATCGCGCTCCGCCCACCATTGTCACTCAACGCCGATGTCCCCGACGTGCGACCCGCTTTCGAGGAGTTAGGGCAAGCCACCGCAGCTCTCCATCTTCCCTTCCGCCTCGCCCCTGCTCGCTCCCATGCCCACCCGACTGCCACGACCCAGGCCCACCCGCACCCATGCAGGGTGACGACACGCATCGCGAAGCCCTCGGCGGGCAGCACATAACAGAAGCGCGGGGCACACGGCAAGCAGCAAAAGATGCGCGGGCCGTGACGACGATGCATAGCCGTCCCAAGTCCGCACCCTCGCAGCACAAGGACAACGTCCGGGGTGAGCGCAAGTCCGGGCCGCATTGGTGCACGCGCTCTGAGGCTGGCGATGTGGAAGTGTACTCTGTCCACCTCGTGGACACAGTTCTTCTCACGGTTTATATGCATGATGTAATTTCGGTAACACTTTCCTTAATTATTTTATTCCTCGCATACTCTGCACATTATCGAGCACTCCACTCGTACACACTCACTTCTCTCTATTTCACCTCCAGATTTGCTTCATCGCTCTGCAAGAGCATTTGAATCCGCTCCACCACCGACAGAGTTCCCACGAGGCGTCAGGTTAACTTTCTCGATCACGGAGGAATCATTTGCTATTGAGCTTTTCGATTGCATCTCACAGATTTTACTTACATTACCTACCACAGACATTTATTTCTCTCTCTACGTACAGCCTACGCGAGGTGCTGGACTCGAGGCATCGACTTTCTCGGACTACGCCGGGGATCGAGCCGGCAGTGGTCTGGGCCCCCACTTGTCAATGTTGTGCGGCCAGCGTACTCTCCCTATTTGTCTTTGTGTATCTCCTGGATTGTTTGACCGTTGAGAGTTCAGTTCTGAGCAGCGGCATATCCACGGACACTGTATTTACACTTTGTTTGTACATATAGGGGGATCTCTCCTTGCTCTTGACTACCACCATATACCCACTCTCCTGCGCACATTTCGACGATTCTGAACAGTCCTGAGCCACGCTTGAGCTGAGTTATCCATTTCTCATTCATACTAATTGCTTTAGCCTCAGATTCATTCTTCTTATTCATACACTCACATATTGCTGCACACTTCTATCCTCCTCTCAGCACGACCTAGGCACTCTCAGGTCCTCGCCTGGACCATCCTTTACTTCTTCAGCGAGTCCGGGGCAAGAGCCCGAAGTCCACGCCATGGCGGGCGTGCTGCTGCCGCTGAGCGCAGGTTGGTGAACTTTGCGCGCATGCTAATGCACGCATTATGGCCACACATTAATAATGTCCATTTTGTATGCAGTGTGCACTACCTATGCAATGAATCTTATGCTGTTTTTTGTTGCTTGAAGAGCTTAGGAACGATTGTGAGTTACTGTAGAGTGCTAAATCATGCCGGCACAAAAGTTCTGAAAATTGGCGGCATCAAATTACCGTCATAGGAGGATTCAAACTCCGAAAATGTCTGGCCGAAGCT
Source organism: Mycena rebaudengoi (assembly GCA_029282285.1). Classification (NCBI taxonomy): domain Eukaryota; kingdom Fungi; phylum Basidiomycota; class Agaricomycetes; order Agaricales; family Mycenaceae; genus Mycena; species Mycena rebaudengoi. The sequence goes on along the minus strand of JARJCX010000156.1, from coordinate 180,337 downwards.
CGGCCAGACATTTTCCCGGACTTTCCCGGACTTTCCATTTCCCAAATGCTCTCAAAAAATGATCGATTTTGGGTGCCCTGAGATTTGAAAGAAACGATAACATATGTAAACATAAGTACTGGTAACCACATTACATCATCGTACTCGGCATTTCGGCAAGAGTGAATAAAGGAACTTTTTTATGTACTTGGAACTTGACCATTTTAACCGGGTCGCACTTTACAGGGCTTTCTTTACTTGACTTTTCTCACGCGTGGACATTTAACTTATGCTTGCGTGGTTAATTCAAGTTTGCTTGCTGGAGGTTGTATCAAAACAGTTTGTGCAACATAAGGTGTACTGAAGTTGGTTTTGGAAATTCATAATGTAAGTTACATCATCAGCTGCCTGAAATCTTGCATCTGGCGGCGTGAATGTGTTGTGGACTTGCAGGTGCCAGTCGGGTTTGGTCAATCCCGAAATTCGCCCCGGGCTGCTGCTCCGCGTTCAGCCCAATGGGATGATAGTGCCGCCGCACGCGCGAACTCAACGCACCCGCGTTCCATGTGGAGACCTATGTGCCACGTATGGTCCACCCGCCTTGCGGTGGGCATCCCCGAGGCATAGGTATATGCTTCCTGTCGTCGTCCCTAGTCTTTACACTGTACAGCAATCAATGGTCCGATTCGTGAATCGTAGGGGACTTGATTGTCAATGGATGGATGATGTCGAGATTTATTGACATACAGAATAAAATCCAGCTTTTGAGTCGAGATAGTTAAGTATGGGGGGCTCAGTATGCCGAGATGAATATCTGGATTAGTGGAGCGAAGGACCGGCATCAATCACTGCGTTCCGGTAACTCCTAGACTCAGTTAGGCTTCCTGTGGGGTTCAGCCTAGCTGAGTGTAGGTGCCTAAAATGGCCTAAAATGCCTCTGTCTAGGCACCTACACTCAGCTAGGCTGAACCCCCCACAGGAGGCCTGACTGAATCTAGGAGTTACCGAAAGGCAGTGGATCATTGATCTCATCATCTGCTGTCCCACTCACACGCCCCATTTGCTTCAAACCTCTCCGACCCCCCCTTTGACCCCCCCCGATTCCTGGTTGAGCCTTAAACCATCGCTCCGACTTCCGCTGTGGGCTATACTGGGGGTTGTACCCATCTTCGTCACTTAGTTACTTCGCTTAGGAATGAGAAAGTCCATCACTTTGATGGGAATGCGTGAAAGTTCGTTACATTACCTGCTTTCTGGGAAAGTTCGTCGTTTTGACTCGGCATGTTCAAGAACACCGAACCTCGGCCATCATTGTTCCTTCAGTGCAAGCCGGGCATGTTTTTTTATATAGATACCTTACCCTAACACTAACCACTAACCCTAACCAGCTAACCTGAACCCGAACTTCTGACCCGAGCCACTAACCCGAACCGCTAACCTCTAACCGCTAAACGCTAACCACTAACCCTAACTAGCTAACCCGAACCTAACTGGCCGAGCTCGGCACACTGCTGATTGTGTGATATGTCGACAAGCATGCGTCACGTTGATCCTTGGAAAGTGACGAACTTTCGCAGAATTTCATCAAACTCACTAACTTTCACAGAACTAAGCGAAGTAACTAAGTGACGAAGATGGCGCGGACTCCTATACCGGCTAGCCGCACGCTTTACTTCTGGCTGTACTCCACATCAGTGGGCTTGCGCATCTCGAGCGAACTGCCCGCTACATCAAATTAACCTTCAGCAAGGATTAGTCTCGGGTCTCAAATTCACTCCAGTTACCCTCGGAAGTTGCTCGAAATTATATAGACGTAAGTCTCATTCCGCCCTCTCCCAAAAAATGCTATGAATCATTTTATCCCGGTGCTCAGCAGACCAATACACCATTCGAGTTGCCAATAAACGTGCCTGTGATATAGAGTCAGCGAAATCCCCACAGAAAAATGACACGAGAACTCACTGGTGGCAATTGCTGTATCGAATTTTTTGCCATTGGCAGCGGAGCAGAGGGCGCTGAGGTACGCCGTGTCCCCATGCCTGTTGTTTCCGGCATTGTGCGCAATGTTGCTGCACGACGCAGCAAAGTTACCACTAGCATTCCCGTGTCAGTATAAGATGGCGTTGACAGTGGGACGGAAGGCCTACTTGACCTGGAAGCCCAGAATCCCTTGCGTGTTTGTGAAGCACTTATTCAAATCAAGCGTGCTATTCTGGAGACAGATGAGTGAGCCACTGTGAACGGAATTAGTAGCTACTAACTGACTTACAACGCTCGCCCCAGATATAGCCGAGCATGTCGCTTGCAGGGTTGTTCCAGAAGCGGACCATGTGGCACAGGTGCTGGTAAAGCCATTGGCGGCCAGTACGTCGCAGGGGGTGAACGCTGCTACAAGCGCGACCAGCACAGCGGTGAATGGGGTCTTCATCACAGAGGCAAAGCTGGCCGCACTTTGCGCAGCGTTCTTTATGAGAAGTGAGATATCTGGCAAAGGACTCCGAAGAAGCAGAACGCTGGACCTCGTGGAAAGTGACCATTGGATCGCAGACATCATAATCCTGACTCGTCACTCAGGCCTACGATTCCCATTTGGGACTATTCTATTGATAGCTTCAGGGCTGTGCGCAGGTAGAAGTCCGCCGGTTCACTTCCAACGCGGTCTATAACGGATAATTATATTTGGAAACCCAGTGTTCGGGTTTCTCAGGACCGGTGTCGGTCGGTGCCGGGAAATGCCGGCGAGTATGAATTCCAAGAACGGTATCAGAGATCTAAAACAAAACGCAGAAGTGTGGCTCAGCCACTGCGTATGAGTGGAACGACTGAGGAATAGAACGAATAAAATAAAAGAAGATATGGGCGGTGATAAGATTGGATGAAAGGGCGCTTAGCGGACGCTAATCGTATATCCCGTTCTCTTGAAGGGTAATAAACTTGTGCAATTTGCCAAGTACCAGTGGCCAGGCGAGTACAGTATTTGCCGAGAATTTCAATATGCAGCGGATTACCCGAGCACAGCATGATCCCAAGCCAGCGCCCACGGCACGGTATGGCACGGTCTTGGGTCATTTGTGAATGCACACTAGTGCGACACACCCATGTGTTTTCTTCATTCTTGTATGCGCCAAACCACGTTAATGAGCACGTTGTTGATGCCTATTGATGTGTCCATCAGTCTGGGGATGCATCACCTTCGAGTACTAGCATTAATGAGCATTTTTAAAACAATTAGATACCCACGTTCTGCGCAATTGCCCATGGAGCCGTGCATTCTGAACGGAAAACAATGCGTGGGAACATTCAGGAACTAACTGCTCCGTGTAGCAATGGTCGGCAAATTTTTGGGCTGCGCACCGGCCTGCACCGGCGCCGCCGAGCGCTCTCGGTGGGGTTTTCAAATAGAACAGCTGTGGTGGTCCTCTGATTGGAGGGGTTTCTCTTGGAAACCGGATTTCCAAGTAGAATTATCCTTCGACAATATGGTATGATGACCACATCAATCACGGCACGCATATCCATGTGCATATTGGTGATCCAATTCGGCGATTTCGCCCTTTAGGCTCTTCGCCGATACATCATCTGAAGTGAGCAGCACACACGAGAACCAGCGGCTGATGTTCTTCGGATACGCCTCTCAGTCACGAGTAACAATCGCATGCTGGTACGGCTGCTGCCCAATATAAGCGCTGTGACCGTTCCCATCCCTTGCAGTTCCTTTCGGTCTCCTACCTATGATGCACGTCCACGCAGGTCTGGTCCTCTCGTGGATTATACTCCCTGGCACAGTTGTAGCAGGCAATATCCAGCTACCTGGGCTAACACTTCCGTCGTCTGCCGCAAGCAATGCTGCATTGGTGAAAAGCACATTTTTAGCCGCCTATAACGACTACAAGACGTACGCCCACCTCTACTCGCCACATCCGACTGACTCACATGCACAGTTTTGCGTGGGGACACGATGACCTAGAGCCGATAAGCAAGAGCTGGACAAACGGAAGGCAAGTGTTTGGGCTTCCGTTCACAGATTTTTCCAATGTAAATTTCCACACAGGAACGGCTGGGGTGTGGAGTCTCACCAGATTCTCAAGACTCCCACTAACTTAATCCAGGCGCGACGATATTTGATTCTCTGGACACTCTGTTTATTATGGGCTTCACGGTAAGCGTTCATGTCATTTATCTCGGGGCTCAACTCATATCACGTATCCCACGAGGATCTATTCGCTGAAGCAGTGGAATTCGCCAGCAACGTTGACTTTTCTTACAGCCATACCGTCGGCGACCATGTTTCGTACGTTCAGTTACTATCCGAGGATCGCGTATCTCATGACCTTGGTCTTCAGCTTCTTTGAAACAACGATTCGTTACTTGGGGATCAATGCTCTCTGCATACGAGCTCAATGGCTACCGTGATGCAGCTCTTCTGGAAAATTCCCAACGGCTTGCGGATAAGCTGATTTTTGGATGGGTACCAGCTAATGGTCCCATTCCGTTCGTTTTCACTTTTCTGTCGCCCACACACCTCAGTGATGCGGTGAATTAGATACGGGAGTATCGATTTTTCCAAGAATTCTGCAGACGTCAGCTCGGCTTCGGTGAATTTCTTCTTTTTTTTTCCAATACTCACATCCTTAGGCTCACAACCCGCCGCGCGGTCGTAGAACAATATTGCTTCTGCGGGATCAAACATCCTCGAGTTCTATACGCTCTCCCGGTTAACCGGCAACACTACGTACCAGACCTTTGCCGAAAGGGGTATGTCCGCCATCGCCAGCAATGTCCGTATTTGCAAGCGGGGTATTTCTCTTGGCCCATGTTGAACTTTTATTTAGCCTTCGCCCCCTTTCCCGGGTTTGTCACCCCAGCAAGTATTTGCGAGTGGTGCACCCGATGGAAACGTTATCGTACGTTCAGACCCGCTGTTCTCATCCTTATGCTTGACCTATTTCCAACTATGTAGTCGTGGGACGGGGGCAACGAGTACGTTATCCGGACTTCTCATGATCATTCCACATGCTCACATACCTTCTGTAGTTCGTACTATGAATACTTGATCGAGTACTTCAAAATGACTGCGAATGCCAACCCACTTTGGGGGAAGACTTGGGCCGCCGCCGTCGACTCATCTATCAAACAGCTTCTCAAGAAGACGAGCGTGGCTACTGGGCAAAGAACCTATCTCACCAGCGCCAGCGGTAATTCAAACAGTTTTTCGATGGGCGATTTGGCTTGTTTCTCCGGTCCGCAACTCCGTGTTCTTCCGAGCCTCAACGTAACTGAATAATTCGGTACCGTTAGGTGGGAACTGGATCATGGGAGGCAAACTCCTCGATAATGCAACGATTGTCAACTTCGGCCTGAATCTCACTGACTCCTGTATGAACACGTACAATACCCCGACTGGGATCGGAGGTGGAGGATTTGCGTTCGTCACGGCTGACGGGAAAGGAACTCCTCCAAATTCAGCCGCTCAACAAGCTGAATTTAAATCCTTCGGGTTTTACAACACGTGCGTTTTCCTTATCGCGTATGGCGAAGCCCCATCTGAATCGGCTTCTGCAGCGATAACGGTTGGTACATGCGCCCGGAGGTCATCGAGGCAAGTATTGAAGTCGTTCCTCTCGCATACCCTTCCGCTGACCATATGGGTCGCAGAGTGCAGTTTACGCGTGGCGCGCGACGGGAGACCTGAAATATCAATCGTAGTATCATCTGACTCAGGCGTGGCGTTCCTGACCATTACACCTCATCAGATGGGCGGCGGGTGTTCTTCAAAGTATCATCAAGTTCGCGAAGGGCCCCGTGGGATTCACTTCCTTGAACGATGTGACCCGAACCGATCTTTCGACGGACAACCTCGGCGATGATGTTGAGTCCTTCCTCTACGCCGAAGTCTTCAAGTATCTGTACGTTGGCCTGGGATGAAACGACTTCCGTGTGTTAATCGCGGTCATTTGGTAGGTTCCTCATGTTCGATGACCCCAACCATATTTCATTTGATACTTGGATATTCAACACTGAATGTACGCAAGTCTGCCTCATTTCGCTGGTGCTTCGAGCTCATTACATACAAAGGTCACCCCCTCGCCCTGGGACAAAACATTCCGGCTCGCGTCGGCGTGCTTAAAAGTGAAAGTGAATAAAGCAACTTTTTTACCTTACTTAGAACTTGACTTGCATGCCACTATAACCAGGTCGCACTTTACGGAGCTTTACTTGACTTTTCCCACGCTTGGCCATTTTAACTTATACAAGACATGCCTGCGCTCCGCTCCGGCGCCAGACGTATGCTGAGTGATTTTGAATAAATATTTAAAATTTGGATTTTGAAGAGAAACAGAACGGGACATGTCTGCGATCCGCTCCGATAAGGGACTCATGCGGAGTAGGTCTTAAGAAATTGAAAACTGTATTTTTACGCGATGGAGGACAGGGATGGATTGTCTAGCACAGAGCGGGGACCAAAGAACGGGGGGAGTAAGACGGGAGCCTTGAAATTTCAAGAGACAGATGAGAAAATGACGAGAAAGAAATCTTATAAATCCAAGAAGACACGGTAGACACGATTTTGGCATTGAATTGAGAAAGCCGTCGATGAGCAACGGTTTCTCCATATCAAAGCCAGAAAGGAATTTTTGACATCAGATTGAGTACATCCACAATTTCCAGCAACTTCCCAGTCTTCACGCGGCGCGTGAAGACTATTCGGATCAAAGCCATAAATATCGTCGGCGAGTCATCAGGTCCCAGCAAGAGCATCTGTTGACGGGCATGAGGAGTGCATTCATCGCAGTTTTGAGTCGAAGCCAGAGGAGAGTGAGGCGGGGGATGAGGAAAAACTTGCGCATTCTTATACTGCTGGCAGATCATACGTGGCCGCAGTGATTTTTATCAAGGCGCCTGCGGCGTATGACTGTTAATCCGAGCCTCTTTGCTAAAGGAGTCCTCAAGAAGTAAATAATTCGCACTGCGGCACAGCAGCGTAGGTCATAAGGCTTGCACCAATCATTCCAGATGCGAGATTTTGCACCACAGGGCTCAGAAGGCTTGATCCGGTGCTGATGGATGTGCAGAAAGGCGGAAGGGAGCGGAAGGAGACAGAGATCCGTGGTTGCAAATGGAGAATGGCTGTAGAGCTGCTGCGAGCTCGTGGGAGTTGAAACGTTGCAAACTAAGGACCAGCGAGGAGGAAGAAAAACGGGGATATCACAAATGGAGATGGAGACAAACATGTACAATCTGATTCGAGAGATTTCGTTAAGAGAACGGATAACTTGTACGGTTTATACAAGTTTGCTTGCTAGGGGTGTGATGGCTTGGGTAGGTATATATAACGTTCTTGTGGCCGTATCAGCCTCCAATTCATGTTCCTAGAGACTTTACTCCCCTTTGTGCATTCATTTTTACATCTCAAGCAAGTACGGGTAATGTCAGTGATGGAATGTCAAATTGGCTGATGTTCCATCCGCGTGTCGTTTTCATACGGATCTTCGTGACTCAGTAATGCAAGGAGCCTAAGTTACTCCACAAAATTGGAATCAACAACTATTCAACCTGCCCGTGCCGGGTAAGTACCCCTGTGCTAATGCCAAAGATGTTACTCGGGTATCCAATCTAGTTCATTAGAAGCACTGGGTTCAGTCGAAGCCATTACTGGTCGTGCGAAGCAAAGTACTGAGGGAGTAGGGAGTGCTCCTAGGTGCTTGGGGGAGATCAGCACTTCATTGAACACCCGGGGGCCGTGATTTGCCGCAATAATGAAGACTGATTTTATTGCAAGTTCAGTTGAACTTGTATGTCCCAACTTTCATTTCAAGGCTATGACCTCTTATAAAGGATCTTTCCTCTTAGAAGCTCAGATAATGTACTGAAGGATGTGAAACACATCTTATATCCTTTTATACCTTCCTTATAATCCGGGTATAAGATGGGTATAAGACAGCTTTGTCATAAGAGTCTTTTAAAATTTGGGACATAGTGTTTAACTTCGCATGTTTGTGGAGCTTTACTTAGCTTGCTGTAAGTTTGCTGGCAAGCACATCAAGAAAACTAATCCAAGTAGCACAAGCGAACTTAGTTACATCCACCATGCTCATGCCAGGTAAACTAATTAATGGACAATAGTAATAGGCACAGGTTCTGAATTTGATACTGGGGATCCACCACATCACTGTCCCTTCAAGATAATGAGACGCGGTATCCAGTTAAGTTGGGAACTTGTCGTGGCTTGACTTGACGACGTACCATCAATATTCTTAACTTGCTCAGCAAAGTTTATAAACACATCAATCAAGCCGACTCAGGACACGGGTGACGATGCAAGTCAGTTAGAGTAGGTCTATGTCCACATAGAAGTTCTGCTATTACTGCACGGGTTTACTGTCGATATCGAGAGTCATCCATGATGGATGATCCACGGTAAGCCTGCCCGATGCTAAGTTTTGAAAATTACAACCAAATTGTGGCCCTGAACATTTCTTTAATAGTACAGCGAAGATCGTGGAGAGCTTCTGAGTCTCTCCATGGGTAACTATTTTGTCGTGTATTAACAGTTCTCTTGAGGAGATATATATTCGTTCTCCCATCATTGTACATCGAGCAATGGCGGCATTGAGATCTCCTGCGCACCCCGCCGCGGTTCCCCCCGCTGTCAGGATGGGTATGAATCAGGCTCTCAAGGAGATAAAAAGTGGCCGTGGCGGCTAACAGGGATCTTCGGAATCCCCTGGATAAAATCCAACCAAGGCATCTGCAGTAGGACTCAAGCAACGAATAAATTGGTCGGCTGCCGGAACGAAGCACCGGTGACTATACATGCAATTCAGAAGAGAATCCGCCTGAATTATTCAATGCACATGAGTAATAGTGGGCTGCTAGTAAGTACCAATGAATATAGCGGGAGCATGCAGCCGTCTTGGCGAACCCTCACATTGATCACCGGACTGAGCGCTTTGTCTCCAGAATGACGGGCCTTGACTTTACTTGGCTGTACACTTACTATTTATTGATTTGGGACAAGCTGCGGTAAAATTAACTGGTGCGTCTCCCAAAACTACTGGCTGATCCCATTACTTACGATACTTGAATGTACATAGCTGGTGCTTGACTGCACTAAATATACTTTGTTGAGCTTATCTTGTACTTTCGCTTTACAGGTACTTGTTATGGTCCAGAGTCGAAGAGCAGCCTTAAAGGTGGTGTCTATTCCTCGCAACATCACTTACATGCCCGATTCCTCACTCACCCGTGTCGTTGCACCCTTAGAATGGCTCTACTTACATTTGCTTAGTGTTACTTTGCTGTACTTAACTGCTACTTCGCTGTAGGTTGCTTTATTTAGCGGGTACTTTTACTTTACTTTACTTGACAAAAGTACTTAGCCTGCCAAAAGTAAAGTAAAGTTAAATTTGTAGGACCAAGTTAAATTTCATAAGTAACTTAGTGATGTCTCCTTAAAGTGAACTGTTCCCAATTCCAGGAAATGGAACTCAAACAGCCACTGGAACTAGGGTGAAGCCGAACCCGACAGGCCACATTGTTACGGGGACAGCAGTGGCTGCTGTGACAGTGGCGGCGGTGGAGCTTCCAGCACCTCCTGGGGTTGTGACGGGCACGGCAGTGGAGGATCCGGCTGCTGCGCAGAAGTTGAATGTACCGAGAATGATGTTCTGGACGTAAATTTCATGCGGCTCATGGCGGATATTTTCCATTCGTTCCGCTCAAGATCCAAATAATTTGGGAATGCTTAAAGGTTCTAGCAAATCACATTGATCGCGTTACTGGCGCTGTTGGCTAGTCGGCATAGGTTGGCATTCAAGGGCAGTAGATAAATCATGCTTCCTTAGAACCGACTGGCCTAGAAATGATTGTTGATGTATATGTCCTACTACCTCCAAGGTAAGCTTATCAGACTCCCATCAGCGATCATTATTTCGCCCCCTGATTTTTTTGGAGATCTGGAGGGACTCCTTGCGCACGGAGCTTCGGATCAATGCCTCTGGCCACCTTCCCCACCGATGCATGCAGCTGGCGGCAGATATACCTTCAAATTTTCCCGACCTCGAGGTGATCAATCTTTACTGTCATCCGATCCTATCAAATGCGACCGCTGTCGCTAAAAGCTTGGTCCTCCATCCTCCCCGCCTAGATGTTCTTGTCCGCTTTGCAGAAGACCACTTTACATGGGGCAACAGCATGGCATCCTGGAGCATTTTTCGGACCAGCTCTTTGCCGGTGTGAAGCGGGATGGCTTCAGCACAGGAGCTTCTCACAAGGTGAGACCAGAGATTGGTAGCTAGAAAGTAGCACCCAGTCGAAGACAATCGGTCTTCTAGCCAAAGACGAGTGCACGCGTAAGTGCGGCGCTCTAGCCTCGTTACCCTGGCTTGGGGCTCTAGATCCAGGAGATGGGAGCAGTTATATGGATGCTCAGCCCTAGCGAGGATTCAACGTGGTACTGTCCCATCGGTGCTGACTAACGGCCTATCTTAGATGCCGGCTTCCTAGTACAGTCTCGCTTAGGAACGCCGGGCCCAGGGTAAAACCAAGTCAGTAAATATGACTTTCAAAAAAAGGAACGTTGCAACACAAAATATTTAAATAAACTTTTTCCTGTTTACTGAGTGGCGATACGCAGGGGGAGGAGTGCGGATCAGAGGCGATAAGGGCGAGGAGGATCGGGCGGCGGAGATTCGGGCGCACGGCTTGAACGATGCGTGCAGGTTTGCTTGAAACGATTGCAATAAGGACAGTAAATGCGTCGAAGTATGGAAACCCGGATGAAGCGGACGTACATGAATCATGATGTTCGGGCGCCGTGGTTCAAGCTAACACTGCGAGATGTTAGGAGGTGAGTTGGCGCAGTGGTCCCTATTCGGATGAGGCATACGAAAACTCCGCCACAAGCTGCTCTTTCCCAGCTTCCTGGTTTGACAAACATATGGAACGGGTAATGTAGCAGCTGAGGTCCGTTCCAGCTCATGGAACGGTGAAAGAGCTAGTCGTCCGCGCTGACGCCATATCCAGCTGCACCCTGTGTCAGTGCGTGGCGTTAGAGGACCTGGGAAATTTCTCCGGCCTCCTTGCTGCCGCCATAAAGAACGCCCACGAAGAGGTACGTCGCAAGAACGGTTCTACCTTCAATCCAACCCATCTCGCAGCTACTCGAGGCTTACGAACTCTAAGGGTCGAGACAACGCGCTCGTACCTGTGTTTTTATTTTGTTTGTTTTGAATTGTATGGATTGATCCTAGCCTGAAGCTTCGAGATTTGCACGACTCAGTGGGAAAAAGTTGAGTTGCGGTATCCGCGGCTCAATCAAGGTGCTTGTGGAGGTGGTGAACGCAGCTGTAAGAACTCTACCTCCTCCTGTCCTCAAAAACCTCAGTCATACGTGAAAATTGGTATAGAAGGACGAAGGCATATGAATGATTCTCACCGCATAGATGCACTCTGAGAAACCGCCGCGGAGTCTCCAACAAATCCTCTGGGTACACTCGCAAGCTCAGCAGCACCTTCGTAATTCTTGAAGAGAATTTTCATAAGTATCATGATGATACTTGAGCAACGACTAGAAATCCATACGGGATCTATCGCGGAAACATTGTTTCACTGGCAACAATTGGGAGGCATTAATATTTGATACAGAAGAGATCACCTGCGAAACGAATTAGAACCATAAAATTCCTAGACCGGTTACCGCCATCTCTGTGAAGAGGCGAATCGATCTGAGTTTGAATTGCCATGACGCGTGATCAGATCACGTTTCTCTCACGTGAACTGCACATTCCGAAACAAATAAATTAACTTTGATTCATGGAAGGCATTAACCGGGAATCCGAAAGGGTAGCCAGTTTCAAAAATCACTGGTACTGTTCCATATATATTATTGAGCTTTTAGACCGCATTTATATTGCAGAAGACCGATTTTTGGCTGGGCGGCATCAAAATCAGCAATGTGGTTCGCAGATGCTCCCAGATGAGGTGATTGAGAGTTCCATATGCGTATTAGTCGCTCCTTAATCTTTTATTATTTTATTTGGACCAGCAGACAAAGTTCTTCTCGTTTCGATGTTCTCGCTGTGATGAAAACGTGATGTGATTGCGCATTATGCAAATTTAAACTCAGATCGACCAGTCTGTGTATGAACGATTCGCCTCTTCATACACACTCTGATTACCAATCTATAAAATTCCGCCGTAGAGAGCATGTACCTACTCTGTTAGACATATTGAGGTGAATCAGGAATGCAGAATTTAAATATACTGAATGTGTTGTCGAAAGAGGAGGGCCAGCGTGTGCCAAACCCGGCGATTTTGAAGACGATTGAATACATGGACAAGTCAACGTGGAAGATTCGAAGAGGTTGTATCCTGCGGACGTTCAAGGCCACTGGCTTTCGTGTCTAGTGAAGGTTCCTAGAATATCCTCGGCCTGTATTAATATTGAGAAGGCAGAAAACACGCCCAGCACTGGGGATCAAGTTTTCGTCTGTCTCATAAAAATGCTCTTGTTCCGGCCTGGATGTTCGATTCAATCAATGAATCATCTCTTGGAGGTTAAGAAAATGACCGACGCCCGATACTGCAGACAGAAACCCAGTAGGAAGAGAACCGTAGCCCAAGCCCGGAAAACAACCGAATTCAAAACCGCAAAGAAAGCACAACAACTGGGGAACGACCAAAAGGACAAGGAAAAAAAAAGGCTTATGAGTTCACATATCTTGGCCACTTTGTCCTCCCCCTGCATATTGTCCGCGTACGCGTATTTCCCCCTCCACCGCGAGTGTTCGTGGTACGTGGTAGTACTGTTGGTTTGCATTAGTACTTGTGCGATGAGGGTTAATCAATGGGTCGGAAAAGAGTTCAAGGGGAGAAAATCAACGGGCGTTCGAAAATGCAAGGACAACTTGTCAAGTGAAAGTTGCCTGGGAGGCACTCCAGTAAAACCGTGTGCTTTGAGACATGATGCAAAAGGATGCCTGGCGCAAGAACGGAGGACGGGTCGGTACAGATGACTATAGCGTGAGGGTGGGAGGAGCGAATGAAGGAGTGGAAGTAGATAGTTGATGAGGTGGATGGAAAGACGGGAAAAAATGAAAGTAAGGAAGGAGGGTACGGTGAATGCGTCGGTAAAACTGATGACCACGCGCAAAGACGAAGAGAGATGATCGAACGAGTCGGAACATGGAGGAGGATGCGAGTGACGGGCAGGACAATGGAAGAAGCGAACGCACGCAGAAGGAAACGAGCAGAAGGGCCTAACGAACGCAGAGACCAAAACAAAGGGGGAGACAACAGGTCGTGAATATGTGACAAGTGAATGGCCGCAACACACGGAATCGATGTACACCATGGGCGGCAAGTATGTAGAAAACAAAGCGAACTCATGGACGGACTTTTGATGAAAACAGAATGAACTTCCTGCCAAAAAGAAAGAGACGTGAAGTATGCATGCATAGAATATAAAAAGATGCATGGAAAGGAACCGATCGTAAATGGGGAGGTGGAATAGATGAGCGGAGGGAATGAACGGACTCTAGAATAGAAAGGAGCGCGTGGTATATAACAATGGGTACGGAACAGAAAGTGGATAATGACGACTGCGTCGGCAGTAGGATAAGGTTGGAACGAAGGAGGGCCAGTGAAGGACGAAGCGGAGAGAACGGAGTGGAATCAACGGATTGAATGGGTAAGTGGCGCCTAGCCCCAAATACAAACGGATGCCCCCCCCCCGAGTTTTTTGTATGATGCGTGTTAGGCACGGTCCGCCCTTACATGCTGATATAGAAATCGTATTTTTGCGGCCAGACATGATACATCGATAACCTCAAAGATCCCCGATGTATGTTGAGAGTGCGTACTCTTCCTAAAATGGCCTCAGTCCTAGGCTATTCTTGAAAAAATGCCGGCTTTGAATTCGTTGCTGCGTCAATGGGGTTACACATCAGATTTTCCCATGCCCGATTTGGAGGCTCCGCCCTGTAATTCTGTGCCAAGTCCATTGCTTGCGCAAAACCTTGTCCCACCGCCTCCAAATTGCGGGCCACTGCGGAATCCTTGTCCAATGCAATTTGGTGCAACCTCTTCAAGGCCCAGAAGACTGTATGCTTCAAACGTGACACCTCTGGCTGGAGTAGAGTCTCGACCTCGTGGCCAGAGGCGGCAGCAATTCCACCTGCGATGAACTTGAGCACATTTGGACTAAGATAGAGATCCGAGCGCATCCCATCATGGGTGAGCTGTGGGATCAATGGGTCCTTGGCGGTAATCTTGGTGAGCCAAAGCTCCAGTGCGGCGCCACGAAGAGGACATTTGCAAGTCCTAAGGTATTCCCCGCTTGGGGGAGCTGGTCGCCTGTCCACGAGGGCCGGCCATGGAGCATGAATAGCATTTAATCAGATTCGACTATGTGAATGTTAGTGAGGTAAATCCCGGTAACAATGATAGCGCACCCAGTTCACAAATGCAGCATGAACTATCTCTAGACCACCTTCCACTATTCCAGGATACATCTCTGGATCCTCCCGGGCAGCAGAGCACATGTCAGTATTGAGTTCAAGGCTTTTACCCTCATGCATTATCTTGAGCTTTTCCTCGCTGGCTGAATACAGAGGTAAGCATAGTGATTTGGACATGGAAGTATGGATACCATTCTTCTCCCTCCCTTTGCCTTTCGACGCAACCGGAGCATCAGGTACTGGTACTTGACAAAGGCCAACTTTCATCAGCCATTCTGCAATGAAACAATCGTCTCAATGTAGATGGCCCTGTCATATTCGATATCCCAAGGAATTTCGTCTGGGGCAGTGTTCACTTCCTTCACGGTATCAAGAACACCATCAAGGATTTCGGCCGCGTTGTCTGCAAGGGCGCCCACCTCAGGACCTTTGGGACCGAGAGAATTTGAGATTAAAGCCGCTCCATGGAGGTTCCAGGCGGTGATAAAAGCAAGCAGGGGTTGGCCCGTATATCGTCAATAATCAGTTGGGTCAGGGACTCCAAGTACTCCTGGGGAGCTTATAAAAAGAATTAGGATACGAAGACTTCTATTATTCAACTTACTGATGGAGGCTGGCTTGTCTTGTTCTTCTGTGCGGGCCCTCTTGGACGGAGGTTGTAAGAGTGCCGGGTCAATTATCGGCCCATGTGCAAAAAGAGTTAGTTACGCTATCGCAATAAATATCCCAGAGTGTGTGATGTGCACGGTACATCAACTGTGCGAATTAAACAAATCGTTTGGAGCTGTTGGAAGTGTATGAACCTCACACTTCAACCCAGTGTGTTCAAATACAACACCAGGAGCCTGAGTGTTGGATTCCAACACCTATCCCTCAGGTGTTCAATTGCAACAGTAAGAGGCGCAGGACCGAGGTGTTCGATTCCAACACCTTGAATTCTGTGTTCTTACTGGGGCAATTAAACACCAGGACACCGAGTGTTGAATTCCAACGCTTGGCCCTCAGGTGCTTAATTGCGACAGTATGAGCGGCAGCACCGAGGTGTTCGATTCCAACCCCTTGAATCCCGTGTTCTTGGCGTCGCAATTAAACACCTTAAATCAAGTCCAGGTACATTATTTTCCTCTCAATTTCATTCACTTGTGGCTTTGGCAAAATTTCAGCTTTTAAATTCGCATCCTTTATAGGACTACTAGCGATTCAAGTCGAGCACATCGAGATCATTGTTTGAATTGAGGTATACGTAGATCCATTAATTCGTTTGTGTTCAAATGTTCAGGATTGTCATAGACTTGAATTTCTCACCGTTTAAGCTGGTACGAGGCCAAGGCGAGTACCTTTCAATGCATTCAAACTGATGAACGCATTAATGAAAGGTCTGTTTTTCTATGTGAACTCAAATGGACACGGATCGACTTCCCCTTCCGCAAATGAAGAAAAAAGGGTGTTAACGTTCCTGATTTAGCTGTATCATGGCGGGATCAGAGTGTCGTGACTGGCAAGGTGCCGTAACTTGGGACATATCAGCCAATGAGTCTGAGAGTGACAGTGCCGCATTTAATACATCCCCCCTAACTATCTAATCGCAGAAGATGGCGCCATCTATAGGGCTGCCGCCCGCGTCCGTTGCCACGGTTTCATTATGGCTCCTGTCGACGGGGTACCGTGCCCGTTCCGTCAGGCATTTTTCATCCACTCCGACGGCACGTTGAAACACGGCCATGACTAACGGCTGTAGTTTTCCCCCTCTGAAATGCTGACACGGGGTAAATTTCCTTGTGGTACACTATAGGGACTACTAAGCTTAGCCCGGAGTGACTATTATTTTCCGCCAAATGTCATATTTTGAGGTTTAGGTTGGTTCATGGCATTTGCGAATGATGGCGGAGTTTAAATTTAGTTCGGTAAGCAAAGAAACAGCTTTCTCACTGTAGAATGCGACGTATTTTGAATATTGCAGCGGTGGAACACACCTAGACATCCAAAAATACATATAGCTTGTACATAAGTCAATCCTACATTGATACACATGAAATTATTTTTCAACCGACCCGTGTGCCGTTCAACACCCGGTACGGCTGTGCCGTTGACCGTCGCGTCCTGTCAGGATTTTTTCCGACCACTCCACGGGCCGTAAATCGACGGCCGTTGCCGTCACGGCAACGTGTGGCAGCCCTAGCCATCTTTCTATATGGAGGACGATATAGGGGGGGCTACTTGCTATACCTATCCTATAGGAGGACGACGACCCCGAGGTGATCGCGCACGACTATGACTTCAACTGATTCACCCAGGACTTTGCCCGCTTCGAGGCCGAGCACGGCTTTGTCCCACGCTTCATCACGGCAATCGATTCTGCGGGCCTGGGAAAGTGGGAGAAGGATCCGAAGGGCTTCGACACCATGGTCGACAACGCGATGGCTGTTTCGGGGATGTAGGAGGACGACTGGTGATGCGCACGGGGAAACCACCATGAGCAGAGGAACCTCGACATGAAGCTGCACAGGCTGGCCTTATTGTTCCCAACCTGGCCAACAGCTGAGCCTAACAACCAACTTGGATGATTTAGCACTGGTGTTTTTGGTGAGCAGGCTGTTGATTTTTGAGGCCAATTGGCTGTCTAAGGTACCCTGCTGGCTATTTGGGTGGCCTGGACATGGCCAGGGCGAAGAACGCACGCGCAGTGTTTTTGGTGGATTGGAGGCGCGCACCTTGCTTTGGCCAGGGAGAAAAACGCAAAAACCATGGAATTATCGAGGCAATTCTTACTTACTAATTGGATCCACCGTCCTTTGAGCGGCCCACCTCGTTCTGGTGCCACGTATAATTGCCCCCGGTCTCGCGAAGTAGACCCCTGAGCGCCTCCCGCCCACCCGTCGGCTCGCGCCCCAGCGCCTCTTTCAGCGTCCCGGTGACATGGGCCCCTTCGCCCTTGACCAGCCCCTCGAACCAACTGATCCTGCTCCGGAAAAACGCCTCCCCTTTCGCCCTTCCCGGCCCGCGCACCCCCTCACGCACGTACTCCTCGGCGTCCACGAGTCGGACTTTGACATCCCGCCCCGTCGTCTCGTTGATGATCCCCACCATCTCGCGCAGCGACATCACCTCGCTTCCGCTCAACAAAATCTTGGTCTGGTCATCCCACCGTCCGCCGCGCATGACATTCGCTGTCGCCTCGCCAAGCTCTTCCCTCAGCGCTAACGCAATGCCTCCCTCGTCCGTCCCTGTCCCGGGAAAGACAACCTCGTCCGACTCAGGGAACCAGTTGATAAACAGCGGGAACGCATCCGCGTAGATGCCCTCCCGGACGCTCGTGTGCGCGACGACCCTGGACCGTGCGAGCATCCTCTCTGTCTCCAGGTGTGCGGCCTGCACGGCGACAGCGCTGCCGTCGCCCAGCCCGCCGAACGCGAGCGATGTGTAGTACACGTGGCCGACGCGCACGGCGGCCGCGGCGTCGACGACACACTGGTGCTGCAGGAGCCGTTTGGCGTTGTCAAAGGTGGGCGAGGACACGAAGAGCAGCTTGTCGACGCCGGAGAAGGCGGATGCGAGGGAGGCGGTGTCATCGTAGTCGGCGTGGCGGAAGGCGATGCCCCGGGTGGTAAAGAGGGATTCTTTGGTTGGGTTTGAGGAGGATGCGATGAGAGTGTCGCCGGAGGGGAGCGTCGCTTTGAGGTGCGCGAGGACGGCAGCACCGAGACCGCTGGATGCGCCCTGGAGGGGTGGTTAGTTTTTGTATTGGAAGAGGCCGTGGGGGACGTGCGGTTATGAGGTACGTCGACCCTGCCATTGTGCGGTATGCGGTGCCTGAGGTGGTGAGATGTTAGCGGCTTGCTTGTAGATATTTACAGGGCGGTTACTAAAGTAACATGTACAAACTAACTTTTCCGCACTAAAGTAACTTATGTTAACTTTTCACGGGGCACGTTAGTTTGGCAAGTAAAGCACAAATTAAGTTAGGTCAAAGTTACTTGGGAAATTTTTACGTAAAGTCAGAGAATATTAACCAAGTGTTCCGAGGTATTTTGAGGCGTACAACAACCTCAGTGGAGTGCGTCAGCCTACCTGTCCAAAATAACTGACCTCCCATCCGCCAAATTCGGCACTTCAGCGCAAATTGGATGCACATAGCTTAGCTTTGCAATATATAGGGCCCAGTGGGACTGAAACCATTATGTTGACTTCAGAGAAAGACGTACTTGCCTCGTTCATCTTGTTCGACGGCTCATACAATTAACGAGATAACTATTAATAATCGAAATAAGTGCAGAGCTAATCATTCAATTGGTTTAGGTATGTTCTCAGCATGTCATTTGGCGTCCCCCACATCTTACACGGGGCATACAACTGGAATTCAACACCGTAAAGTGCGATCAAATTTAAATTTGCCATCACAAGTTAGTCTGGCCATATTTGTCCCACTCTAACTTTCCGTGAACCAGTTGAGCCTGCGGGATTCTTAAAGAGATGAGGCCATATATGAGTCACCCAAGCTCATGGAAATGTTGAAATACCACTTCTTATCATCCAAAAACGCTTTTCAGCTGCAATAGAGTCGTGGAAAACTTACTTCTTACCTCAACTGAGGAGAAGTGCTTAAAATTTGATGACATTTCCGGCCTTTGGGGTGTTTAAAGGAATATAGATCTGTGCCGAATAAGCGGCTGATCCTCCCTGCCCGTAAGTCAAATCACTTATCCTTTCCACATCTCTCCACCGAGTATTTATATCATTATATCATCGACTCAACATTGGGCAGCCAGAAATATCCAATGGAGGTCCAGACAGTCACTGTATTTACTGTCAGCGCAGAGTCAAGAAAGGTCAAGAGGTGCAGAGGCTGTCGGCATTAGTAGGAAATAAAACTCAAGGAGGCGGCGAAATTAGGCCAATAAGTTACAAGTACACAAGTTACTTTAGCCATGCGTGAGAATAAGTTAAGTACAAGTTAGCCACCAAAAATAATAAGCACAAAAGTTACCAAGTTAGGACAAAAAGTTACTTTATTCGCACTCCGAGGTGACGAATGCATTATGCCGTGGTTCTTATGTTGATCTACGAGCTGCGGAATTAGTCTAAATTGGGCTGATTGTGCATAGGGGTTCAAGTGCTGTTGAACGCACCCAAATGTGGCACGTTTTTCACACTGCGGCCATGTATGCCTTCGGCATTGCTTCCTGGTATAAAGCGGACGCCGTTAGAATCTCTTTACCCCCAGTTTCTGTCCCGTTATCCCTCCCCAGTGCCCACCGGCGTCAAATCGAAACTTCCTCTTCAAGAATAGTCGTCTTGCGCTGCAACCATCAGAGCCATCTGATGGCTTTTTTGCGTTGCACAAATGGATGACTGGTGGCTGCAAGCAAAATTTTCACAGGTAGCCCAAGTGCAAAGTAAGAACGCCAAGAAGCCTTGGGCACTCTCCAAAGTCTTTTCGGTCACATCAGACCTGGTGTCTTGTTCATTTTGTGGATAAAAAATATACAATGAGAAAAACATTATAAAATTGAGTGATAGACCCATTGGTGAGTCTTTCTCCACATGCACATGAGGACTGGGTCCCGTCATCTTCCATCAGGGTAGATAAAAGAAAGTTGTTATCAAAAGTGGCTCAAGCCATTAGCCATCCGTTTGCGCAATGCAAAAAAGCCATCAGATGGCTCTGATGGCTGCAGCGCAAAACGTCTAATGTTTGATCAATGAACACTTCAATTCTGGCCATTGATGTTGCCGCTGAATGTCCTGATTTATCGAAATCGCTTTCTCAACCCATCTCGCAACACCTGTTTTCTGGCACTGCTTTCTCGGCTGTCAATGTGGGCAAATTCTATGGATCAACTAAGCCTCGGGCCTCCGGGCTCCCCTCGCACGCAGCGACGTCCGCCCACACGAGTGCATCCGCATACACGAGGTGTTCGCCCATGTGCCGTTCGAGCTCCGGGAGCAGCTCGCGGTGGAGCAGGTGCGTGAGCAGGGTGAGGAAGACGTACTCTGCCAGGTACATCGTGCGCAGGAGGCTGTACCGGATGTTGACGAGCACGATCGCCTCGCAGATGCGGCTCACAGTGTCGAGGAGCTTGTCGGTGAGCCAGAGCCGGACGGACGCGACGGCCGCGGGCTCGTAAAGCGCTCGATCTGTGAGCCCGTGCGAGGAGAGGAAGGACTGAATTTTTGGCGGGAGAAGGTCGAACTGGAGTCTGTGATAGTCGTATTTGGACACGCCGTAGATCGGCCGCGGAATGGTGGTCGGTATCGGCGCCACGATCGTGATAAAGAAATACCCAGCGGGAAGAGCAACCGAAGGTTGGTTCGTGTCTTCAATGTTGGTCAAAGGGAATTGAAAACACAAAGAGGGGGATGTTAGATGGTACTAGTAACCAACACTGTTGGAGGAAGGAGGGATAGGCGGTTGCATGGGAGACGGGAGAGGACTGCTTTTATAGGTGTACTGTGCCACCCGGGCTCGCTGGGAGTCATGGTAATGTACCAGAAGAATCCAGAACGAGAATGAGCTCTTTGAGTCAAAGCAGAATGACTGCTATGTCTGCCGCTTTGGGAGAGTGATTTGATCGAGCCGTCAGAACCACGAACACTTAGACCGAGTAAAAGAAAGAAAGCGCCTCGATAAAGGAAGGGCGGGGGAAAAGAATCAAGTCGTGGAACGGTAGGTAGGTAGGTAGGTAGGTAGGTAGGTAGGTAGGTAGGTAGTATTACGGAATGACCGGTTGATCTCGAGATGTCCCCACTAAAAAACAGCATTGTGTGAAAGAAGATTGACGCCAAATACTGTAAGACATCGGACGTTGGAACATGTACTTAGCCGAGAAAATCACTGTAGAAAATGTTTTCCTAAGAAACTGAGGAACCCGAGCTTGCGATGCTGCTCACTTTAAACTTGGAGCTTGACCTTTTCGAAAGGGTATGCGGCGAGTGATCGAAAGAATAGGCCTGGTGCAAGTATGGAAATGAAGATAGAGAGCGGTTGAGGTTCACTTCCCCTTTGCGTTCGGCGTCCGTGATTGCTCACAGTTCGTAGTGAGTGTCGGTGGGAGTCAGATAACGAGCGAAGCGACCATGCTCAGTCACTGACAGTCAGCCGGGGAAGGAAAGCGGGAGGTAAATGGGAGTATAAATTGGTCATCTCAAGGACAACAAAGCCATAGACAGCATTGAAGAAGGGGGCTAAACACGGTGGAGCTCTGCGAGAGAGTCGTAAGGTCCTGGTCAAGCGTGGAGAGACGCCTGTTAGGCATGCGAGTGACCGCCGAGAACCGCGGCCAGTTTGAATTTGAGTTTTCGGCAAAGTTTCGGTCGAAGTCTGAGATTACTTTTGCATTAATCTGCTTTCCACTTGCCCCATCACCTACAGGTCGCTGTCCACTTTCAATTTTTTGGTTTCACCTTTGCGGAGTGCGTTGATGAATTTCCGGCAGGTCAGTTGAAGTCTGGAAGGTGAGAAAGAAAAGAACATCAGGGAACAAGAATGATTATTGTCAAAGCCACAAGACATCAGAATCTGTGGGGTTACTGAGCGAGAGGGTCGCACCACGTACACCGGCTTGAACCGCGATTATGATAATTTTTTGATGTAGTATCGAATTTATTGAAATCGCCTTATGGGAACGGGGAAGTTTGGACGACGACCCTCGGAGTGGAAGACCGAAACATCTTGTTCAACCTGGAAATTAAGAACTATGCTTATTAATAAGGGGACCCATGTCCAGTGAGAAGTAGATACTTTTCTGGCGGAGTGGAGGTACCTTCTCCCGCAAATGGAATCGCGTATAAAGCGTCCGAGCAAAAAACAGGAAACACCCGTAGAGAGGAACCAGAAAGAAATCCACAAATGTTTATTTCAGCTTAGGTGCGTCTTTCTCTGGATGGGACGAAAATAAAAAACGGAAAGGAAGAGTAGACCAAGGAGGTATATATATGCGGTGGGAGGGAAGGAACAAAACGAAGCCGAGGGGGCTTCATCAGATGGGGATGGGGATGAGAAAAAAAAGAAGAGAAAAGGCCCGGGTATGACGTGTACTCGTCGGTATGTAGAGAGAATTTGGGATATGAAGTGAAGTAGGGGGTGTGACGGCGATGAACGTCAAATAGAATCGAAAGTTCGCGGACCACGAACGCACGCGGCAATGTGAAAAGCAGCCGGTACACGCACCCCCCAAAAGGAAACAAGTCACATCAAGCATGAAACCACTCACATGGACCAACAGAACCCTCCTTCCCGCCCACTCCTCGCGTACCCCAAAGTGAACTACGTGCGAAAGTCAGGTAGAAATAAACGAAGAAAAAGAAGGAAAAAGAGCGTACTGGCCGCATAGGTACCGCGTGCTCGAACTTGGATGCGACTACGCTTCAAGATCTAGTCAATATTGAACATAGAGACTTTGAGGTACATGTACAAGGGCCCGGGCCTGAGTAAAGGAGGCGATACATATTTCTTCAACCAGCCGCGCAGTCTCCGCCGCCAAACCTTGCTGCTGCTATGTACCGGATTTCGCAAGGAAAATGGGTATGCAAGAGTTGTGCTCCAGAGAGATCTGAATTGTAAACAGAGCTAGGGTTTGGATCTCTGCTGCTACAATTAGAGGTTAGGCCTCCTGAGTAAGTTCGAAGCTCGAAAATGTGATTGTACATGGCATTCAAAGAAGAGAGTAATGTGTTCGATAAGCCCTAAAAAGCAGGTGGCGTACCATAATCTCAGCGCGCACAGTCCGTGTCCGCGTCACCCAGTATATACGCCTAGGCCCTCACTTTTTTCCACCCAGCACCGGTGCGTTTGCACTGGTTATCCAGGGGACCAATTTTCACCTCGCGGAGTCGCGGACAGAGTCCAATGAGTGATGCACGCGCCTGCGCCTCCTCTTCGCCAGAGATCCACGGTCTGACATCGGAATCCAAGTTGATTCTGAGGACCTTGAGGTCGGGCGGCAACGAAATGCTCCCTTCACGGATCCACTTGAGGACGGTTTACATGATCGACATGAGTGATGTTGGATCGCGAAATATAATGGGTGTCGCACACTGAGAATCTCGTACTGAGCTGCAGATGAAGATGAATCCACTGGGCTTGCGCGAGGCATCCCCTCTTCTGCGTCTGATATCTCCTCTTCGGGGCAATCGATCTCACCCCGACGAGGAGGCCACGCTGCTATTTCGGTTACATCGATCACCAGCTCAGTGAGGTGTGGGCACGCGAGACAATGGCGGCGAAACATTCGGGGGTGGGTAAAATGGGAGGGATGGAGAGGAATTTGAGGGGAACGGATGCATGCGACAGGTCTGCGAATAGAAGTGCCAGGTATTCTCCCGCCTCCTCCATACATGATCATAGGGATAGGCCCCGTTTGACCGACACAGTGCCCACTGGGCGATTCGGCGTGACGACATCAATCAGCAACAGTGGTACGGTCAGGTTGCCCAGACGAGGAATGGTGTTCGGGTGAAGGCGACTGGGTAGTGGATCGTTCGAGGCGAGGTAGACATAATGTATGGCCAGTGATTCAAGCTGTGGGCATTGTTGCAGGAATTCAAAGAACAGATCGATGCCTATTTCCTCATCGGATAGAAAGCCGAGGGAAATAGAGACAAGTTGAGGGAATTTCCTGGGCTGAAATCCAGTGAGTAGAGATACCATTTCCCCACGATGATTGATGTTCAGGCTCTGGAGATGCTCCACGGACACGATTCGCAGAGGTTCGGTCGTCACTGCGGTGGATGCTCCAGGAGTCACATATATCGTGAAGTAGACTCGTTACCAGTCTGTAACCAATTGGCCGAAAATGTGGCAAGCACTTCGGTGGTTACAGACTGGTACAACTCGTTGACAGGTGTCGAGCTGTCCCCGGAGTTTGAAAGTTTGGCAGGTGCCGCGATCGGCCGAGAAGCGAGCCATCAATAACCATCAATTCTGCCCGAAAGTTGATGCGTCGTTCCACTTTCCCAAGCAGGATAAAAAATAATTTTAGGAGGCAGATCTACTCATTTTTGTAATTAGATTGTTCCTAGGTATCTCAATTTCAATCATATCTAAACTGCAGCGCAGAACAGGGCCCTCGTTAAAAATTCAAACTCCGCGCACAGCCCAATCCGGTTTCCCGAGATGTACCAGTCTGTAACCACCGAAGTGCTTGCCACATTTTCGGCCAATTGGTTACAGACTGGTAACGAGTCTAATCGTGAAGGACTTCAGCTTCATTAGATCTCCATCACGGGCCGTAATGTCGCACGCAAGAGTAAGGGTCTCGAGGCTGGACAGCGACGACAATGTGTTTCGGGTATGTGTATCAACGGTGACCCCTTGCAAATGCAAGGAGCGCAGGTTGTGATACAGACCAAGAGTGCTGGCGAAGGTCGCGATAATCCGCTTGTACAACTTCTCGAGCAGCACGAAGTGCTTCCTGTTCTGGACATTCAGGAGGAGTCTAGTGTGTGGAGCTGCCTCCCATCAGTAAAAGGGTACAAAAGTCTTACGCATCTTAGATCTTGGGAGGACGTCTTGGGGCATCTTGGTCTTGGGTGACAGATCTTTGATCTTGGGGAGTGATCTTATCGCGTCTATATTCTTGGGGGATATATCTTGGGTCTTGGGACAAAAGTCCTGTTGAGGAACAGTGTTGAACGTTGAACCTGATTTTTTTTTTCACATTTACAAGTCCTTTTGGAGCTCCTTTGAACAAGGCTCTTTTCCATCCTTTTTGTTCGTTTTTGAACCCTCTTCCAACCTTTTTTGATGCTTTTCCAGCTCAATTTACTTTCTAGGAGTCCTAGAGCCTGAACTTTTTCTGAGAAATATGAAATAATGGTAAAATAACATGATACATCTCAGACTGACAAATACGATCTCGGGGAAAGAGCATTAAAATGACTCGGAGTTTCAAAGTTCAGCTAAACTTCAACTTCCCGGCACTGTCCGAAACCTGAGAGCCCGGAGATGCGTTCCACCTGCACATGAACCAGAGAAATTTGGCCGAAGCTCAGAGATTTTTACGCACAGTTAAGTGACTCGGAATTCTCCGGAGTGAGTATTGCTGCGTAAGCCCTAGTCTTTCAAACTCCGACGCACGTGGGACAATCATTTGATCAACCAATCCGCAGCGAATGATGTTGACGTAAGTTCATCTCTTCTCTTTCCTCCCACCATCACCATGTCGACACGTCGCCCGCCGCCCGACTCGTCTTCCCTCTCGCTGGAACCTTCAAGCTTCAAGCTTCAAGCTTCAAGCTTCAAGCTTCAAGCCTCAATATTCAAGCTGCAAAGCCTCAAGACCTACAACTCATCAAGCATATGTGTCAAGCCCGTTCCTCACCACCGTTCCTCACCCCCTCGAAACTGCTGCGTCCGGAAGCTTTCAAACCTCCCAAGCCCTCAACGCTCCAAGCCCTCCTTTGGATCCAGTCCTGTGTTCCTATTACACTGTCGCATTCACGCCGCCGGTCCTTCTCCCGCCCTCCGTGCTGTGTCCGACATCCCGCTGCAAGCGGGACATAGCCTTACTGACTTTGTTTCTTCTCTTCGTTTAGGTGCAGGACGATGATGGGGCTAGTTTCAAGGTGTGTGTGCCGTGTCCTCGTTAACGATGCCATAACTCATATTTTCTCTTCACCCAGACTTCACAGCTTGACTTTTTTTATTCATGCTCAAGGCTGATACCTCCGGCGCTACCACTGGTACGCTTATTCAATAATCTCGTGCACTACTCTATCTGACCTCAAAACAGCTCCAGGCTCAGAGCCTGCACTGCGTAGCATCTATTTCAAAGCTGGCAACATCATTCGGATCACTTCTAAGGACCCCGTGACCTCGGCAAGTGCCGTCAAGGCTTCGACGCGCCTTTAAGTCTTCGTCAAGCAGAGTCAAGCCGCTGCCCATCCACGCAAGGGGCTCTTAAGCTCTCGCCAAGCCTGACCGACCCCTTTAATGGACAACACTTCACGCCCCAAATGTTAAAGTCCGACGCGGATGACGCGGCCTCAGCACACTCCTTGTCCCTTAACCACCACCATCCCTCCCGCCCTCCAGCGCCGCGCCTTCGCCGCCTTCCTCGCCTTCGCCATTCGCCCTCCGCCCCCAACCCCCCTGTTCCCTGCTCCCCACTCCCCGTCCCCCGCCCTTCCGCCCTCTCTTCCCGTCCGATCATGTCCTCCCCTCCCTCCTTTCCCTATTCCTCTTCTTCCTCCATCTCATTAGGCTTTTTATTCTCGTGCCATCCGTTCCATGTCCCCGTCGCGCCCGTCAGCATCTCATCTCGTAATCGCCGCCGCCACGAAGACAATCTGGACACCCTTGGTTCTCTAGTCCTCTGCTACAGTATGTGCAGCTGCGCCTCTGAAGCGCCGCCGTGAAGGGTAAAAGGTTAGTATGCGCATATAGACATACTTTCCTCATCCTTCAGTGCACACCACCTCCCTCTCGCTCCCTTTGACGCTCAGCCTCTCTCTGAGTCCACTTTCCGCTCTCTCCACTCTCCTTCCTCCCCCTACCCGTCTCCCTACCTATCCCACCCCCACTTCCCGCGACGGGTCCGACAACGCCGACTCGGTTGACGAAGCCAGTGCCGCCCAGCACGCCGCTTCAGCCTAATTTATGAATAGTAATTTTTATCCACCTCCGCAACAATGTTCTGATGTAACCCAGCACCACGCTCATAACAACCGGCTGCTCGTGAGTCGTCGACTCTTTTCCTCTCTTATCAAGCTTAGTCTCCAGCTACTAGTGTGACGAATAACGTTCGAATAATGTGCGTGTTTCTCTCTTGGCCCCTCCTATTACTAATTTTGTTGTTCTTGCAGTACGGAACATCGACAGGTGAGCTTCGTCATCCACGTACAATCATCTTTTGAGACTGATTTAGATCGTCTCCAACTAATTTCTGTGACTCCGTGAGTTTTTTGCATTGTAAACATCCTCATCGCTGATATTTGCGTCCTCTAGGCTACTCACTTCTCCTTGCTCGGGCGCATAAGCAACTCCACGGCTTCTTTCCCTGGGCCCCCGGTGTATCATTTTCTTTGGTGAGTCAGGAGACTTTTTATTTTATTTTGGAGTACTGACAGCCATTGTCTGGTACCGTTCCGGACTTTCACGCGTATGTTACCCCGTTATATTGCGCTTTGCTGCTCTCGCTTGGTCGCAACTTTCCTCCGGCGACTAAATTGCTGATTTTTTAGGCCCGTACTGTATTTGCTGGTGAGCGACAACATGCATCCACGATCTTCGCTGACAATCTTTCAGTATTCTCTGCATTCTTTTGCCCCCTCGCAGTCTCAGGAGGTCCTTTTTTTTCCCGCTATTATTTTTCTCATCTCGACATAGATAATAATCAACACGCTGTATCCGATATCGACCAAACTGGTGAGTGTGATATCATGGAACCTGTTCAGTCGCGCTAAGGGAATCTTGCTACAGTTATCTTGCTGCCCTGTTCGACGCTCCTTTGTAGTAGGTTTGCCGTCGCTTCTGTGTTGATCAAACTGATGGATTTTGTCCTTAGGATCCAAGCAATAGATTTCTCATCTGGTGAGTGAGATCTCGCAATCGTGGCTCGCCGCTGAATACATGTCTTCAAGTACCACTTGCACCCGAACCTCAATATTAGTATGTTCGCCCCTTTTCGGATCTGGATGTGGCTCACATTTGCTGCAGGAATTTGCCCATGTCGTGTGTAGTTTATGTAGTCTGTCTACGCTGTTGTAATCAATGAATTTATGTTCTGCTTCGATTTCATTGCATTGGTGTGGAACAAGCAAAAGGAACTAGAAGCTGAGCCGAGTCCCTGCAAGCCCCATAAAGTCCTTAAAAGGATACCAAGCCCAAAGACGGCTTCAAAGGACATTGTAAAATTAACGGACGAATCACAGGTGCTTGTAGGCATGGTACAAGGCTACTGGAGGCTTTTAAGCACTTGTGGCCCTTATAAGCTGCTTACAAGCCGCTTTGAAGGGTCTGACATATTTGGTGATGCATGACGATTCAAAAAGAAGATTGACTGTTACCATTGACAAGGCCGAGGCCCGAGGAGGTCAGTCCGAGACTCAAGAGGTGGGCGGCCAAAAAATCCGAGATATCAAGGACGTGGGCCGGTTTGCGTCCATTCCATCGGGAGGCCGGCATCACGACACACTCGGTCGAAATGGTACAGTATACCGAGTTCGGCAACGGCCGGCACGGTCCGCACTGTATGGCGCTGTGTGGCGCCGGCCTCTCTTAGCTTCTCACCGTCACCGACAACGTCTCGCGCATTTTGCTGCTTCCCACCGATACTCAGTACTCAGCAGCTTGCACACACCCTCTTATTCTAGTCTCGCTTCCTTTCCCCTCCGATGCACCCTCGCCAGCGGCGCTGACACGATGGCCCCAAATCATAAACGATCTACCTCATTCGCCCTCCATGACCTGTGCATCCAGGCTCTCGTCAGGTATTCCTGTAAACTTTGGAAGTGTACTCTACGAAGTCTTCACTCCATCTCAGTCTTTCACACTCTCTTGGACGACCAGAATTGCGCTCTGGGCACCAATTGCAATACCCCAGCTATGTTTGTCTTTTCCTGTCGTTCTACACAGCCCCATCTTCGTGCCTTCTTGGCGGCGCTCTCGGGCAAGTCCCCTGTGTGAGTCCTCACCCGAAAATGCGACTTCAACGGCTCCCCTGCGGCACTATTCGCGCACCGACGCAGCGCCACCGTAAACCGTGTACCCCATGCTCCCGGTGCGCGCGTTCGTCCTCGTTACAAACGAGTGTAGGAGCTAGACTCAGATGATTTCTGGATATCTCCACCGGTCCAGGTACGTTATATTCGCATATCTCCATTTATTTTCGCTTTTTGTCGACTAATCGACTTGGCCCCGTATGGATTCTACTACGGTGCGAACGATTTCATTCCTGGTGAGTTTCCCCACGTTCCCTCCGCACTCCCCCGCTCGCCGCACCATTTGTTGCAGCTCTCCGATGCGTTTCTTCGGGCCATCTTTGCCATCCTCACACGTGCCGCCACACCCGCACCTCCCAAACGTTCCGCCGACCTGATATTCCGTCTCAGCGACCTTTCGAACGGCGTATAGTTCATAGAAACCAGCTATCTCCGCCCTCGGTACGTCTACGTAATTTTCTTTTCTATTTTTCGTGCTGATTTTCGCGATTTCTAGCCAAGTCTCTTACTCTATCCTTTCACTCCATATTCCTACCCTGACCACCCTCTGCAAACACCTCTCCACCGCCCTCTCCTTCGCACTCGCAAATCGTACAACGACGGGCTCGGCCTCACACCGCACCGATTGCACGGCGACGCCGCACTCAAGTCAGTGGTGGCTACGAGACTCTATCTTTTAGAGTCACCGCGCGCCGCTGACTTGAAACGTGCCCGCTTGCTAACGGATCCATGGGGCGCGCGAGCTCGGGCAGGTGCGTATGCGTATTCGGATCCATTCTCTTTATATGCTTTCCGATGAGAGGGGACCGCTGATTTACAACTGAGGGCGCGGCAACGCCATACATGTCCGTCGACGTCGAAAAAGTTGCCAGCGGCTTCCGGACGCTGCAAGAGCTCTGGGCGGCCGTGCTCACCATTACCGTTGCGTGCACCATGCTGTGGCATAAGCATAAGGGTGGGATCTATGTGATGTGCGCCCCATTGATTTTTATAGCTGCGCTTATTGGATGCACAAGTAAGCTATACCGCCCTCGTACTTGCTTTACTCACTACTGATTGAGGGCGACGGTCATGGCAGGTTCGATTAGCCGCTTTGTCGGTGCGGCTCAGAAGGCGTGGCATAAGACCACCGATGTCCGGATCAAGCTCCTGGTACGTCAACGTGCGTTGGTTTCAGTTCGATTTCAAGCCGAATGGGATTGGTCTGACTGACTAGTGGACTTGGTGGGTTGTACCTATACAGGCTCTTCACGATCGTCAACCTGCTCAATGGTGTGTGCGCACGTTGAATTTATACTATACCGCGCTCATCTGAGCTTCGAACCACCCAGGACCTTTAAATTCGATCGGCCAGCAGCTCCCCTCGCTCTTCGCGTCCTTCGCGTCCCTTGGACGTATCCAGGGCTTTTTACAGCTCCCCGAGAAGGCCGAGGCCGAGTCGGATGGCGCCACGAGAGACGTCGCCGACTTGGTCGATGTCACTATCGACGGCAACGGCGTCAAGGAATCCACCGTCGAGGTTCCGCTGAAAGAATGCACCTTTGCGTGGGAAGACAAGACTAAGAGCCATAATATCTTGAAGGACATCACCCTCAAGCTTGCGCCACGGGAGCTGGGTCGGTCGCCAGTGTATATTGAAGATTACTTGTGATTGTGATTGCGGGTTTTGGGACTGACACAATGCGTCGTAGGGCAAATCAAGCCTCCTCATGTCGATACTGGAGGAGACGACGCTGGTGACGGGTACCGTGAAGGACAAGGCGCACAAGGTACGTTGCGTTATTGCCTGTTATATTATTATTATTGCCTCGTTTCTCACATTGCGCCTCCCAGATCGCCCTTGCGAGCCAAACACCTTTCATTTGCCCGGGGACTCTTCGCGCTAGTGAGCCGCCTGTCGTTTTGCCTGAACATACCTTACGTCTTTGGCCGGTAGATATTCTCTTGGACGGCGCGTACGATGAGAGCTTATACAACCGGGTGATCCACGCTTGCAGCTTGCGTCAGGAAATCGAGACGCTGCCGCGCCGGGACATACCAAGCTCGGGGATAAGGGTATGGGAATACACAGATTGAAATTTAATATTCAACGGCGGTGATTACTTTCGGGCGGTCAACGACAAAGACTAGTGGGTGACCGTTTCGCGCGATGTACTACACCACGCCGCCGCGCGACCGACACTCACGCCATTGCGGAACAGCATGCCGCGGAAGGGATATGAGCGGACGCTGGAATTTAATTTGAAGGAACCCCGCGGACGGGAGGCAAAGCAGGGTAAATGGAGAAAGACAATTAGAAATGCTTTACAGTAAATGCACAAACTGAGAGGGTTGAATATTAGTCTGTGCAGTGCAGAAGTCTCGGGCGCGAAGCCCGGCAATGGTCTTATGATGACCTCCAATAATTTGCAGGAGCTAGTTGCTGGCATCCAAGCCATCAAGAGGACCGCGCGCTGTGTGGTGGTAAAGACTAATACATAGCCTATAGATATGTTCCACCCCCCCATTTATTCCCGATCCGGTCGACCCCCTGAATCCCTGCTGGCACCTGTATGTTTGTTCGGCCGTTCTGACCTTCAAAACAGTAGCTATGGCACGAACATAGGGGCCATCGGTGGCTGAGCAAGTGATACAGCCACAGTTTCCAAGGTCAGAACGGCCGGGCAAATATATAGAGTATTACGACAGGGTTTGTGTTGCAGAGGACAACACCAAACAATCTTGCCGCTTTCTTGTTCTCGTCCTTTCCGGCTTCCAAGGTGCTGATAAGCAAGCGGTCCAGTTCAGTTTCAGTGGAAAGTACAACCTCTTCTCGTTTCCGTTTTTTTGATGGGAACGCTAAGGGGCTCAGAATTGAAGCGTCAATTTCGCCTCAATCAAGCGTCAAATTTAACTGTCGTCGCGTTAATCGGTTTGGAACATAATGTTCAGCCTGATGGCCACGGCGGTCTTGTAGCCGCATCAGGTCAAAGTGAAGTGGATGTTATTGCAATCGGAATATTTGATAAGATTTATTTGTTCAAAGTGCGTTCCTCTTCCACTACAAAATACAAACCGATTTTTAATTATGATTCAAATCGTACCCGCAATTTTCTTGATGCGCAGGCCATCGACGAAGGCCGAGAATTCGTCAAGCTTCTGTTTTGAGTCAATGTAGACGAAGTCCACGAGACGCCGGTGTTGCTCACTAGAAACAAGCGACTTACAGCTAATGTCAGTACCAAAGGCGCGGCGAAAAAAATCCCTTTTTGGGAAGATTTTGATCTTATTCAAAGAATTCCTCATAACTCGACGAGTTCTGCACGTATTGACCTAAAAACTAGATGGAATTACAGCCGATAACAGTACCGAAGGCGCGGATGAAAAAATTCCCGTTTCGGGATATTTTTGATCTTATTCAAAGAATTCCTTATAACTCGATGAGTTTTGCATGTATTGACCTGAAAACTAGATAGAATTAACGGGTTAATTCGTGCGCAATTAATGATAGAGCTGGAATAGAAATAAAATCGTATTTTCAGGTGTCTTGAGCAACTAGGACTTCTGAGCGAAAATCTATGCTAGCATGCCTAAATCACATCCAAATGAGTTGAAATTTTCGGAGGGATTGTTTGTAACTACTCCAGTAATTGTTCTACAGCCAAAACTGCGTATAAAAATTTACCTCAGCTTTGTAGCCCTCTGATACCAATTTCAGTTCAATTGAAGGCTACAAAACTGAGGCAATTTTTTATGCGCAGTTATGGCTCTATGACAATTACTGTAGTAGTTACAAATGCTCCCTCCTAAAATTTTAACTCATTTGGATGTGATTTAGGCATGCTAGCATAGATTTTCGCTCAGAAGTCCTAGTTTCTCAAGACACCTGAAAATACGATTTTCTTTCTATTCCAGCTCTATCATTAATTGCGCACGAATTAGCCCGTTAATTCTATCTAGTTTCTAGGTCAATACATGCAAAACTCACCAAGTTATAAGGAATTCTTTGAATAAGATCAAAAATATCCCAAAGCAGGAATTTTTTCATCCGCGCCTTCGGTACTGTTATCGGCTGTAACGGGCTATAGAGCTAAAGTAGCGAAAACATTATATTCAAAGAATTCCTCATAACTCGACGGGTTCTGCATGTATTGACCTAAAAACTAGATGGAATTAACGGGCTAATTCATATGCGATTAGTGATAGAGCTAAAGTAGCGAAAACATTATATTTTGGGGTGTCTTGAGAAAGTCAGAGTTTCAGGTGAGAATCTGGGCTAGCATGCCCAAATCACATCCGAATGAGTTGGTTTTTTGGGAGAGGCTGTTTGTGACTACTCCAGTAAATGTCATAGAGTCAGAATAGCTGATTTACCACAGAGAACAGGTAGATAAGGTCATTTTATCCCATTTGATCTAAAATTGGTTTCAATGAGCTGCAAAGCTTGGGGGAAAGGTGATACGCTGTTCTGACTCTATGATATTTACAGGAGTAGTCACAAACAGCTCCTCCCGAAAATCCAGCTTATTTGGATGTGATTTGGGCATGTCAGCCCAGATTCTCACCTGAAACTCTGACTTTCTCAAGACACCCCAAAATATAATGTTTTCGCTACTTTAGCTCTATCACTAATCACATATGAATTAGCCCGTTAATTCCATCTAGTTTTTAGGTCAATACATGCAGAACTCGTCGAGTTATGAGGAATTCTTTGAATAAGATCAAAATCTTCCCAAAAAGGGATTTTTTTCGCCGCACCTTCGGTACTGACATTAGCTGTAAAGTCGAGGACGGCCCTGAAGGAATAAATGAGTGGTACCCTAAATTTATACTGGTGAAATGGTTACGCTTTCGATTGCCTGAAACAAAATTTGACAAAGTGTGGGCCACTTCCGAAACAGGCGTGTCGTTCGAAATACCACTATATCCAGGATCGTTGTGCTTCATGATGGAACGGCATGCGCCAATAACTTGCGCCGCTTCCATATCTTGCACTAGTACTGTATATTTAATGCTACGCAAGAATCATTGGTCGGTGAATGTCGTTGATCAACCAGGGCTTCTACTGTGAATTTCTCAATAGTCCAATGTTGTACAAGAAGCAAGGGTTGGTTTATCTGCACGCGGACTATTTTTACATCTTGAGGATCCGAGGGATAAGCACAACACAACAGGGATAAAGCAATCACTCGTGATCGCGCCCTTCTGCTCCCACTACCATTCGCTTTGCCTTCCTCAGTGCCATTGCGCCCAAGACGGGAAGTTTTCATTGGGGTCTTCACAAGGCAACACTTTCGTCCTCACAAGTAAGAAAGCTGCCTTTCAGTCCCTCCGCAGGCGACCGATAAAATAATGCAGCATGCGTGATTCATGGGGGAGTCGTACACACACAAACAGTGGGGCAAATGCGGCACGTACATGGACGGATATTCGCATTCGTATATCTGAGCTAGATGCTCGCATCCTGGATCTCGAAGAATCGCTCCACTGCCTCCGGATACGGACACGCCATCACGCCGCATACGTGCGCCCCTCAGCTCCTCTGTCGCCCCACACGAGACGCACAGAACGCGCTGCCTGCTCCACGGCTCGCTGCACATTAATGGGATCACGCTGCTGACCGACCGAATCCGATCTTCCCAGCTGATGAAGTACACGACTTGAGCAGCACGATGCCCGGTATCCGATACCATACTGTTCCTGAGCCGCAGCACCCGAGACGTAGTGGTACCGCCGTCAGCTCCAGGTAGCTGGGGCCCAAAGTATCCGGGAGGGACAGTGGCGCATCTACGATGGATGTGAATGAGCAAGCGCGGACAGTGCATTAGGGCGGTGCAGCGCAGCGTCAACGGGGAAAAGTAGAGCAGGAACCCTGTCGTGGGAGGCGCACCGTGTAGGCGACGCACGAAGAGTAGTGGGCGCCGGGCCATATGCAAAGCAGAGCCGCACACGATGGGAAGATCCAGATGATGGTTGCACAAGTAACTTATGTAAATTAACTTAGCCTGTGAAAATTAACTTACATTAACTTGTGGCAGGCTACGTTAGTTTCGCAAGTACAGTTAAGTAAAAGTTCAAGTACAGTAAAGTTACACACATATAAGTTCCAACAAGTTCAGCAATGCTGAAACAAGTTAACAGCATGCTTATGTATATACTCCCCAAAGAACCGCTAGGAAGAGTCCCAGAGCCTTGTTCAGCCTCGAATGTCAGTTTAATGGGTGTCTGTTACCTGTGGAGCCTTCAGAGTCGATATCGGCCTGTTATCATGACCAGCTGTTCGTTCAAGGCAAGTTAACATACTGTCACCTATTTTACTAGGTGTTGAGCTTCTTCCACAGTTTGTGAGAACCTATCACTGCTGCCGGGCCCGGCACGCCACATAACTGTCACACTAACTTGCATTTTCCCACATAGCTGTGGCCGTGCCTGCAGGGAAGACGGGGAACTAACAGTGAACTTATAGCTGAAACTTTTTCTCTTTTTTCTTTCTCGTTATATTCAGGGATTTGTATGACCATTTAGTGACATTGTAGCGATCATACTTGATTTAAATACCTTCATACTCGAGTCCCCTGCACTCAAACTTCTGCTTGTCTCTGTGTACGCGAAAACTGAGGTGAGTGACTCCTATTCATACTTACTTACTTACTTACTTTTTCAACTAGCAAACCTAACTCTTGTTTAGGTGGATATAGAGTCTTCCGCTTCTTTTCCAGCTTGTTATTCTCCGCACATACTTACATCGATCCTCTCAAGATGACCTTCAGATATACTTCCTGGCCTACCGTTTCACTCCGACAGAGCTTCAGAATCTATCTGCAAATGACCCGTTTGCAGCGGCAAAGAAGGGGGGGATAATTAGGCATTCAACAGTCCCGGAAATCATTCTTCAGACTCCTGAGAATGACCACGAGGGAATTCCCACACCCCTCTGCTGGTGTAAAATGCGGACTGTCCTGCGCAAAACTGCCGCTGCGCGCATTCCGGCTAGTTTTGTGCTGGCTACAGCTTACCTCGATGGCCAGGAGTGTCATGAAACAAGTTCACGACGACCCCTATTTTCATTTTTAATTGCGGGATATATTTTGGTAACCCCAAAATATATCAAATGGACGATCATAACAACAACAATGGGCACAGAGGACATAAAGGAGAAGGGTATTGGTCTTGAAACAGACAGGGACAATCGGTTTCCAGATGAACCGATTGTAAGACAGCTGTATAAAAACCAGTAGATAGAATCATGTACAGTAGATTCTATCTCATCTAAACTCTGGTTCTGCTTTGGCTATAAGCACTACTTGAAGACTTGACACTTGACTCTCATCCATTGCATTCGCGTTACCTATACCCCGCATTCACTATCCCGCATCTTGGCCACTTCCTGCCATGTAGTGGTGAACCACTACGGGTCTATGACTACATTGCGGGATAGGCGGGTTTCCTTCGCATATACTTATACGGTGGTTCACTCAGTCCTGGTGGGCAATATTCACGACCAACTTAAAGCCAACCCAAGGGCCGTCGCTGACAAGGAGTATAACTGGAACTCCACGGGTCCACCAACTACTATCAACTCACTTACAGCCATGCCACTCGCTCATGAATTCAGTAGTCCTTTATCAGATCCTCCACCATCACTGACAAAGAGCATTAATCCCCTCTTACAATCTGGGCTCATGACGGAAGACGTCGAAATGGGAGCCATTGGGTGCAAGAGGAGGGTCCAGGAGAGGAGGGTGGCCCCGGAGTGCATCCTGCAGAGACGGTTAATGCTGTGGTTCGTGTGCGGCGAAGCACACGACCACGTAAAGTCGGAGAGTGACATGGGATGTGTTATACGCTTGTGAGTTAGTAATATGTCTTGGTTTTGGCGATAATAGTTCATCAGAAATGGCTTACTGTCCATGTACTTGGCCTAACTTGGCCTAACTTAGGGAAACGGGTGAACTTGGCGGTAGTGATGGCATCTGATGGCATAAGTTAATTTGTCCGTGTTAACTTGATCTAACTTGGTGGGCAAGTTACTTACGTACCTTACATTAACTTTCCATACCGTAAGTCAACTTAGTTAACTTGACGTACCTGCAGTAAATTGAACTTGAATGTCTGTGTATTTGTTGATTTCTTTTGAACATACCTTGTATATTTTCTGGTGGGTTTGCAATAATATCGAGCTTTGAAGGTGTTTATTGTCAATAGGGCTGCCGCCTGTGCCCGTGACCGCCCCGACCATGGAACCCCCGGGCTATCCACAGTACAGAACATGCTCTGCACGGCCATCGAAGAACTGTCTCGCCCTTCGTCGGGACGGCGCAGTTCACGGCACGGCTGTAACGAGTACACGGTTGTCTTCAGATATCTCCATGGGCTATTCTATTCTTGATTTAAGTGTGACTTGTAAGCCGCTATCGAATGTGTAGTAAGGGTAGTTAGATTATTTGAATATAGTGAAGCTTTACCAGGATCCCAAGACTCCCAAGGCTGTCAAATAGCCCAGTAACGATGCCAAGAGCTTCCTTCACCGGACTTTGCCCGAAATATAGGGCTGCCAATATGCCGCTTATAGGCAGCATAAAAGCAATGTATTAGAAACATATTTGCCAAATAAAATCTATGCCAATATCACGCCGTTAGTTGCTGTATCAGAGCCATATTGGCAGAGTATTGGCGCATCGGTATATTGGCGCAGCTTATATGGCCACTTTTCAGTACTTGAGCACAATTTAAATGAGAAAACAATTGATTCAATAATTGTAACCACCACAGACATGCATGTAATTACAGGTCTAGGACCAGAGTATTGAAGCGTACCTCGAACACGGCGCACGGAGCTGACCTTCGCTGCATCTCACAACTTCTGACTTAATCTATCTTCATGTCAGTGGGAGCGTGAAAATAACAGGAAATCCAACTCACATCACCAGTATCAAAAGAGGACAAAAGCTGCAACTGTGAAACGGGCTAGGTAGGAGTAGCATTAAAAAAGGAAACAGGGCTCACGAAATTACTAAGCCGCGTGCGCGGGGAATCGTCAAGAATTTGAGTTGCAGGGCAGTGGCCGATGATGTATGAGTGAAGCTCAGTGAGCGGAGTGGATGTATGAAGGCGGAGCCAGTGCTCGAACGCAAGGGTGCGGAGACGAGTCTCAAATGTGCGAGGATACAGAAACGAGTCTCAAACGCAGGCGAGTGCCGAGCCGGTGCTCGAACGCAAGGGTGCGGAGACGAGTCTCAAATGTGCGAGGATATGGAGACGAGTCTCAAACGCAGGCGAGTACCGAGCCGGTGCTCGAACGCTGGCAGGTGCCGAGCCGGTGTCCGTACGAGCGCGGAGTGATAGTGGGGTGACTGTTGGCGACGGCGCAGTGGGCTCGACATGCTGAGTCAAATGTCCGCACCTTTTGAATTCGTTGCCGCCATCCGCATCCACAGCAATAGCTTGAGTCGATGTCGTGGTCGGCAGGCCAGCTGGAGCGTGAAGAACAAAGATTAGGACTGCAGACAAGAGTGAGGGCTGCGGGGATGGTGGGTGGCATGGTGGTGGGAGACGATGAGCTGGCAGCTGCCAAAAATGGCGAAGTCCAAAACCCTGTGCCCTGGCTGTTTGTGCGACGTAAAAGCTCGTATTTACAGGATGTATTGGCGCTCCGGCTAATACATCGCTAATATCCCTTGTAAAATCGACATATTGGCTGCTTATTATTCGGGCCAAATTCCGGTGCTTGGTTCTTCCGGAGGCAAAACAGGTTAGCAAGCTAAGAGGCAATCACTGCTATAAGAATATTTTAGTTCAAACCGATATCAAACACCGCCAAGAACGTGATCAAATTTGGGAACACGAGCATGGTGAAGAAATGGTCGCATATATGTGGCGGAATCTGGCCTCAGTGTTGCCGAAAATACAAACCCATTACATGGCTGTGACGTGCCAGTGTTTCAATGGGCCGTGGGGTTGGAATCCTGTGCCGTAGCCGTGCCGTTGTCAAGCAGAGATAATAGCTGACAGAACCAGCACGACACCTGTGGCACCAGTGCAGTCGAACCATGGTTACAGTCGCGGATGAGAGCCCTCCTGTTCAATAGGAACCTCTATAAAGAGGTGTAAGCCAATGAATATGGCTCGGAAATGATGGTGACTTTGTGTATGCCAGCCATTCTTTATCCCGGGAGTGGGTGAGCCGCCAAGTAAAGCTAAGTTAGTTTTGGCACCTGTGGGAAAACTTAAGTTAACTTGCGGCATGCGTGCCGAAAGGGGCAAGTAAAGTACAAGTTAGTTTACATAAGTCACTTTTTACGGACTCGATCCAGATGGGTGGCATGGAGTGCGACAACGGAAAGGGCATGGGGGCACGACGAACAGAAGCAGATGGGCATGCAAAATCAGACAATGCAGGCGCGGGACACGTCTGAATCCAGCAGGGAAGGAGACGACGTGAAGGACGCATTAGACTTTAGAGTCGCCAGGTGAGCATGTAATGGGGAGGAAGATACCCAGTGGCTGGTGGCCTCCTGAACCGCCCGGGGGTCCAGAGAGGCCGCGTTTCTTGACGGAAACCGAGGAGCCAGCTCGCTTCTCCATTCAGTATCTGCAGAGACACCTTAAAGTGTAGCGGTTGTAGCAGAAAAGCTCTCCAGCATACAAACAAGCAATAGAGCAGACAAGAACATCGTGATGAGAGCAAGGTGAGAGACTGAAAGGTGACGTGACATGCAGCCGTGATCACCTGATAATACCACAGATCGACTCATATTAGAGGGGGGTTACCCCCCCTAACCTCCCTCTAGTGAGAGGTGGTTCAGGCATACCACGATGCCACATGTTTGGTTCTTTTTTTCAGGTGGGACTTGGGAAATTTTTTGAAAATCTGGCCTGCCATGGTGGCCATTTGGGGGTGGGTGTTAGGGTAAGCAGGAGGGGGTGATTTGGGGTGGGGTCAGGGGGGTGCTGCCGCCGTTGCCACAACATTTTTTTTGGGGGGTACAAAAGTGTTTAGCATACTCTGCATACATTAGGTACCATTAGTCCCAATCAAAAGCAATGAAAAAAAAATCGGGGAGGGGGGGCGGTCTGCCACGACTGCCGCCCATCCACGCCATTTGCTGCCGCTGCCGCACTTGGTCTTAGCAGGGTCACAAAAAATAGTGACCCCAATGGTGCTGCCATGGCTGCCACCACAAGCCTTATCCAGGTCGGTAATATTTTGTGACTGCATCAAACTGCCGCACCTGCCGCACCATCAGAGTCATCACTTAACTCTATCACAGAAAAATTGTGACCTGGTTTGGCTGCCACCATTGCCGCCCATACACCCAATCTGCCACCACTGCCACAATGATCTGCACCACCAATAATGGCGGCAATGATGGCAGTTAAGAACATCAGTATTTTTTTGTGACTTCCTTCAGCTGCCACAGTTGCCGCCCATACACTTCATCTGCCACCACTGCCACAATGATCAGCACCACCAATAATGGCGGCAATGATGGCAACTAAGAGTACCCTAAGCTCCAATTACTGCCCTAACCCTTTTTTTGTGTACCATAAGCTCCAATCACTGCCCTAACTCTTTTTTTGTGTACCATAAGCTCTAATCACTGCCCTAATTCTTTTTTTATGTACTCTAAGCTCCAATTACTGCCCTAACACTTTTTTTGTGTACTCTAGCCCGAAATTGCTGCCCTAACTCTTTTTTTGTGTACCCTAAGCTCCAATCACTGCCCCAGCTCTTTTTTGCATACCCCAATATGAAATTTTTACCAACCTGGCATTTTTGTCTACCCTAGGGTACACAAAAATGCCAGGTCAGTAGACTCTGCCTTCACTGATCAGCAGGGGTCTACCAATGGCAGCCCATGTCTACAGGCTCTGCTGACAAGGCCACAGAATGCAGTCATTATATTTCTTTAACATAAATGTTGTCTTAAAGAAACTGGCTGGGCTCGGCCACGTCCCGAAGAATCTATAGCAGCTTTGTTTTGAGCAGCTGTTTAATCTAAACAAGCACTATTTAAATACCGATTTAAACGGCAAAAAAGCATTTTCAACCTTGGTTTGAACTTGCACACCTACCATACAGTGATATCAGTAGATAGGATTAAATTTTCGCACGAAATCGTGCATCATCAGAATTAAATTTCCCCACATTTTTGTGGTACATAAGAAATTTAATCGCTGCACATTGTGCTACAATGCGCATTAAATTGTACAATTGGTGGGCATGAAATTTAATTTTAGTCGCTTGCTCAGAGATTAAATCTAATTAAACTGAATTAAAACAAAAAGCCACCTCCAACGAGGATTGAACAAGAGACAACTGCGCCCAGATTACATAATGTCATGGACGGGACATGCTGTACCCACTATGGCAACAAGCCCATATCTGTCAACAGCTGTGTCTCCAGATTGATCTGGGTGTTTCCAGGGACCAAATGAAATAAACCGGTAAGGGTGATTTAATCTTCCAAAAAAGGCAAGTGTGATTTAATCTTTGAAGACTTAATCTTTGAAAAAATTTAATCTCAAGTCCCTGAATTTTGGATTTTAGAGCCTCTTTCAGCCACCTACAACATGAAACGGACTTAGAAAACATAGGTACTTCGCTTCGCCCTATCCACGATACCTCATATAGGAGGAAATATGAACTTACATGCTGTATCTTGTGTGGTGTAGTGGTTAAGGTGTCTACTGATGTCTTCTCCTCCCTCACCTGAGGTCGAGTGTTCGAACCTGGTTCTTGGTCTCTTTTTTGCCACTTTTATCAAGAAAATTAATCTTGTTCGTGCAATTAATCTTATCGTAAGATTAAATCTTATAAGGCAACCCCCGTAATAGCCGCTACCCATTGTCACTGTGGACAATGGCCAATATAACAGGCCGGTATTTTGGTGGTATATGGCTGGTATTTTTTAAAAGTACTGCCAAAAGACCCAACATATACCAGTGTGGTATATATGGGGTATATTTTGAATTTACCCACAATGTACCTGAAATATACATGTCTGGTATATCACTGGTATATTAGCTAATGTACCTGACATATACCTGCAATATACTGGCCCAGTATATTCTAAATATACCAGCCTGGTATATGCTTGGTATATTGTGAACAAATTTTGACCAAGCAACTGGAAAAGGAAAAATTGGCCCCAACACCTGCCTGTGAAGGAAATAAAGTCAGTCATCTGGCTGCATCTATTTTAGATCGTGATTATCTGACAAGGCACAAAAGGCCACATCTGATCGCCCCTATGAAGGTGCCTGAGGAAAGTGTATCTCTTCCATCAACTCCCTTCTTGGTGCACTCATCATTTGCTTAAATGGACACATCCTCACACTCTCTTGATGCATTTGCCCAGCTGATTGCCCTGGTTGATCCTCCAATTGGATATAGCTGGGACAATCTGTATGATGGCTCAATCTGGTTTAAACTCTTGTCCCAGTTGTAAGTGCTCGCTGAATCTATCGAGATCCCAAGATGAAGAAACTCTATTAGTGGATTCCAATCTGAAGTTGTGGATGATCAGCTATTGCCAACACTGACAAGACATGCCAGGGAGAGCAGATGGCAAAATCTGCTCAGCCTATACATGCAGCTAATGGCACATTTTGAGATCAAGCTTGCTGCTCCCACTATGGAGTTCAAAGTTCCCTTATTGAATTTGATTGCCCACAAGGACACAGGAGCTGAACCAAAAAAAGCTATTGTTCGAATGAATGCCCTTGTTCTAGGGGCATACATTTATTTTCCAGAAGGACTGGCACAATTTTAAAAACTCACAGAAGAGGATGAGAACCAACTCAGTGCTGACATGGAAGATGTTGGTGCTCATCACCCAGGAGGACACTTACACTTAGTATGTGTATCCATTTACTAAGCATTCACTATTTAACCTGTGGTACAGGCATGAGCAATACTATTATCTCCGCTTTCACTACTACGAGCAAAGCGAGACACTCAAGGAGGATATCAACTCAAGTCAAGATATGTTGCAAGATACTCAACAAGAGCTGCATCTTCTCCAAGCAGATCTGTCAAAAGTTAACAGACAAGGAACAATCAGCGCTGAAGTTGGAAGAGGTGTATCAGCAAAATGAGGAAGATAAAAAGGATTTCATAAAGCTAGAAGCAGAGATGTGAGTAATGGAATTTAACAAGAGTTCATGAAGTGTGCAAGGAGTAGAGTCTGATCCTCAATATCCAACAAGCGAGTTTAACTCCATGGGCAGCACAGGAGTGTTGTTGAAGGTGGGGATGGGGAGTTGGGCAGTGCAAGTGGAAGCATTTGTGCAGAGTAACTCGTTTCAGGTGTCAAGGCCACTCAGAACTTGATCAAATGACAGAGGAGGAGGAGGATGAGGTGCAATGGGACGCTGTGAAGGGCTCATCGCTTTCTGAAGGAGAAGGAGAAGTGATGCCTGATCAATGATCTGTGTCCTTTATGTCTCATTTTCCCTGAGTCCTAGCTCCTAATAAATGAGAGCTCAAGCAGCTGAATATACTATGAACATTTGAACAAATAATT
Organism: Mycena rebaudengoi; assembly: GCA_029282285.1. Lineage (NCBI taxonomy): Eukaryota > Fungi > Basidiomycota > Agaricomycetes > Agaricales > Mycenaceae > Mycena > Mycena rebaudengoi. The sequence goes on along the minus strand of JARJCX010000156.1, from coordinate 136,734 downwards.
TGATGCAAGTGGCACAACACATCTTTTATGCCACACATAATATTCATCAGCTACATCACACGTTGACGCAACTGGTTTTCTATCTTAATATATGGATTGCAGATTGCAGAAGGTGTCCTGAAGGCAATTGCAATCATCTAACCTCAGGAAAAAGAAAATAAGATTTTAAAAACAACCTATGTACTTATCAACACTCATCTTCTCCTGCAGCTCCTGTTTTTGCGCAATTCAAGTTTCTCGAAATATAGATTCGTCCGATGAAGGAGCTGGTCATGAAATAGGCCCAGAAATTGGCAGTGGCATAGCCAATGTTGTGTCGAAAGTGAGGCCATCGGATTTTGTCCTTACACCCAGCAAAACTTGAAGATTTAATTTGAAGCGATATCTATTATCCCTGGTTAATTTGGGTATCACAGCATGGACCAACAATGAGACAGCCAATTAGTTATGGATAGGTTTCTGAGCAGCGGTAGTGCAGGGAATATGGACAGATTGCCAGTGAAATCAATGCATCTGGAGTGATGCCTTTAAGAGGAGAGCGAACCATGTTACTTGAGAGAGGGACCAAGCTATCCATTGATGTTAAACATGGAAATACAGAGTATTTTGTCCTGGTAGTGGTCAGATCCAATGCCCTTAGTGTCTGCCTGCTTCTTGCAGGAATACAGTGTAGCCTCCACTCCTTTCACTGGTGCAACTCCCATGAGATGTATTTCCCATGCCTGCTCGTGGTTTATGCAGAGCGGTAGCGCCATGAGTGCTGCCACTATCCATGTCAGGATAGTACTGATGTTGGAAACACCAGCGACAGCCACGAAAATAGGGCCGAAAAAGTTACGCACACTATAGCGGGCTTCTTGGACACAGTCCGATTGCGATTGTGAGAGGGTTTTGTGTTGAAAGTGTGGTGTGCGGTGGAGAACACAGAAATAGTGGTCTTCATGTCGTCGACGAGTGAAAGTTTTGGTATCCAAGCAATTGTGAAAGATCCGCCGGAGCGCAGTGTACATCGTCCCTGCATAAAATTGTGTGGAGGTGAAACTGATGGCCAGCAGCTGCATGAGGGAAAGGACAGCAATAATATTGTGCGTGCGGGCAGGTTCGAAGCTCTGAATCATAGTTTGGCAAAGGACAAAAGTGTCGTGCGCAAATATTAAGTAGAGGTTGGTGACATGACAATGCAGAGATTAGAACCGTGCTGCTTTCGAGATGAGATATATGGGGAGAGTGACATAATCCGAGTGTTGTATCTGTAATGAGGCCATTGGAACAGTCTGAGCCCAGGAATACTTGAGGCAGATTTAAAGCGATATCAGGGCCATATCGAGGAGGTATTTGGGGTCCTGGTCTTGACATGAGACAGCAAGAGCACTCCATGGACCAGTAAGATGGCTCCAGTGCATTCTGTGTGTCTTCATCCAAGCTGATGATGGTCCAGAGCAAGCGACAGTGAGACAGCTGAAATGAAAACACGCTTACAATTTGGCGAAACTCAGTCTAAACCGATCATCTTACCGCTTGGTGGTACACAATTAGAGTCAGAGTAAGCTCCGAGCTGCTGATTGAGTCTCAAAGATGTGATGGAATACAAACGATTGACCATACTGCGACTGTATACAATATTCTAAACAATGTGGGGTCAGTACAGTGTTCAGCGAGTTAGTCGTGAGTAGTCGTCTGATAGTGGCCATAACTCATATGTGAGGGCGGTATCACGCAGGATCACTAGAAACCATACCAAGGAGATTGTATGAATATCCATATTTATTTAAACACTGCTACACAAAGATCATAGACCTCTAGTGGGGATTTTGGGCCAATATAGTCTTGTCGTGACTAAAGATAATAGTCATGACTCCAAGCCGTATGAGAAATAGTAATTCTCAGGCACAGATAAACAGTCGTGAATAATGGAAGAGTCGCGACTACCAAAATAGACCTTCGGGCGAGCCCCGAGAGTGTGATCACATGTCAGATGGTGAACCAGTTGGCTAAGCGAGTCAATCCGAGGATTCCCGATGAAGTCCGAGAAGATCCGAAGACTTGATCAAACATTCACATGAAAGATGTGGTTGTCATGATTAGGTCGAAAGCACGCAATATGGCGTCAAGGCAGTCTAGATTGCTCCGGATCTTGCCTTGACTAAAGATAGATGACTCTGAAGGCTCTCCGGAACTTTCAGAACTGGTCTAGACTGTCGGGATTGAATCCTATAGGCCACAGGCCGCAGATCTCCGATCAAACGCGGTTGATAGACGGATAAAAGGACCATATACCTCATTTCTATTACTCATTTTCCTTATCTGGCATGTACTAAAATAGATTGTAAATTAGTATAAAGTCTCAGTAGAATAACGCGATTCTGGACTGTATTTTCCTCCCAGCTACTATAGCCGTGACTAGCATTGTCGTCATTGGTTGTGGGTCACGGGGTCAGTGCACGTCTGGGTTTTACACGGAGATTTGTTTAAAACACATTTCGAAGTTGTACTACTTTTAGCAGAAATATATAGAATCAGAACATAGTTGTTTGATAACCAAAGTCCCAGCAAAGTAAGCTAAATAAGAAAGTCATAAGAAGCAGTCAAGTCTGTACTGAAGTGGTCCTTTAAGAGTCGCGACTAAGTGTCAAGATGGAGGATAGCTGTTGATATCGTTCCTTTGAGTTTGGTTGCAGTCTAAGTACCAAGAAGTAAAGTCTAAGACGGTCTCAAGTGACCTAAAGTTCAGTCCAAGTGTGGCTTAAGTTGTCGGAGTTGTTCAAGTACACTCGCGACTGTGTTTCATTCCATCCAAACACCCCAAAGATAGTGTTTCTCTTGTGAGAGACTTTAGTCAAGGTTCTTGAGTAATACCCGCGATCATTCCCAAGGGCACAGTTAGATCTATAGGCATTCATTGCAACTGTCTACGGTTCATCTTACTCAATTCTGATTGAGAGGACCCTAGTTATAGAAGCACCAATATAGTCAAGTAGTAGTGTGTGTGTGTGTGTTGGGTGTAGTTCATTTTGTGTGCGTCTTGCACATATCTTGAGATTATACTTTTCACGACTATACTTGGGTGCACCATTTCAACGGTACCGCGGCGGATCAAATTTTGCCAATTCACCGAGGCACAATGCAGCAGTAAAATACTCATATTGATTTAGTGCTGAGCACAAACACACAATTGTGGACTCTGACTACAAAGATCTACACTCAAGATATTTGCAAATGGATGAGTCAATTTGGTAAGTGCTTTGAATCTATTCTGGTTATATCCATTTAATTTGTGTATATCTTGAGTGCCCTGTAGGAACAGCTTGAGGTCAATCAAACAGAATTTGAAAACATGAATGCAAAGCTTGACAACCTCCAATTGATGCACAATATTCTTCAGATAAATTATCAGACCACATTGCAACATCTACAGTATGTTGTGCCCCCTCTTTTTTTTGAAATTTATCCTGACTTGGAACTCTGCTAGATCTTCAGAAAATACAAGCAAGCCCAAGTTGAGGTGTTGAAGCTGCAAAGAACCCTGTTGGATGATCACCATTTGAACCACAAGGCTCTTCAAACAGAACACCAGATCCCACTGCAAAAACTCTTGAGTACAGCCTCTACTTGAATGTTTTGTTGATTTCTGCTGATCAAAAAAAAAATGTTAGATTGTTGGAGAACAAAATAGTCTTATGGGAGATAGAGAAACTGAAGATGGCTCAGACACTGGAAGCCAAAGCCAAAGCATTGCGAGCACAGACACTAGACAAAGCTTGAAGAAAGCAGAAATACAGTGGACTGAGAAAGGGGAGCTGCAACAGGTATGTGATAAAAAATAAAAATCTATCTTTGTGTGAGTGCATGCAGCTGAGGAATCCCTGGTGCTTGTTGGAGATCAACTGTGGTGGCTGGCAATATTTCTTGTGAATCTGAACTAGTGATCAGTGCAGAAGGGATGCTGTTTGAGAAGAAAAAAAGTATACAGGCCAATGCTTTCTCTGGCATTCCATTGAGCAATACCTGGCATCTACCGTGTCAGTACAACCTACACTGCATAAGTAAAAACCTACCACACAAATTTGCAGCACTGCATTTCTTCATATGGGTTGCAGGCAGTGCAGAGCAGGTATCACAGCAGAATCCACCAACATTGCTCTGGTGAGGGGTTGGTGGGCCGAGGTCCATATACATAGGTATGATTGGGATAATTCTATTTGGCAACTCCACTAAAAATAAGATAGGGCCATAGAAAGCGGTTTTTGCCCCATTTCATGCAGTATTTCATGTTCAAATTTTTTTTGAGGGTGGGAAAGTCTCTGAGTAATCTGGGCATACTCCCTAAAATTCCCTTTTTTTTTGCTGTCATTTCTGAACCTTCTCAGCGATTTTTAGCCAGAATTGAGCTTTTGGCCTTAAATCAGTCAATTTAATGCATAAAAAATATCTGTATGATTGGGAGAATCCTAGTGCCACTGGTTGCAATTGGATATAAAGACAAGAAGGGACTGTAAATATAGCCCCTGATCATGATCAGAAGTTGTTTGCCATCAAATTTCATAATCAAAATGACACGCTGTCATCAAAAATTGATGGACATGTCCAGCAATTCCTGTTTTCAGCTGTTTGTTTCTGGGCATGGTGCCAAGCACAAGTAAACATACATTACTATGGATGCATTCACCACTAACTACATGCAACATCCTAGGACTTCAGCTAGGTGTTACTCAAGATATTCCATGGTCCACCTTTCACAGGGGAATATTCATATTTAAGCATTCAAGTATTCCCATCCTTTTCTGGTAGGCGAGGTTCAGAAAGTTAGTACTTGATGCCTCATGTTCTGGTCTTCCCTTCTTTTCCCAGGACCAGAATCTCACTCTTTACATGCATGGGCATTCTTCGCAAAGCACCCACCGGAAATACCCAGGTCTGTTTGAGGTTTTACTCCAAGTCCTATATCCGAGTTCTTACAGCTTGGCCACAGTAACCCTACAAAATTTGTTTAAACACTCTGTGTCTCAACACTGTTTTACTAAACTATTTTCTGTCACTAATGTAGCCAAAAATGTAGTGCCTACAGGACAATCAATTAAACATTGTTTAAACATGTCCACAATTCCAGAGTTATCCATAAAGTCCTTGATACTCCCATTGGTGAACCCCTCACTGTTTAAACACTCACCATTATTAACATATATACTTCAATCATTTAATCAGCCCAGAACTGTGTTCAAACCATGTTAAACCACTGTTTAAATGCCCACCATTGATCACAGATAAAATTCAACCATTTAACCGGCCAAGATCTGTGTTCAAACTGTGTTAAACAGAGAGTGAATGGCTATCCAGTCACAGATTCAGGGTTATGAATCTCGGTTCAATAAATAATCAGCGTGAATTTAATCAGGAAGAAACATGGATCCCATTAATTAACACAGCTGTTTTGTGCCGCTGGCTCAAGTCTCGTTCATTCTTCCTCATTGTCACTGAGAGAAGCCCATCCTCTGTGAATGGATATGAGCCCCACACAATTTCCACATAAGTGCGAAAGAACTTACTTCCATTTTGGCTTCTTACTCTGCCTGGAAAGTTCCCCAGACTTGGCCTTCACTTTTGGAGTGAGCGAGACGAGCAACAAACTGCAGAATTGAGCTTCTTAATTTCAGTCCTACAAGCAGGCATTCATGAGGTAAAATGTATGTCAAGGATTGAAACACAGACCTTAATCACTCAGTTTCAGGGCAGCCCATTCTTCCTCCTGCTCCTGTTCAATGGCTTTCTTCCTGCTCAATGTTCAATAATTTTATACATGAAGAAATATGAACCCAGCATCACCTGGTCCGTATCTTCCTGTTGGTTCTCTTGATGGTGAGATGGTGTTGCAGCTGGAGGGGGTGCTGGTTGAGGAGTGATGGCTGTCGGTGTGGTCAGTTTGATGGCAGGCAATGGCATTTGTGGCAGTGGTTAGCTTCAGGGGTTGCAGGAATGCTTGGTGCAGGCAAATCCTCTTTGAAATAGAATGGGGCCAAGCATCGATTCATGTTGAAATAGTCGCTGATCATCAATATCTCAACGGTATTCATGACTAGCAGATTTTTCAGTGAAACCGGCAGACCCCAGTTTGGAAGGTTAGTGAAGCAATTGCCTGGTTGTGAATGTTTAATACCCTCTACCACATTCTCCAAAGGTCTGGAGATGTGCAGGTGCTTCAAGGTGCCTTTCCTCATAAGTGTATCATGACTCAGCAGAAGAGCGGTCAGAGAACATTTGTCACTGGCTTGCCCATAAATTCTATGATGCCACCTGGCTCACAGGTGATGCAAGGAGGCAATATGTCCTCCACCCACTAGCTGAGCCTTAAAACTTTAGCCATGATCCAGACCTTATTCAGTAGGTGCTTATTTAATTTAAAAGAATCTTGGAAGGCTAATTATGCCTAGGTTGGCTTTGCAATATGCACATGAAACCTAATTGTAACAGAACTATGCCATCTATGTCTATCTCAGAACCCGTAATCATCATCATGCCGGATTAAATCCCATAACCAATGAACTTCAGCTGCTGCCATTCCTTTAAAACCCAGGACTTCTATAATGGCTGCAGCACCTTCCTATGTGCCCAAATTGATGCAATTTCATCAATTGATGAAGCTGTATATCCATGGGCATGCAGATAATAGCTGGCATGCCATCCAATTTGGTGTTGGGGGTATTCAGGGATCTTATTTGTACTGTAAATTGTGTCAATAATTCCACTCAGATCCCGGATATGTGAAAAGATAGGCTGTGTGCCAGATTGGTGTAGCTTTGACTTCTCCTGCATAGTATGGTTTTCCCATACTTAGAATATAATATTATCAGCTATAGTATTGAAAGGTCACCCACAAATCCATGAGTGTTGTTGCTTGGAATGAAAGCAAGGGCTTTTATTTTGTTCATGTCTCCCTGGAGAATCATATACCCTGATGCATCCATGATACTCCAAAACTAATGAGCATTTGCATGAGGGCAATCAAGGACTTGTTTCTCTGCATCAGAGCTGTATGGCCAACAGTAATTCAAGTCAAGAGCTGAAGTTAAACAAAGAGCATATAATCACAGGTTTTGTACATATATCGCACTCTCTGTTTTCCCATTATATGCAGTGTAGAATGGACCTGTTGTAGCAAATAGATCTGTCACTTGAACTGAAGCACCTATACTTGAGCTGAAGCACCTATGAGTTTAGTAAAAGTCTCTGGCTGCTGGTCTGCCTGGTTGTGCTTGTGGTATTGAAAGACTTTATGTAAATCCAATGCAGCATTTACCTCAGCTGTGTTGGTGCCTTTATTATGATTGGCTGTACTGAGGAGATTGCAGTCCTCAGGTGGGCTGGTCTGCCTTATAGTTAATAGAATGTGGTGTGCACAGATATTACAGACTCGCAGTTTGTCAACAACTTCTGGGACTGAACCCACAATAATGGTGGAGAATGCAGTCATGCCAGTGAAGTAGATGTTGAGGTGGCAGGACAAGTTGAGGGGAGAGTTTGTCATCTAATCACCCCTGATTAGATGATAGTGAATAGCTAAATTAGGCACAATTACCTGCCCAGGGTATATCAGATGACTGACTTTATTTCCATTACAGGCAGGTGTTGGGGCCAATCTATTTCTTTTCTCGTTGTTTGGCCAAAATTTGTTCACAATATACCGAGCATATACCAGGCCGGTATATTTAGAATATACCAGGTCAGTATATTGCAGGTATATGTCAGGTACATTAGCTAATATACCAGTGATATACTGGACATGTATATTTTGGGTACATTGTGGGTAAATTCAAAATATACCCTGTAGATACTGCACTGGTATATGTTGGGTCTTTTGGCAGTACTTTTAAAATATACTGGCCATATACCACCAAAATACTGGCCTGTTATATTGGCCATTGTCCACAGTGTGTGCAACACGTGGCCATTGCAGCAGAACGTGTGAAAATTAAATTTCTTATGCACCACGAAAACGTGCGGAAATTAAATTTGGATGATGCACGATTTCGTGGCAAAATTTAATCACAGCTGCTGCAACTGTTGTACCATAAACAATGACATAAGCCATGCTGGAGGATACCACCTAGGCCATAACACTGACAGTGGCTCTGACTCTGATCAACTGTAGTGTCAATGTTTCCAACTGATTTCTGCAAAAATATCGAAGTCTCTCCTCCTTGCACCTCATGTTAAACAGGCGCTAAGCTTAGACTTCGAAACATGAACTTAAACTACTATGCCAAGGCTCAAGTAACTGTTCAGAGACAGGGTTCCCATGTCGACTTACACTGCAGTACAAGGATGGAAATTGAAAAGGAATCACAATTTCCGTTTTAAGGCACACACCAATCAACACGTAAACGGCGGCGGCTTTGTACCCGCTCGCAAGCCTTTGCTGCATCTATGTCGGTCCGCTTTTACTCTGCATCCCCACTGTGTCTGTTCATTTCGTCCTAGTATTGATTGCCAAAAAATTTTGGGCTGCAACGCACTGGTAGTGCCAAGTAGACGCAGACTCCCCAGTATCCACGATTCCACACGCACTGCGAACCTTCCTGTCGAATACATGCTGGCTAACACATGTAGCAGCTATCACAATTTTCTCTGGTATGTAATCAGTCTGTGAAGGGATATGTGGAACTGGCAGAAGACTGCCCAGAGTTCGAGTCCCCACCACTGCATGTATGTAGCAGCCCCGAAGAGAGTTTCGTCAGCCTGGCAATATGAAGAGGACCCCGACATCATCAAGAAGTTGGATGAGATTATCGGGGCCTAGGAAATAAAGTTTGACGGTGCTTGAGCAGTTTATGAGAGGGTGTACTGAAGAGTCGAATTACCTCCCATTTTGTAAGTCAACCGAATGCCACCTAGTTGAAAACTTCATCAGCATCCGCCAAGTGGACACCAATTCACCACGACGTCGAAATCCTTTCACAGCATGTGGGTGGAATCGAAGAACCAAGCGTCAAGTTAATCTCTGAATCAGCATCACAATACGCGAGGATACTAGAGAATACTACATATCTTAGGCTCGGTTCTGTGGGCAGATCGGTGGCTGTACATTCCACCCGGCTTTCCCCAGAGTGTACAGCCACCAGTCTGCCCACCCAAGATAAATAGATTTTGAAGAAACATCAAAGATCACCCGCACTCTTGGCATGAAATTTGGTATGGGTATAGTCTGAAATTGCTCAGTCAGGGTTACCCGGTCATACAAGAATCATATTTTGATGGCCAGAACTCATGGATCAGCAACTCCGAAGATCCCGAATGGAGGTTGAGATTCCTCGCTTTGACCGTTTGATGCGTCCTAAAATAGGTTCGCACTCTCTTGGCAGTGATGTCATCAGTCTTTCCAAGTCAACACGTCACGCGTCACCTCTCACTCCCGCCACCCCCGCGCACTTTTCTCGGAAAGTGCCGTGCACTCGCGATCTCCTCCCACCCCTAACGCCACGCCCCTCCGCTTGTACTTCGTGCGTACTCTTACATTCTCGGGAAGTACCGACGTTCCGGTCCTTCACAGCCCGCCGTCACCGATCTGCCCGGCTCGCAATTCCCCGGGCCTGGCCGCTCCCCAGCGCCCTGCCGCCACGCGATGTCCCGCCTACCCCTATCCCGGCAACGTCCGGCCCTGCCGCCGTGCCGCGCTGTGTGGCGCTGTTATGTCCCCCGCCACTCTTTCCTGCTTCCACCACGATCGCCGCCCGGGATACTGCACCAGCCACCCGCTCCACTTTACCCACTGGATCTTTCAGGCGCTCTCCCATGGCTCTCTCAACATCCTCTATCCAGTTCGGCCTCCGTAACTTCATCACATCAAAATCCTCCCCTACATTGGAATTTGGTTGCCTAACGCCTCTCGGACTCGCTTCGCGAACTTGCAGAGCGTACTCTGACTCTTGGGCTGTCTCTTCTCCCCTCTTGCACCCCCCAAACTGGGCAGAGCGTGATACTTCTCGCCCCCTCGCGTCTTTTTTGCTTTTTTTTCCCGGCGTCTGACGCTCGTACGAACCCACCGGCGCTACGGGATTGGTCCCCTGTACACGTCTCAAGTCGAAACTCCGAGCTAGAGGCTGTTCCCGTATTGTCATCCGAGCGCCAACGGAGCATCGGCGTAGAGCGCCCACCGCATGCTCCTGTTGCCGTCGTTCCCCGTCGCCCTTATTTGAACGTCGAGGGATGAGTGTGATATAGAGTATAGACCGGTTGTTGAATGTACTGCGGGGCCCAGGTGCGTGATATGCGCATATATCCCGATTTTTCGCTCATTTCTGACCAATTTCCCTGGCCCAGCACCAGTTCTCCACAGTTACCCTTCGATTTTGGAGCAGGTGAGTCGCCCCATGTCCTGCCTCCACCCCCCTCCCCCCCATCTGGCGCCCGGTTCTTACTGCCTTCAAACCCGCTTGCTCGTCACCACATCACGCATCCTGCATTACGCTACTACGCCATATTCGCACTCTGCGGCCTTGATACCAGTGGTTTGCCTATCGAAGCAATATATCGGCGGCCAGGGTACGTCCGCGTATTTTCTATTCGCTTCTTCTGCGCCAATTCTGCCGATTTTTTGTACCTCCCTTCGTAGTTTACTCCAAGCACTTCGAATATTACTATCTCATCCCTATTCCAGCTATTCCACCAGGTCACCTCCCCTTCCCGTTCATCTCGACGTGCCAGGGATATCCCCGAAAGTGCTCCGTGCGTACCGCCACTCCTCACTTACGGACTATTCCGTGGACTGAATATTCCGATTCTGCGGTCTTAAAGCGGTGTAGATCACACCAGCGCGACTTATCAGTGGCCTGGGTGCCTCCGCACAATTTATTTGCACCTTCTGTTTTAATTCTTATGTCTACCCATATACGTAGTTCGCCTTAGGTGTGTAGTTCTCTGCCTTTTTCCCATTCTACTTTCCCCTACCCTCTACCTCTTCTTCTCGACTGCTCTCTTCGTCCATTTCTCGCTTCGTGCCGAGTTAGGCGCCTCGAAGTGCGCCTGCAACGCGCTCAAGTCAACGGCAACTACCGGTCTCCATTTTGGACTCACCACGCATCGCTGAGTTGAACTGCTCCCGTTTTTTCATTGCATGCGCGAATTTTAGCACATCTACACGAGCTATCAGTGCGTATTCACAATTTTTGTTTACATTTCTCCGCTAACTCTGCGTAGTTCTTTTCTATGTACTTCGCCCCAGGTGCTTCGAATAGTACTATTTCATCTCTACTTGGGCCCCTCCACCGGTCACATTCACCTCCCGTTCGTCTCGACACGCCAGGGATTCCCCTCGCAGTCCTCGCTCGTCACCATCTCGCGCGTACCGCCACTCGCCGCGTACGGTTCGCTCCGCCGATGCAATATTAGGACTCTACGATCTAGAAAAGGCCAATAGGCGCCGGGGCGACGTATCATCGGCCTAGTTATGTCCGTGACATTTTTTCTTCCGTTTGTGGGCTGATTCTACCAGTTTTTAGTGCCTACTCTGTAGGTTTCCGTAGGAACTACTTCCGCTGCCTCGATTACTAGTTGTGTGGCCTAAAATATGTATCGGACACATTCTTGGTGGAATATCGGCAGTTCAAAGTCATCGGGTACAAGCTCTGTCCGGCGAGATTGGCAGACGTCGGCAGAGCGTCAGCTCAGCGCGGTATAATTATGCCGATGCCTCGGCAGAGCCCCGCTGCTCCTGGTCGGCAGACGTCCACAGATGTCAGTCCAGTTTGGCAAGATAGGCGGACGGGGTCAGGGACCGCAGTGAGAGGCAGACTTGAGGTGTTTGAGAAAAAACAGGGAGAACCTGCCCTATTCAACACCCTTTCTGGTTCAGCTCAAATTCAGTGAACATGGTAACCCGGGCACGAAAGTTTGGTACTTTGACTTCCCACAGGGCTGAATTGGCGGCCCAAGGTCAAGTAAGTTACATGACAAGGATCCGGGCGTCGACGTTCAGCGCTCAACGATCTCTAAATATGTACTCTCCTTAGTCTCTCCTCAGGGTCTTTGTACACCAGGACAAGCTGGCGTTCGTGATTCGGGCCGCGCATGTAACGGTGTAATCCTTGAGTATGTAACTGTCTTGAACACATCAGATTGTGTCGATGAACATGACATGTCGCGTTGTGCCCTTGGGCGTCAGGATTGGTTGCCTAAAGAGGATAAAGGTGGCCAACGGGGACTAATTGTGGCATTTAATTAACAAGTCCCTGACTTTGACTTGGCACATCTCGTCCGTCACTGATGAATAACAGTATTGGCGCATTGGTATAGGCCGAAAGCCGGCAGGCTAAAATTTGGGTTCGCTTCGCCCTCGGCAAGTACGACAGCCGGAAAAACAGTAGCCTGGCATTTCACCAACGACTCTCATCCTCATCCATTCAACCGATTCTAGAACACCTGCAATTCGAGGGAAATTCGCATTTTGTATAGACACTATAGCACCGACAATACTAATCTCTAGCCAAAGCAACCCCAGCGATGAATGCCTGACCACTCGCTAAGCGACCTCATTCTGAGGAATACACACAACTACGACGCCATCAGCAACTGGGTTCTCACAATATATAAAAAAAATCAACGTACAAAACTCGACGCACTGCTTCACACACGGTTCGCACCCCTTGCACGTCGTCGGCCAGAAATAGTCGCCAGAACACGTATCCAAGGTGAGTTTGCACTTGGGGCCCGGTGTGCATGAGCAGGTGCTATCGAATCCGCACCCTATAGTGAGCAGTCAGTACGTAGGAAGTAGGTAATAATGAGCACTGCAATAAAACTGAACGTACAATTTCTTTTCGTCAGGCTCGAGTGCGCGCCTGGAGCGGCTGCGGCCTGGACTTGGACAGTGGCAAGAGCGAAGAGGACAAGCGAAGACAAAGTGCGAGTGAAGTACATTGTAAGTATGTTAGGTAGCTTTGAGAAATGCACCCCAGACCGTTTATATCTAATATCCCGTCCGATACTCATCAGAGCCTTTGACAATCAGCGGCGATGTGTACCCCTGTGGCCGTGAAGTAATTACCCCTGGCGGGGAACGTAAGGTATATGACGGAGGGATACCCAATGAGCTTGCCAGTGTCCTCCTGCCTGCGGAGTTCAAATTTGGCTGCCCTAGCTTGCGTTAACTAGGCTTGGATTAACTTGTGCTTGTGTCGATTTACAGCGACCTTTCCCTTTGTAAACAAGCATCCCAGAGCTCGATACCACGCCTCCCAACTGCCGTGGGATTACTTAGGGACCTCGAGTGACCTTGCTCGGCATCGTTTGATGCTATTATTTCGTCGTCGTCGAAGTCAGGGTAAGTAAAAGCTTGCCGAAGATTTTCGGACGTTGGAGTTACTGTCCAATTATCCACTGTATCTCTGTATGGTCCACCACAAGCAAATCTTTACCACGGCAGGTCCGCGGATGTGCGAAAAAAAACCTCCAAGAGTCCAAAATTGAACCCATAATTTAAGTTGAATCGGTGAGTCTGACGGCTTTGATGCTCATAGGGCACAAGCGAGGACGAATAAAGTAACTTATTTCCTAACTTGGAACTTTACTTACCGCCTAATTTTGGCGCGGCTAACTTTACTTTACTTCGCTTAACTTTTCTCACGGGTGGTCCCAGTTAACTTTACTTGCACGGTTCAAAGTAAGTTTTTCATGACCATTTTGGTGGCGTCCAAGCGAAGATATGAGGTCTATATCACATTGAATGTTAATCAAACATGACTTACACCCGCAGTTACTCGGTGGACCCGATTGTGGGGATGTTTCGAGTCATGGGCTAGAAATGCTTTACCACCGACAGTAAATTTCTGGGAGTGCCCAGATTCTCTTAACCAGGCACTTATTGTAGCCCTAAAAGAGCGCTCCTTGACCAAATTTGTGTCCCATGAGAGAATTGGGAATAAGTTCGTGCATTTGTGGCACATCAAAAATGGGTTTTGATCTCGCAGTCGTTCTAGGAGCTTAACCTAATGTAGGTCCGTCGAAAAGTGACGAATTCGTCTTCAAAATTTGTTTTCTCATCTCCTCAAGAACTATGTTTACCTTGTCAATCTCGTTTCGCCTTGTACCGGTGCAATTTCTGAAATTGATCTTCCAGGTCTTTGGTAGCTTCTGATTGGCACGCCGTGTTTGAGTGGTATCGAACACAAGACTGATATAGACAATGCCTAACAGGTATCAGATTTTCCAGTTGAGTAAAATTCACTTTCAACTGACCCGTCGCTGGAGCGAACTTGGCTGCCCAAGTTCATCAATCAAACAGGAACAAACTTACTTATGCCATCAGTTGGGCAAGTTAGGTGCATTAAGACCACCAATTAAAGCAAATCTCGCAGAGAAATAAGTAAATCGGGTTCCCCCACTGTAATAGAGCTCAGTTTTGTCATCACCCGCGAAATTGATGCCTTTACTTGTAGGTTTCAGTCACATTGAAGTGGCAGCGCAAAATGTCAACAGAGCCGCAATGAGGATGCCTTGAGCTGTTGTGGCCAACAATATACACTTATTCAAACTCATTAACCTGAGTGGAGTCGGGAATACAGCGACAGAGGGGCCAAACTGAGAAATTTCACAGTAAAGAAGTTGCATGCTTCACAGCCAGGATCTCAGTGAAGGACAACATCCCTTTCTATGCAACTGGTGGGGCAGAAACTGCGTAAGATGATTAATTTGAGCTCCATGAGCATTTTCTTCAGCCAGACTAAGGTCTCCCATGCGCATAATTACCTCAAGTTAACAGAGAGTTAGTTTGAGTCAAACACAACCATACTTACTTATGATGGTTGATCCGAGCGTGCCGTTAACTTTCCTTGTACTTTCGCTTAGCTTTACTCGACAAATTAACTTACCCAGCCAAAAGCAAAGTAAAGTAAATTTTGTATGGGTAAGTTAATTTGCACAAGTTACTTTGTGAACCATCGGCACAAGCGAGTCATAACTGAGATTGACCTATGCATCTCATCTGAGAATAGGGTGTCCTTTAAGCGGATATTGCCTTGAAGAAGTAGAATACGGTGCCCTATTCCAATATAGGGTAGAGAAGTCCATCTATGTTTGTCGGCCAACTCAAACGGACGAAGAACTTCCGGCTAGCGCTTTTCGCACCCATGGAAGCTTTCTCTGTGAGTGGCCGTTAGTATTCTGATAATAAGAACATTGACACGAAGGGGGGGATATAGCGGCGGGGAAACTACGGGCAGGCTTCGGTGAGACCCATAGGACAGAACACCATATGGACGGGACCTGGGCGAATATGCGGACTTGCGGGCCACCAGAACGATGGCAGTCGGAAATGCCCGCGATAAGAAGGAGGAGAAGTGCAAAGCGGCGAAGAGGTACAAAACAATCGCGAACGAAGGAAGACGTTCCCGCTGCTGTTCTTTACCTGTATCCGTCCGTCGTTAGCATCGTGAGGGGATAAGCATGTAGTGGAGAAAGGATGAAGGGGCAAAGACAGTGACGTACGTACAAAGAACACGAACAAGAGGGGGATATGGTAGAGAACGAAGAAGTGTACTGTGACTCGGAAGAGGGAGAAGAAAAGCAAGTTGTGAGGCGTATAGAATCCAATGGTATCGGAGAGCTCGGATAGAAAGTGACTCCCCGTGTCCGGATGAATGGCGTGGACTTTTGACGATTTTTTTCTTTCTCTGGATTTCTCAGCCTCTGCAGACATAATGGTAATTGCTGCTGTTTCTTTCACTCCCGCATCTTACACAGAATATTAATACTTGCTTGTGCAAGCCTGAGTACTCGGACGTGATCTGGTGCTTCATTCACCCACACCAGTCATGCTGAACGAGTTTACGCCACGGGTACAGTACTAACAATCTCCAAGGCGGCCCCGCGCACCCTGAACAGGATCGCTTCCAATTCTTGTGAAACTACGTCGCTCCCAGTCCCGGATTCGACTCTCCGCGTCCGAATAAGCGCCGCGTTTCTTTGCGATCTTTTGCGCCATTGTTGGTCAGGCCAACCCCTCAAAGTCTAACAGTGATCCAGTGAATCTACATGAGAGAAGCACAGAGACGAAGCTCTTCCGACCTGGTTTGACCAGAATCGCTTGGTAGTGCAATATTTTACCACGGCAGACCCAATTACCCGGTGGACAAGGTAGATAGTATCTGCTGGCCTGAATGGCTTTGCATCCCTACTATATTTCTAAGCCTTTGTATATGCTTGCACTTCAACCCTCTCGATGAGGGTTCACTTTTGTGCGTGCCAAGGCCCAAGTTGACTTGTGCAGAGTGCGTGGATTTTAGTGCGCAAGTCAATTTTTCGCACGCACACGCCAATTTATTGGCTTGGCACGCACATATGTCGAGTGTGAGCTTAGGCACATTCTACGGATCTCCTTGCTGAGGCAACTGCCTAATGCGACTCATAAACCCCGCCTCCCTATATACACCCACACACAAGTCAATGCAAGTCAACACACCAAATTCAAACTCCGCTTGGTGGGCATCGGTTAACCCTCCGACTGATGTTGAGCGGACTTTTTCTTGGCACAAGCATATGTCTCGGTGTATTCAACGATTTTTTTAAATTGGGATCAAGAACAAGAACTGGACTTTCTACATACTGTACCATTTCGACTAAAGGTTCACGCCATGTCACCGTCACCCTCGTGAACATTTTTTGGAAGGTGTTCATTCCTCGCTTAGCGTGAGAAATTTCTATAAGAGGACTTTCGGGCCGCGTTTTTGACAGATTTCTGGCCAATTTGGGCCACAACTCTGCAAAATCACCGTCACCCAGCTCAAATTTGTTCAATTCACGACCATTCGTCACCCGTCACCTGAACCTTTGGTCGAAATGGTACAGTAGTTGCAACTTGGGGTGGTTGGTCTCAATTGAGGCTGTTAGTTTTATCCCTCCAAAGATACACCAATTTGTGCCAGACCATGATGACACCTGCTGCCGGTGTGATTAATTGTAATAATTCTACTTCTACTTCTCCTTCCGGAGTCTGTGCCCCATATTAATCTATGCTCAGTTTCCATCTTTCAATTCTTCATCGTCACAGTAATAGGGGCGGTCAGAGTAAGGATTCTGGAGGCGATTCTCAGGTGCTAAAAGCGTGAGAGAATCTCCGTCATGAGAATCGCGTTTAATCATGTAGAAGCTCCTCTGGAGGCGTTTCTGTGACAATTCTGAGGCAATTGCGATTCTCTGGAATCAAATTTGTCCAGAATTGACCGAGAATCCCTATCAGAATCCACATCAGAATCGCCTCAGAATCGCCCCAGAATCGCTACTCTGACTGCCCCTAACGTTCATTAATATTGATATTCAACTTCCACTTTTAACTAGATTAATGATGTGGAACGCCGAAGGCGCCAACGGACGCGTTGCCATGCGCACACAGTGGCCCTAAGCCAAGTATCGATGCATATCTGTCTAGGACCATCTATAGGCGGAGCAGGCCGCTAGCATGTATAAGGGCTTTTAAATTGTTTCATATACTCTATGCGGTGCTGAAATGCCGTCTGTGTGGACGTAATGAGTCCGTTTGGTACGATGCTTGCCAGTCCTCTTGGCAAGATGCTTGCCGGTCCTCAACCATATTAAAGGTATTCAGTTGACCGTACGAAACCCACCACTCCTACGCCCATCATGCAGTTCAAAGCTATCGCCTTCATTGCTGCCCTTTCCGCAGTTGTTTCTGTCAATGCTCAGTCTGGTGCCTGCGTGAGTGTTTGTCGCTCCCAGCGTAGAGACATGACTCGTTGATCGGTGCACGCAGAACAAAGCCTGCTTTCCTAAGCCCCAGAAATGCGCCCCAGGATGGAGCTCGTGTAAAGTTGGGGGGTGCTTTACGTGTTGCTCGGTAAGCTGAGGTTGTCTTGTGCATACAAGTCGTTGCTTACTATATGGGCGATAGGGGTACTGCCCAGTGTAGTCTCTCCTGGTCAGAGATGTCGTCCAGGAGAGACTAATAATGGAGCACGTCTACATGTTATTATTACTAAAGGAAGCTGAAAGATATCTGGTGATTCCGGGCCGAAAGAAATACGAGAACTGAGGCTATCTCAATTGCCAACCCGGAATAGGTAGTCGAATGGCGTCATTGACTCATGACAAAGTAATAGATAAAACTACAGAGAAATCAACAATTGAGAATCGAATGGCCTAACACCTGTGGTAAACGTGTCGAAAGCGCGTACAACTAGGTCCCGAATCAAGCATGCGGACGCTGCAAACCGGACGAGATTTGGGATTTCCGTGCCGAAAAGGAAATCAGACCTGCACAATGACGATGTTAGGTTGAGCATGGGCGCACAACGCTCGGAAAACCCCAGCAAGTACAGCATATGCACTAGTCTGGGAACGTACTCAACTAGAAAGAATCGCGTGCGGATAAACGCCGATCTTGAATGCATGAATCCTAGAATAATATCAATCGATCAGTGCAATTCGAGAAAAAAAGACGGTAGGGGAAACGGAACGAACCAGGGAAATGTGATAGACGGCGCGGAGTCGATGCTGTACTGGTGTTGTGATCTTCACTGCGGGTACGGCAGGAGCAGGTGCGTCGCCGCTGCATTCACCGGGGGTTTTAGGGTTATCTTTAACACGCCAGATATCCTCATCGCCGTCGCTCTCATCTGGAAACTTGTAACAATGAAGACGTCATTTATAAACACCAGCCCGTCAGTGGTCCCCCTTCCCTACATCCCTGATGCTAACCATACACTACAGGCGGGTAGTACCCATCCTCGTCACTTATTTACTTCGCTTAGGAATGAGAAAAATCGTGAGTTTGATGCAAAAGCGTGAGAGTTCATCATTTCAATTGATTTCTAGGAAAGCCTGTCACTTCGATTAAATTCTGGCGAAAGCTCGTCACTTTTGGATGTGCACGACCGATGTGCTTGCCATGTGTATTGCCAGAATTACCATGGTACAGAATTGGTCCTAGGGTGATACCTCAGCTTGCGATACAGAGTGATACAACATACTGTCAAACACCATCACAAATATTCTAGTATACTGTACTATTTCAACCAACTGTTCAAATAACTCATAACGGCAACCTGTGAACTGAACACTTTGGACCCCCATAATGCGTAACAGGCCAGAATTTGTTCAGATTTGGGTCAAAATCGGGGTCAAAAATAAAAAATCGGCGGCCCGGATACCCTATTATAGTAATTTCCCACAGAATGAACACCACTTCTAGTGAACACTACTATGTAAGTCAAAAAAGATAGACCATGAGGCAAAAACAATTCGTGCCAAAGAATAGAGGTGGACTAGCCCAATTTTCTTTCCGAAGGACACTCATCCACACGGCAGCAAAGGGCTGGGTGAGTTGTAGCCGATTTCAGGCTGTCCTGAATGTGCAGCATGTTAAAATACAAAAAAAAAGATGAACAATGAGGCGAAAACGATTCCCGAAAAGAATGGGCAATGACTGGCCCGAGTTTCTTTCCAAAAGACACTCTTAGACGCAGTTGTAAAGGGCTGTACCCGATTCTGGGCTGTCCTGATCTCCAACACTTTTATCTCCTGAAATCACATATATTGACACTGGTGGCGCAGATGACACCGATGGGAAATAGGAGCAGAGATGATGATATATAGATTCATATGTGTAGCTTGATTATGTTATCGCCAGCCAGAGACTGATAACATAATCAATGCTGAACTGCACAAAACCAACCTCTAGCAGGTGAACGACATCATTGATCACAAGTGTTGAGCCAGGCGAGAATTAATGTCCCAAATTCATTATGCGTGATGAATAAAATACATGGGAGACCATTTCCATGTCGGATGCAGGTGCAATGGTGGCAAACAGGATAACCAGGGAAGCCAGTGCCATGGGCACCTTAGGCTCGGACATGGTGGGTGGGAAGAGGGAAGCATTTGTGAGTGGGCATGCTAAAAGGAAGGAAGAACAGTGCAAACAAACCACTGATGGGAAACAGCCGGAATATATGCAAACAAACTGCTGATGGGAAACGACCGGAATACATGCAAACAAACCAGAAACAGCCAGAAGAATAAAGCTTACATTATCACCAGCCAGAGACTGATGACATAATCAATGCTGCGCGCGCGCTGTCCAAAACTGACTTCTAACAGGTGAATGACATCATTGATTACATGTGTTGAGCTAGGCAAGAATTAATGTCCCAACTTCATTATGCATGAACACATACCATGTTATGTCATGGTATGAACCTGTGGTGTGCAGAGATCAGTCACAAAGAGCCATGGTGAGAAAGGAATTGCTAGGCTGGCATTGCTCACAGTGGGCTCAGAAGGCTTTGATGAAGGCAAGCTACATTCATAAGACGGCCTAAAACAGAAGGAAGCATCTGCATCAAATGGACAAATAGAGGGGCATCTGATGAATGAAATACATGGGAGACTGTTTTCATGTTGGACACAGGTATGATGGTTGCAAACAGGATAACCGGGGAAACTGGTACCATGGGCACCTCAGGCTCAGAAATGGTGGATGGGAGGGGGGAAGCATTTGTGAGTGCACATGCTAAAAGGAAGGAAGAACAGGCAGCATACACTCAAACAGTTTGTTGATGGCAAATGGCCGGAATACATGCAAACAAACCGCTGATGGGAAATAACCGGAATACATGCAAACAAACCACTGATGGGAAACAGCCAGAATATATGCAAACAAACCGCTGATGGGAAACAACCAGAATACATACAAACAAAACCTGGTGCCCCAAAAATTTTGGCGATGAATTTTTTTTTTTTTTAGGGGGGTCAATTTTTGGGTGACACTCTGGCGGAGTTGGGAACCGAGCAGAAAAACGTGATCAAAATGGCAATGCCGCAGTGGATGAGGGCAAAGCAAAAGAAGAGTGGTGGGGAGCACGTGCAAACAGTTCGTTGATGGGGAATGGCCGGAATACATACAAACAAACCGCTGATGGGAAATAACCGGAATACATACAAACAAAAACCATCCCCCCAAAAAATGGCGATGAAAAAAAAAAATTTTTGGGGGGGGGGCAATTTTTGGGTGACACTTTGATGGAGTTGAGAAAAATGCGATCAAAACGGCGACGGCAAGTGCAATTCAGAAGCAACGACAACCGTGTCGAGGGACTGGTGCTCGCAATGGTGGTCCGCAGGTATGCTAAACACAACTAGTGCTTGACACTTTTTCGGTGGTGGAGCTGGGTACCGGGTGCCCAATGCGGAAAGATGCGATCAAAACAGCGACGACGACCGTTATGGATGGTGCTCTCGCGAGCACTTCCAGTGCCCTCCTTAGAATGTGGGTGGGGAGGCAGGGTGCAAAAATCAGCGATATAGGGGGACTTCAACGGATGGGGGGGGCCATCCGAAGAATAAAATACATAGGGAATCTGTCAAGAATTGGTCCTGGAAGAGAGCACGCAAGATCAGGGTCTGAAGTGTGCCGACATGAAATTGGCCAAAAATAGTCGGAGGATATAGAAGGCAAGACCAGGTCAGATCAACGCGGCTGCTAAAACGAGCCAGAACGCACCTATTTTCAGGACCTGTGCTTTTTTTTTTTTCAGTGCATGTTACCGATTCTCAGTGCCCTTTTCAGACACCTGGGTTGTCCTTTTTTCTTTGGGCGCCTTCCAGGCTCTGCATTTTTTTGCATAGGGGGGGCCCGGAGAAAATGCCGCGGCACTGCGGGGAATTGACGCGGCAGTGCGGGGACTTGACGCGGCAGGGATGAAGTGCCGCGCAGCCTTTGGCTCTTTCCACAATACTTTCTAGACCTCAAATTAGGTGAGGGCAGTGTTCTACACTCAAATACTATTTTCGCTGCGGGAGTAACTCTTAAGAATACGAGTAATGTTCAACGCATAAGCTTGCTGTTCGCGTGAATTGCTGCACCGTGGTAATATAGATAGATAGGGCTACATGCGAAAGGGAATTCAGAAGCCGTCGAACGTCAAGAATGCAGGGATTCGAGACGTACAAGGGAATGCCCAGAATGATCGCGCATCCTGGAATTCAATGTTAAGCCAGACATACAACACTGAGGGGAGGGAAGATCACAGACCTCCGAGGAGCGAGTTGCCGCCACCCATTCCCAACGCATCGATCAACTGCTGGCCGAAAAGTGGGAATGTAAATCCAAACAAAGAACGGAAGACCTGAAAATTCCCAACATTCATTTTTAAAATGCAGGCACGAGCATAAATAAATCCGAATCAGCTTACGGATACGGTGGACACCGCACTTGCTGCAAACGTAAAAGTATCTACGAGATATAGCTGGACGGAAAGGCTGAAAGGAATTAGAATGTTTAATCCTCATACTCCAAGAATCACGCAAAAGCACGTACAATGTGCACCCCATACCTGCCGCAAAATTATCACAGGAGGGATGAAAATTTTGGAAAAGCGTACCAAATCCAAATATGCCTGCGCTCGGAGCATTGCATTGTGAGAATACCGAAGGGTGAAGTATTTCCTGCAACTAACCTGATCCAATAATTGGCATTATTCAATGGAGCTTCTCTGCGGCCGACAAACCACACCAGCTACAAAGCTATCAGACAAGGCAACAAAATATGACCTCTCCACCTACAACAACCCAACAGGAACAAAAAGCTCCCCAAAAATTAATCCAGGAATCCGCATTTCGGGCTCTCTTTTGCCGTGCTTTATTGCCAGCTAAAAAATCAACATAGGAGTTGCTCGAAAACTTCATGGCAAGTAAAGTGACGTGGATGTAAACCTTGTGTACACCAACGACGGCGGCTACAGGTAACTTCAATGCGGCGACATGAAATACCATAGAGAGCAGATAATCATACCCAGAATGATCCCAAAACCCAATCCGAGATAGGTGAGACCGACAGTACCCGTGTTGAAGCCATACGTCACAGAGAAGAGGTCTAACGAATTAGACGTTGAGGACAGGAAAGGACGACAGGCTATTTGCTCACCGCTGAAGGTCGTGAACATGAGGTAGTCTTGATTTATCAGGAACAGCCGTAGCTGCTGGAATTCCGAACCGACTTACAGATCCCATACGTACTGAAGATCGCATGTTTTCAACAAAACTCAGCACAAAATCTGGAGTATCGGTACTCACAAGGCCATGTACAGACTCAGCAGGAAACAGACCGGACTAGAAAACAGGAGAACTGCTGGCCGACTCAAGTTGGTCCACAAAACCTGTCTCTTGTTTGAGTACAGTCCTTAACCGGGAAGCGAAACAAACGGTGAAGCGAAACACTACGTGTTTTGACTCTTCTGCACATCCCACAGGGCCGGAATTTTTTTTTGAGCATTCTATACTATCCAAAACTCATATTCACAAAAGGATATGAGCAAGTAGACCTTCTAGAGCCCAAGAAATGTTGATATATTGGACCACTGTTTGGCCCAGTTTTCCGACCGGTTGAGCAGCCCCTGTGCCCGAGCTGCTGTCCGTAAATTTCACAGTCAAGGCATATATTGGGGGTTTTCGAGGTCGTGGATTCTGAATATAAATACCCCGAGTCTTTAAACTCTTTGCCTGAGGCCTAAATCATGAGCTTGTAGTGTTTCGCTTCCTAGTGAATCATCAAATTTGATGGTTCCACTAAATACGGCCCGTTCTCCACCACTTTATCGCCAATTCACTCAAAACTTTTAGCAGTCATGTAGCCACTGAGTATATACATTAGCCTGTTTGCGATGCAGCCATTCGAGCCATCTGATGGCTGTTTGGCGTTGCACAAACTGATGGCTAATGCCCGATGGATGGCTGATAAGATAAAGTCAGTGTATGCTCTTTTCTGCTAGAAAGAGTGTCAATAAGTGTGTTATCACACATGGACCTTCAGGAATGCCCCTAGATTGCATGAGACCTCCAAATTCAGTAACATTAACGATTTTGGGTCTACAATCTGGCTGTTAGACTCGTGAGTGGAACTGATCACCCATACATGAGCTGAACAACTCGGAGGCAACTCAATGACTCCAAAAATATGGGCAAGAATCGAAGCCATTCGAGCCATTAGCCATCAATTTGCGCAACGCCAAACAGCCATCAGATGGCTCGAATGGCTGCATCGCAAACTCTCTATTGACTGAAAAAAGAAAGGGGCCGGAAATCGGTCTCCATCATAGAGTAATTCACGGTATCGTCTGACCGTTTCGCTTCCCGGTTAAGGACTGTATTCCCCGAGTACGGGCCTCTGGAGAGCTGTGTTCTCGGAGTCTGCACCCCTTTTGGCTCTTCTCAGTTGGATCAGCGGAGCGTATGTTTCCCTAGTTTAATGTGAGCATAAATGCTATGTGGCGATAATCGTCCTACCTGAGGACGGGCATACCAACGACGCTCGAAATGCCTCCCAAAGCTGTACATCATTCAGAGGCGTCAGTATGGGCCGCAGAATGTCTTACAAGCGACGATTATGAACACATATTTAATGCCAATCGTCTCCGCGACGAAACCTCTGTGAGCGATAATTAGTCAATTGGCTTTCGATGATTTTCATTTACTTACCCCGTAATGGGCCCTACAACTGGGAAATGTGAGCAAACGTCTTACAGAAGTACAGGCGAAATAATTACCCGGACCGATGAGGGGACCCAGACTGAACATCGCCATAGCAGCGGCACGTTCACCCGCGGAGAATAGGTCGGATATGACACCTCCTCCGCACGCTATTGGCGCACTGCTAGAAATACCCGCTACACGGCGGAATAAGATTTGGTTGACAACGGTTCGGGGTTACTGAGTCGGATGACATAGGATTCGAAAAATAAGAAGAGTACCCGTGGTCGGAGCAAACGCGCAACTGAAGAAATATGAGCAGAAAACCTACCAAAAGGAACAAGCCAGACCCAATACTGAATCCGATATTGATGAGGTTTCCTATGTTCAAAATCTGACGAAGACTTTAGCAAAGAAAATGGAACCTAGAGGCATCAACGAACCCATCTCCTACATTAAACACATGGTTTGGACTTCGAGCTTTACAGTAACACTGGTCCCCAAAGCGCAGCAAACTCCCCAAACACCTGAAGGAAATGGTGAACAGCGCAAATAAATTTGGTGCGCAATTCGATACACTGCTCACCACACAAGAGCTGAAGGGAAAACTCCCGCTCTGGCACCACTTCGGAGAAAACCGGGCCCTAAGACAGCTCAACAACAAACCTCAGAGTAAATGCCTCCGTAACATCCACGGTGTACATACCATCGGTAGTGGGATGCGAACGATGCAACGGCTAAACTCCGAGGATCATGCAGAGAACCAGCATTGTGAGTGCAATGAATGCACCGAAGACCGAAGCCGAGGCTGCCGTAACTCGCACTCTTGTGCTGCAGCTGTACAAGCACGCCTAGAGGAGCTTCTACCCAAATGGTGTCAGTATATGGCTGTTTGCATCATTCCGAGTACACCTTTATCTTTGGATATCTTTGATACTTGATCTATGTATATCTAGCAGCTGTACGATAGCATAGCGACAATTCATCGATTATCCTCTTCCCCCACATCGTTTGTGCCCTCTCTGTGCTCCTGCACCCGCACTCGAGTAGCTCCTTGTCCTCTGCGAGCTCCATTGGCTTCTAGCCACCTCGGCATATTTTCTGATAAATGGGACCCGCAGTGCGGAGACGAAGACGAAGAACAGCCCCCTGTGGGCGACCCCGATAATGATGGGGAGGTGAATTTTGGCCCCCCTGAACGTATTGCGCAGATCTCCGACGGCCTCCGTATTTTCACAAAGGTGAGCAAAGAGCCCACAGCACCGAACGTCGAGGTGGTTGCACAAGTATACACCACACCTCCAGAAGCGCTGACCACAAGTGTGGTTCTTGGCGGATTTTGTATCCGCGCTGGTAACGCAAACACACAAGCAGGTGCAGCAGTATGGTATCATGAAGATGATGCACGGAATAAAGGGTTGATGCTGCCTGCTAGTCCCAGTCAGAAATTTAGTCATGCCACGTCAATGCGCGTCAAAATATCCTGACCCTCAGTCAGAATGTGCTAAGTGCTGAACTTGCAGCAGCGCTGCACGCCGTACAGAGATCCAACCCCAGTAAGCCTTTGCTCATTATGAGCGCGCCCGACGGCGTCAGGAAGGCGGCCGTCGATAACATCCAGAAGCTTGAAGACAGCGGGTGGATTGGAGCCCGTGAAAAGGGTGTAACCAGGTCGTTGATTTCATCCCTCCGGGCACGGACAGCCAAAACTAGCTTCAAGAAACTCGAAGGCGACGACCCATGGATCAGGAAAGCGCTTGTGCTTGCACAGATAGCTGCGAACAGAAATGACGTTGATGAGATCAACTTGCGGGTGGATCCGACGATGCTACTGAGCGGCGCAAAACTCTCTCTCGGCTCACCCAGTCCCTCGCATACAAAGGAATAAAAGAGCTCAGAAGCAAACCCTCGAGGAAGTCGACAAAGGAAAATATTCTTCAAGTGCAGACATATATAAATCAGCACTACTCAAAACTCCCGACTCCCGCTACAATCTGGAAGTCGCTCCGCAATAAAGATATAACCAGAACGATATGTACGTTCCTGTGGAAGTGTATGCACGCGGCCCTTAGTATTGGAAAATACTGGCCCGATTTCCCCGAATACGAGGATAGGGCAATCTGTAAACACTGCGACATGATTGAAAGCCTTGACCATATTTTATTTGAGTGCGCAAGGCCAGGCCAGTCGCAGATCTGGGCATTGGTGAACAAATTATGGACAATGAAGCACCCGAACTGGCCCCTTCTCTCGTTTGGAGCACTCCTAGGATGCAACCTAGCTAGCCTGAGCGACTCGAGTGGCCGCGTATCCCCGGCAGGGTGGTTGTATTGCATCCTCATGACAGAATCAGCCCATCTCATCTGGAAGTTGAGATATGAAAGTGTAATAGGTAACGATGGGGTGGCGCCGACGATAAACAAGGTCCACAACCGCTGGCTGCATATGATAAACGAGAGGATAAAGATTGACATCAGCCTAACTAGTGAGCTAAAGTACGGGAAAGAATATTCCCTCGCCTCCTCCCCTGTCTTAGATACCTGGAAGGGGACATTAAAAGACGAAGAGGGCTTACCAGAAAATTGGATCAGAGGACCCGGGGTTTTAGCCAAGGAGATCACGCAGATCCCCGTCGCTTCCATCTTACATGAGGGGACGGAACAGATAATTGGCTCGAGCCCCACACTGTTGCTGTCGCATCTGAATCGTGCGTAAAGCATTTCCTCGGTGTGGACAAACATAAATACTCTCTGGGGGGTTTAAATTCCCCCGAACCTTCTGGAGGCTAACCTAAGTAAGTTCTCCGGACATTTGGTTGTCCTTTGGACAACCTGCACCACTAAATAAATAAATAAAAATAAAAAAGCTTTCTCAACTTTTGGGCATAACTGAGCATCTCAGAGCTCATCAGGATTTGACGCTGGTTGAGCATTTCAAAATTTTCACTTAGTTTTTTCATGAAAAACTTCCTTTATTTTTCATACATTTTTCACTGAAAATGTGTCTGAAAGATTGTTAACTTTTTCACTATTTTTGTGAAAAATTTAAAGGTTTTTCAGCAATGTCACAAAAGTACTGAAAAAGTTATAAAATTTTCAGATACATTTCAAGTGAAAAATGTGTGAAAAATGAAGGAAGTTTTTCACTGAAAAACTTAATGAAAATTTTGAATTGCTCAATCAGTGTGAGGTATGGCATTCACTTTGTACATTTATTTTTCACACGCAACTTAAAGTTATTTCTTTATTATTGCCTTATTATTAGGTGTCGGGAAGCACTGGAAACCGGCACCATGCCGGTGGTTGGCGCTACTTGTTTATAGCTCCCAGCATATGGAGATCGGCGTGTACATGCTGGAAATGTAGGCCTGTTCTGTGCACATTAGCAATACATACCATTGGTTAATATAGTGTTTTGTTAGTCATTCAATTTTTTTGTGAATAGGGGAGCTCAATTCTTAGGTCATCCAGGTCAGGTCGTCAATAAATGAAAGAAAATCGAAATAATTCAAAACTCCGCCCGGATTGTCTCGTTGGTTCTCCTACCCAACAGCTCATGTTCGCGACTCCGAGAGTACTATATTTTGAAAATTTATTTTATTTATTAATGACCTGACCTGAACGACCTGAGAATTGGAATTGAGCACCGCTAATGGAAGCTGAGATCATACTTTCGTTCAAGAGAAATTGAAGAGAGTCCTGAGTCCTCTTGGTCCCAATCGAATGCACCATAATTTCTGTCCTTTCTTTAAGGAAGTCTGTCATATTTTCCGACTCGTTAATCCGTTCAATAAGGCTGATTGGGACAATTGGAAGTACCCTCGGATAATCAAAGTAAATGTCCGTATCTGGATTGCTACACATGTGCCAGCGTAGTTGTCCTTCAAAACCAAACAGCAATAAATATAATGAAATCCACCAATCCTGTGGTGACTAGGCCACAGAAAAATAGGGGGAAGATACCACAGGATGCGGCTCCATTTTCCCAGTCACGACATAGGTACTAGGCTGTTTTTAACTCGGCAAGTACGGCAAAAACTGAAGAATAGCAGTCTGTATGTCAAGGATCTGCAGATTCACCGAGCCCACGCGCATAGCAAGCTCTGAATCTGGGTTGTCATTTTGGCTTCGGCCGATGCAATTACGAACAGCATGAAATCACCGGGTAAACATAAAGTTGGCTTGACATCAAAAGTTATGCCAGTAATGTAGCCCTCAGAAAATCAAGCTAAGCTACAAAAAATAAAAACACCCATGTTCAGACAATGTATTCATTTCTCAAATACAACGAATTTCGACCTAATTCTTAGACTGGTTTGCTGACACACGAGATGGCACTGGTGAGGTCGTTCATGCCGATGTCATTGAAGTTGGGAACGTTGCCCGCGATGATGACACTGTTTAAAGCGCATCCTGGGTTCCTATACCCCCACTGTGAGAAGACAGGCTCTTCGAAGACTCGAGGTACTCACTGGAAGAAGGTGCATTGAACCCCAAGGACGGCCTGGGCACTGCTGATCTTGTCTTCGAGTCCCTTTGGCACGGGGATACATCCCGTGGGAATGGTTCCAGACTGGAGGGCGGTGCAGTTCACGAAGTTGATATCCGTGCAGACATTGACAAGGACGACTTGGGCGGCGGCAGGGGACTAGCGGAAGAGTCAGATGAAGGCCGTGCAAGAAATTGCACAATATACTATGCCACCAATGCGGCCGATACTGGCTTCAGCGCGACTGACGAGCTGCAGAACCGTTAGCTACATTCTGGGCTGCGTTGCGGAGGTACCTACCTCAGTGGGGACAGACACGGCCGAAGCAGCGACAACGAGAGCCAGGAATTTGAGCTTGGAGAGTGGGAACATTTTTCAAGGAGTGGAAACCTATTGGTGTATAAGTGACTGGGTTGAAAGATACTGTATCGATCTGTCTTTATACCAACCGCGTTCAATCATGCGAATTGAGACCTCCAATTCTGGCGGTAAGCCTGCACCGCGACTTTCGGGGTTCGTTGTCTGAAAGGGGCCTTTTTTCAGGATGCAGGGTGCGATTTTTAGATCAAACGCTCACGAGTCTCACACATCAAACCCCTACATTCAGGCTCTCCAACCCCTATTTGAATTTCACTATCCATACTCTCTACCAAACCAACGGGAATCAGCGGACTCCACTATCTGCTCCCCGTGGCCAACACCTTCCCCTCCAATCACAGCCCGTCCGCGCTGTCCCCGGCTGTCCGAATGGGTGTATGGGTCCTCACGGTCCCTTCGATGTCACCGTCGGAAGGGATCGCCGCCTCAGTGTTGCTTGCGCAATGGAATCCAGAGGTTAGCTCCCAAGTGCAGATTCACATTTGTCAAATAACGTTCGAGAAGCCGGCGCGCACGGAATTCACATAGTATACTTATTGATTTATGCATTCATTTGTTGTCTGAGTTTGGTTGTACACGGCTTTTTCTCATCTCTGCAACTCGGAAACCTGTTCTGGACATCAATATCCTGGTTTGAACAAGGTACATTTATTTTGTACAATGAATGAAGTCCCTATCCGAATGCGGAAATGCCGGAACAAGGGATTCCGCGGCTGAATTAACGCCGGGTGCCGGCAACATGATGTTGCCGGCACCCGACGTTGATTCATGGATGCTGAGCGCCTCGCCAGTTTTGGAACATGGCGTGCTTTCTCTCTTACCACCCCTTCCATTAGTTGGAAACGCTGCTGCCGGCTTATACACAAGCCGGCCCATTCAGGCGCTCGCAGTGGACACCCCGAACCCTCTGAACCAACTCTGAACATCACATATGTCATCATGATGTGGGAAGAGTTGAGCGATGTGCCCACGCTCGTCCGCATCCAACGGGGTCCCTACCCCGCCCCACTTGTCGATCACCATGTCTCAGAAACCCTTGTGGCATACGCCTTTGGATGTGCCGGAATCGTCGGAATCCATTAACGGGCGCAATCTTGTGCTCTGCTTCGACGGGACGGCAGGTCAATACAATGGATTTGCAAGCCTAACCCTACCACCGATGCCTCCATTGATTGATTGGCTTCTATTTTTTTCGGAACTCCAGCGTCGTTAAACTGTTCGCACTTCTCAACAAAGACGATGCAACACAACAACTTTGCTATTATCAGGTTCCTAACGTCTAGTGGGCACTTCGTCGCCGTTTCTGACAATATTTTAGTCCGGCGTAGGAACATACTTGAATCCTAATATGGTTTCGGCTATTTTTGGATAAAGAGTGAAGATCTTGGATGAGGCTACTTTTCAGCCTGGTTCCATTCGTGATTTTGGAAGGTGTATGTCTTGGTATCCTTCAAAATATGTCCTGGGCTTGGAATTCGTTCCGGGACTTTCTCCACCCCCAACTGCTCGTTCTTCGACCACAGGGACATTTGAGTATATAAATTAATAATAATAATGACATTGTGTACGACAGCGAACTACAGCGAACCAAGAACATCGTAAGGTAATGCCGATAAGCGATGGTAAGGATCAAGGAACACGATGACAGTAATATGTATATTCCAAGTGGTATCGGGCCTCAGACAGGTGGCACTCAAGTACGTCGGCATGTGGCTCGCATCTGTTCGCTTCTAAAGCTCGCAATGGCTAGCTACTGCCTGTGTATTGTTGGGGGTGTGGACCGTGGCATTGCCCGGCAAAAACTCGCACTTTCTTGTAAGTATTTTAAAACAAGGGATGGCAGATTGAGACTCAGGTTAGAAATTTTTACCTCATATCAGAGTATTGTAATTTTAAAATCAATTCGACAGTCACGCATCACGCAGAGGGTATAATTCAACAGGCTTACGGGAAATATGATGTATACGGGATAATACCTGTACAACAGCCATGGATGTCGAGATTTTTGGTGTCCTAAATGGCCGACAATTTCTTGAATTCTACCGATTTTTACACACATGATATGGAAAATATAAAATGCAAGTGCCCCGAAATTGCGCCCAAATGTTGTTTGTTTTGTTTCCTGTCTCCGGTGTGTGCATACGCCGGACTTCGCACCACGATCAATATAATCTGACAGGAGGAATGGCCGACTTCGGCGCCATATTTAAATTGACAAGAGAGTGGTAATACCCGCGGCCGCTTTTGACAAATTCCCGCGGATGTCGCCTACCCTCCAAAGAGGTCTTCTCTTCGACACATCATGCTCCACGCTCTCTTTCGCTCCTTCATTATTCAATGAACTCCCTATAAAAGTTTCCGACAGGTAAGATGCTGAAAGGAAGATTCGAACCTCCGCGTCCCTCGCGCTCGGCCGAGTAGGCAGGCGGAAATCAGTTTCTTGACATGAGGCTCTTTTTTGGTCCGGTCTCTTTTCCACAAACGCACTTTTGACCTTGGAGACAAACGGCAAAATGCGGTTTGAAGGCACGCGAGTTCTGAGTAAGTACCAGAGTAAATCTGGAGTGAGACTTGAATATCGAGTTCACGAGAAAGTCGCAGATCGGGCGGGGGAAGCTTGTAATCAGTCGGGGCCGGATTAGGGAATAATCGAGTTCTTAACCTGGGGTCGGTTCAGGTTCGGGATTGCCCTAACTGCGGCAACACTAGCTTCGTGAAAGCTTTCGTGGAAGCTTCCAGGCCCGCTGCCAGCCTCCGGTGTCTGCTATAAATGCGCCAGCGAGGATTGTCGATTGATCATCCGAGCATCCACTCCTCGTCTATCACCATGTCCACAAAGATTGTCGCGTTGGCGGGCAATGCCTTCATCACTATGGCGCCGGCGGGCGCTGCCGAGGTCATAAACGACAACGGACTGGCCAACTGGAACAATGCGAACACCATTTGTAGCGCGTATTTCCGCATGGCCTCCGCCGGCAGTGTGGCGGTCGGGCTGAACGCCTACCTAGCCGGCAGTAACCACAGCTCTGTCAGAGTCACCATCAACGGGACCGCGTTCACCGTCCAGCTCGCCGGCACGACCTCTAAAACCTATCCTGTCGGCACCGTCAATGTGGCTGCTCCCGGCTATGTCAAGGTGGACATGCAGGGCGTGACCAAGGACGGTGGCTACTTCGGGGACGTGTCGGGCTTGAGCGTGACCACGACCTCTGCGCTCGAGTACGCCAATGACCCGGCGAACTACTACTGGTCGCGCCGCGGCCCGTCGGTCCACATGAACTACACCGTGCCGGCCAACAGCGAATACTTCTACAACGAGGTGACCGTTCCCACGGGCCAGGATGTTGTCGGCTCGTACTTCATGGTCGCGGGCTTTTCCGCTGGCTACTCGGGCATCCAGGTCAGAGGAAACGACCGCTGGGTCCTCTTCTCTGTCTGGGATGCAGACGATGGCCAGAAGACCACGCTCGTGAGCAAGGGCGCGGGAGTTGTCGACAACTCCTTTGACAACGAGGGTACCGGAGGCCAGGCATACCTCGTGTTCAACTGGGTGGCTGGAAACACTTATAAGTTCATCACGCGCATTCGTCCTGATAGTTCAGGCAGCACTCTCTACTCGGCGTGGTTCTTCGCCCCCGAGTCGAACTCCTGGCGCTATCTCGCCACCTGGAAGCGTCCTTCCACCAACACGTATCAGTCCGGTGTCCACTCCTTCCTCGAGAATTTCCTCGATACCAGAGGCTATACCGGTCGCCGTGTGCAATACGGTAACCAGTGGGCGCGCAACGTGGGTGGCACCTGGTCCGAGGCCACCGCCGGTCGCTTCACCGGTGACGCCACCGCGACCAACGCGCAGCGCAAGGATTATGCGGGTGGCCTGGAGAACGGACGCTTCTACCTCCGCAACGGCGCCTTCTTCCCCGACTATGTGCCACTCGACCAGACCTTCAACCGTCCGGCTACCGGCCAACAGCCGACGGTCGATGTGAACACCCTACCGACCCATTGAAGCGATGACTCAAGGGCGGCCCGAAATCTGCCTTGTAACGGCCGTTACTTACCTTGTACGCTTATGTAGCTTTACTACCGTTCAACCGGTAGTTGTAGTATCACCTATGCAAATTTTCTTTCTTTAGTCCTTAGTTTTACAATCGTAGACACGAATGCCATATTGAACATACTACCAGAATTGATCAACTGATGAGCGCTCACAATTATACTTCGCGCCCGCTTGATTAAGCGCGGGCTCGTAACGTGCTCGCGTGGCATTCTCGAAATTGATGTCAACCCTTGGTACACAAGCATGAATCCCCTCCGTCTTGGCTTAAGCTGGGAGCGTCTCAACAGAAAAAACTTAAGCTGGGATCTAAGCTGAGCGGGCTTAAGCCGTATAAAATAATATATTTACAGTAGATACTTATACACTACCATATAGACAACGCTAGTCCCGCTTAAGCCAGCTTTAGTTCAGCTCAAGTCTAAATCCCAGCTCAAAAACCACCATTGCTCGCTCCCCAGCATGGAGCTTAAGCCAGCTTAATTTTTAAAGCACCACGCTCAAGCCAGTTCAGCTCAAGACCTGGCTGCCAGGCATCAAGATTGAGTCGGCTTAGGCCGCTATCTCGCTAATTCGTCCTTCAACTTGGCCACAAGTTAAGCAAGCACAGCTCAGTGGAGTTGAAGTCCGTGCTGCCCATAGTTGCAGTCCCCGGCGCGGCGCAGGTGAAAAAGCGACTTGAGAACAGTGACTCAACTGTGGCAGTGGTGCTGAATTTGGAGCTCAAAGGCAGAGCCGAGTGGCATAATTTGGGTGGCACCGGTGGGCGTCACTGCGTCGCCGTGTCGGCAGTGTCGGAGACAGCGATAACTCTGGCCAGTATTGAGCCGGTTTATAGCGGGAATCTTGAGGATACGAATGAGTAGCCGGGGAACGAGATGGGCCAATGGCTGTTGAGAGGAAAGAACAAAGGCAAAGTGGCCTTGTTTGTTTGGTGACTGAGATTGAATGATGGATTGATGGCAACCAAACAAAGCTTTGTCTCTTCCTCCTCTACCACGACCACGCACGCAGTCGACAAATTCTCAAAGGGGGCGGCACTCAGAATTTTCCATCCATTGATCCCCTCGAATGCTGTCTTCCTCCCACAGGAACACGCCCGTGCGGTGACCGCGGACCGTATAAGTTACTCGCGCCACTTGAATGCCACTCGAAGTATGTGCAGAATTGGGCCGGGTGGTTGTGGTACGTTTCACCCTTTTTTCCTCGCGCTACGCCGTCATGTACTAATTTTCTTGCCCAGAATTCTGAAATGCCGCGCCATTCGCAGTTTCGCCTGTGTGTTCCGCCACACATTCGAGATTCTGTGCGCAGGTATTTATAACGGACTTGAAACCGGCTTAAGTATCATCGTTTGAATTGGCTTAAGGTGTATTCTGGGTAGCTGGGGATGATATTTTGAGCTGAGATTGGTCTTTGAGCGGGCTTAAGCAGGACGATGTGGTATATGTTACGCTGTATATCTACTATATATATACTATATAGCTATTAAATAAGGCTTAAGCCCGGCTCAGCTTAGATTACAGCTCAAGATTTCTGCGTTGAGACACTCCCAGCTTAAGCTAGGCCGGAGGGGTGACAGCACAAGCAAAAGGTGTGGCTCGGAGAACGAGACACCTGTTTAGAACTAAAAATGATATTCCTGAGGCGTTGGAGAACACCATCAAACAAATTTGTGTTTGTGGCCATTGCCTTCACATGGCATCACGAGTCCCGTATTACCGTCCTCTCCAGTAGTAGTACAGGAAATACAATGTCCTCGAAAACTGTATCAGGATGTTTCCAAACATCCTTTTATTCTTACTTGATGACCAGCCACCATCCAAGAATATTTCGACAGCTGAATGATAATTCCTCAGATTTAAAATCAGTGAGTCCATCTTGGATTCTACCGATTTTTGCTCACATGATATGGATAATATAAAAATTCAAGTGCCCCGAAATTGCGCCCAAAGGTGGGTTGTTCCTTTGCTTTCTCCGGCGTGTGCAAACGCCCGACTTCGCCACAGTCAAACAAATCTGACAGGGGGAATGGCCGACTTCGGCCCCACATTCAAATTGAGGCGAGAATAGTAATAACCGCGGCCGCTTTTGACAACTTTCCATGGATGTCGCTTGCCCTTCAAAGAGGTTTTCTCTTCAACACACTTCGCTCTATTTCATTATTTAATAAACCCTTTATAAAAAGTTTTAAAAGTTTCCTACAGGTAACATGCTGCCAGGAGGATTCAAACCTCTGCATCCCTCACACTCGACCGAGCAGCCCTCAAGTTGGGAGCCGACTTGCGATCAGTCGATGGTCGCTTTATTTATCGATCAAACCGCACAAAAGGGGTACACCACATTTACCGGGAGGCCACTTGAGGAAGTCGCACCTCGCCTCGAGTTCTTTCCTCCACCATCCTAATCCTCTTACGCGCATTCCGGCCCATAATGGCGCGCCGCTTCGGCAGCTCCTCGCCCTTGTGCTGTGGGCACAATGTTATTGAAGTGTTCGGATCTTTTTCCTTTTCCTTTTCCTTTTTTTTGACAGATCGATGGAAGGAGCCGGACGAATCGGTGCTTTGCATTCCGTTGGTCGGCGATGTAGATGCATTGAAACTTCAAGATCGCCGCAGAGCGAAAGAAAGAGGTCTCAGGATATTTATCCAGCAAGGTCTTTGGGCGGAGTCGAACCGGTACCGCTGAATCTCTCATGGAATTGAACGAACATGACATTGATAGATATTATGGAGCCACGTGTAGCCAATACTTTGAATTGAGAGCGAGAAGGCATCGAGTAACCAGGCACCGCAATAGCCGCTATACAAACCTGTTAAAATCGGGGCGGCGGGACACGGCGCAGATGGCAATCAGCTCTCAAGGAAACTGGGACGACGTTAGGCGAAGGTGAAAAACCTTCGCCCGCCGTCCCTGTTATTATCTACGCAGTTCGGCTGTCTAAATATGGGTACTTGTTACATTGCGTCTGCTCAACGCGTAAAGTCACCACTTCCAACACACACCCATGACGAGACGCGTCTATAAGCTAAGCCCAAGCAGTCCGACCATAACTTCCACCTTTACACGACGCATGGCTTTGGTGAGGATGTCCGCAGGCATCTTGTCTGTTCGCAAATGTACAACGCAGATCCATCCGCCGTATACTTCGTCGCGAAGCCAATAGAAACGGAGATCGAGGTATTTCATACGCCCGTGATGCTCAGGGTCTTTTGCAACAGACAGGGCAGACTCGTTGTCGATGTGAAGTGTCGAAGGGCCGGTGAATTTATAGCCTAGTTCGCTGAAGAAGTTTCGCAGCCATAAGATTTCTTGTCTAGCTGAAACTGCCGACACAAATTCAGCTTCGGTTGTGGACAGTGTAACAAGTCCTTGTAGTCGGCTCGACCAGCTGACCGCACCACCGGCCATGATAACCACATACCCGCTAGTTGAGCGGCCGTTGTCCGGGTTGCCTCCGTGGTCTGCATCTGAGTAGGTTTGAAAGAGTTTGGAAGGGGAGGATACGGGCTGGTCGGGACGTGTGTAGATGATCTTGTAGTCCATTGTTCCTTTGATATAGCGCAGAACCCGCTTTACTGCTGTCCAGTGGGCTGGGCCAGGGTTACTGGAGAAATAAGCGAGAACACTGACAGCATAAGCTAAATCTGGACGTGTCGCAGTTGCGAGGTACGCTATCGCTCCAACAGCCTTGAGGTATGGGATGTGCCGCATTTCCGCTTCCTCCTCGTAGTTCTTCGGTGACTGCGACTTGGATAGTTTGGAGTTTGAGTCGAGGGGAGAAATAACGGGATCGCAGTTTGACATGCTGAATCGCTCCAGGATGTCAAGGCAGTATTGGCGCTGCGAGAGGGTCACTGTCCCGCGGCTGAGGTCCTGTCTCACTTCGACACCCA
Organism: Mycena rebaudengoi; assembly: GCA_029282285.1. Lineage (NCBI taxonomy): Eukaryota > Fungi > Basidiomycota > Agaricomycetes > Agaricales > Mycenaceae > Mycena > Mycena rebaudengoi. The sequence goes on along the minus strand of JARJCX010000156.1, from coordinate 99,453 downwards.
GGAGCCAAGAAGTGGGCGCAGTTTGAAATGCTTCTTCAGCTCGAGCACGATCTGGTCAATTGAGGATAAGTATCAGGATAATATATTACCCTGCGTGGTCCCATTTCGGAACATGCAGGGGTGTAGTGTTTAGTACATCGGCCTATATGCCCTACCCACTACACTACAGCCCACTTATCTTCGACGAGCTCACTTTCTCGACTTCGCAGCAATTGTCATGTCATCGATATAGACAGGAACAATCACATGTTCATCTCCACGCCCATAGACCCAAACACTGTGCTCGCACCTCACACGCGCAAAGCCCATGCTCGTAAGAGCCTTGCAAGGTCTGGAGCCAGACTCTGCCGGCTTGCTTCAAACCATAGAGCGACTTCTGCAAGCGCAGAACCCACGTGATGAGATACACGAACAAATATATCCTGAGCCTGCAGTCAGTGGCAGTGTGATCGACAAGCCTTTCTACAGGACCACCACTCAGACAGAGCCGTTGTGGGTTCGACATCACCGGAGCCACGAACACCATCCACGAGGCGCTGCTCTTGCGCAACATGTCAAACCTACCCACCCCGATCCGCGTACTGTACTATTACAATCAAATCAACAGTCACACGTCATGCGGGTACCTGTCGATGTTGAACTTTGGTGGTTCGTCACGCGTCACCCGGGCAGTTGTCGAATCTTCCACGTGGTTCGTCATGCAAAAATTTGTTGTACCCTGACAAAAAAGCTCAATTTCGGCCCCAAAATTGTCGAAGTTGTCGAATTTTTTCTCGGCGTCACGCCAAAATTTCGGGTTGTTGAATTGTTGAATCGGAAAAAGGAGTCACACGTCACCCCCCCCTGTCGATTTGATTGTAATAGTACAGTAAGTCCATTTCCTGTCGGTTCTTCAAGACTCGGATTACACCCAACATGCGCTGTTACAGTTGCTTAATTGGGAGTGTATTCAAACATGAATATCCTACATCAACACCGAGGTGACGCGCCAACGGCGCGCTGTGATCGCGCAAATATCAACCTCGAGCCGGCGCCAAACACGGCCACTCACGAGTGATCGCCCCTCCAAAGTGCAGAATCTCTAGCTATATGTGTAGTCCATTTGAGTACCCAAACGAATCGAAGTGTGCGTCCCGCTTAAATCGAGGTGCATCTCAGTAGGGTTTGGCATTTGGAACATATATATAGCTTTGTCGATACGGTTATTCTTTCCCTATCGAAGGAATGAACCACACCCACACACTATATGACACGGGTGGAGGCGTCGTTTATGAAATTTGACGAGGAGCTTGGGTTTTGTTGAGGTCGGAGGGCTGCGAATTGAATCTAAGTTGACTTCCTTTCGTAAGCTGCCAGGAGGATTCGAACCACCGTATTCCTCAATTATTGCGTATCCTCACCTATGAAGAGGGCGACGATGGCGGCGCTATTCATTCACTATTGCACCCAGTTGCATTCGACTCAAATTTAACTGAGCCGTAGTGCGAATAAAAGCCACTGCAGGCCTCTCGAGGACACAATATTTTCAGAACCCCCTCAACCGTCGCCTTTCCAATATTTGCAGTCGCCTGATAAATCATTTGGGCCGAAAGAAAGACAAAGAAAGAACCCCCCCCCCCCCAACACGCCACCCGGGAGATTCTAACCCCCATTTTCCCCCCATTTTCCTCTTGCAGCTTGTGACAATTGCAAGACCTTCAAAAACCGGAGGAAGACTTTCCATTAGTCGATGGTGACCATCTTCACCCCCCCTGTGTACCTAGATATATGTTCATCTGATTTATTTACTAGCGGAATCAAAAAAACCTACACCTTCGGAATGCCACCAGGGGGACTCGGACCTCCATTTATTACTGCAGCGTGACACTGGACATTCCTATAGCGGGCGGATGACTTGCCGGCTTGTCAATGGTGGCATTTCGGAGTTCATTGGATACCTACGTACTTGCGAAAGAATATATTGATGTGGTAAGAAAAAAATGCTCTCCAAAGTATGGATGCGTACCTTGAGGGCGACGTTTCAGCGAATCAAATATATCGTCTTTGTAAATTATCCACTCATATGTAGTACCTGGAGTAGATGCATGCGAGTTGAATCCAACTTGACTTGAAAAAATAACAATGATGGATTGGAAAGGCCTCCAGTTTCGCATCCATGGATTATTGGAGCGGAGCTCATGCCACCAGGAGCACCTCCGTTTAACTGGGGGCGGAATAGCAGGGTGACCGCATTCACGCGATGGTAACGATCTGTATTCTATTTTGCCGCGCTCAGCACGATATTCAAGGTGGCTCGTGGATTTGAACCACCTGTACTTCCATAGCGGTATCTCTCGCCTGATCTGAAGTCAGAGGCGTCGATATTTTGGACGTGGTTTGGATGTGCTGTTGCGTCTCAGATTCAGGAGAAGAAATAAATAAAAAGAAGCAAAAAAAATCAACGTCGAGAAGGTATGCAGGAGAATTTCATTGAGAGGATAGCACCGGCGGCAGGGAGCAGGTTCATGGACTGATCGAAATTTTCTACAGCTCGCCGTTATAAGGCTCGCAGCCTATTCTTCATCATCAAGGACAGTGGCATCTAACCAATAGCACGACGCTGAAACGCATTAAGTAATTGCAGAATATGCGCACAGGTAGGAAACTGACCTTCAATTTCACCGTTCAATTTCTGCGCCATGAAGTCATCCGCCCGCGCCCAAAAATCTTTTCCGCCTCTCGCACCACGTTCCCAATCAGCCCAGTAGTCCTCCCAGATGACAACGACAAAACGCCGGTCTGCGACAGGTGGGTTACGAGCTATAGCTTCAGCATCACCGCGTCGGTAGGAGGAGAAAAGGTTGGCTAAAACGCGCAGAGTTCCACAGTCGGCGAGAACTGTCTGGAGCACATGAGAGGGGATATCATCGTTAAGGCACAGATGCGTGAGCGACGGAAGGAGTGAGAACTGGCTGTGTATGGGATCGTCAGAAGCGCCGACGTTGTCAAATACGTCAAAATGTGTGACGGAGGCGAACATTGGATGGGTTAAATCAATAGTGAGGTCGCGAAATAGGTGCTCCAGAAAGATGTATAATCGGCGCGCTTGAATTTGTCCCAAGGCTGGAAGAAGCCACGGATGCGTGGAGGGTATGAGTGCCGCTAGGCCAATGATTCCTGTGCAATCCTGAAGACACTCGCCGAGATCCTGCGGCGGCCAGCCTGAGACTGCATCGAGAACGACATGTCGAATGGCCTTCTGGAAGAAGCTGGGGGGTTTCGACCGGAATGTCTGGCGAGTGACATAAGTGGCGCCTGCATGACGCGTCGTCCCCACCGGTGAAACCTTGACGCGGACAACTCGGTAGAGCAAAGGCTCAATCCTCCACAACGTTCGTCAGCTTGCAGGATACATACAAAGCAGCCACGAAAACTGACCAAACCAAGACGCGTCGTGCCACCCGCAGAAGCGTAGGGATCATTCCACAATGAGAAAAGGCAGCAAGTTCAAAGATATGCCGCTCCAATTCCAGTGGAAAGAGAGGTGCCTCGAGTGACATGATGAACTGTTGACTTGTCAAAGGACGCTGCAGAGAAGAGGCGCGTGGGAAAGGAATCGCCTGGCATTCGGGCCGGTAAAGCCGGGATCCAGTCATGATCATCTCGACACTGACCTCGCCGCTCTCACATTATTGCCTCCTTCAAGCTCACTCAAGATCTCAAATTCGCCTCACCAGCCCAGGCCCCACACACCCTTTTTGCTAATGTAGTATCCAGCTGTCCTGACAGCGGCGGTCGTAGGGCTGCCGCCCGTTACCGTGTTCACGGTTCCACGGCACCCGTGGCACGGGTACCCGTCCCGTTCCGTCGAGAATTGTTTCGTTCGTAAAACGGCCCGTAAAACACGGCCGTCACGGCCGTGGAACGGCTTACTTGTTCCCACGCTCATTGAACTGCTTGTACCTGTCTTGAAGCCCTCCTGGAGCCATTATCTGCCATTCAATTATTCGTTCTCTTAACGAAATCTCTCGAATCAGATTGTACATGCTTGGTTCTATCTCCATATGGCTGTATCCCCTTCGAAAGTCCTCTTGCTTATTGCTTTTGCAGTGCCTTTGCCGACTCATTTCTTTCCTGCGGAAGTCGCCGTGCTGCAGTATTTTTAATCTGCGGAGATCCGAAATCTTCGAATGCCCCATTTGGACAGAACAGATGACCTGTTCGGTGACTTCTGCGCAAAGCTCCGGACTACGCAATTTGGCTGAAGTGGTATTTCTATGACTCAGTGACAGCTGCGAAATGCTGGATTCCTTCAAGCGCAGTTTCCGGTAAGTGATGTGGAATGATTATAAGAGGCCGAGGTCGGATGAGCCAATTTTTCAGTACTCTCGTACATCCCTGATCTATGTCAGCGTTCAACGTTCTCGGTTTTTTCCAACTCAAGGGGGGTCGTCGGGTACCGACGCAGAAGGCCAACACTGCGTATATAGTATGGCATATTCATTACTCTACTCATATTCACTGTGGTGACCCCGATGCGACTGCAATTTCCGCGGAACTTCGGCAATACAGTTCGAGCACTACTGAAACTATGCCTGATCGCACTGTCGTATTCGCATTGTGCAAAGCTCAGGCACTCCCTAATTCCACGATATCGCTGGATGCCGTGACTTTCATCCCAATCCCCGGCGATCCTAGCCTAGACGCATATGATGTAAACTCTTACTCTTTCGTAACTCACGCGACCCACTGACATACCGTTTTCCAGGATCATTTACCAAATGAAATCACGTCTTTCGTTTCTGCAGTTGGCCATGTTACTGGCCCTGTGGAAATTCTCGACGATGGCCATTCATCCCGTGCCTTCCCTCTTGCAGTCAGTGACTATGTTGGAGGAACTAACAAAGCGAGCACAATTCAGTATGTAATGCCGACTTGATTTCTGAAGCTGAACTGACTTTTGAAGATGTATCTTTGACTTATCTTCGGCACGCTGGGTGAACACGCCTACTCCTGCAGTCAATACCTGCGTTCACGTCTACGGATCGTGCCGTGGCGTAAATTCAACAGGCATCCTCCGTGTCAAACTTGAATCCATCGCTCTTAATATAGGATCAAACGCGAACGCTTCCGCTGCAGCTTCATCCTCAGCGACTTCTTCATCCGCCCCTGTCACTCCACAGAAGCGTCGCAAATTCAGCCCACCAGCAGTCGATTTGCCTTCAAAATCGACACCACCAGTATCTTCCACACCCTCAGCAGCTCCCGCTGCGACATCTTTGTCTCAGAGCACTCCCAGTACCACAACGTCGCCTCATTTGCCGATGCCATTCTTTCCACCGCAGTCCGACTCGCCGTTTCCTTACTACAATCAAATGGGACACTTTCAAGGATTCGTTCCATCGCAGGCGTATGGGCAGCCCCCCATGTATTCTATGGGCGCTCAGTTTCCACCATTTTTCTCCGCTGGGGCACCTACTCCCCAGCTATTCCAACCGCCGCCGATTTCCGAAACGCCCGCTGTAGGGTCCTCGCACGTTCCCAATAGTCAAACGTAGGCTTTTCCACTCTATCCCTTCCACCAGAAGCTAACTTCGCTTTAGTCCCCACAAACTTCAGGGTATTACTAGAACGAATCAAGAAAGGTGCATAAAACAGTCACTTTTTTTCGTTTTTCATGCTCATTCATTCGCATTCAGTGCTTCGTCGGGATCTTCGGTATCTTCCGCCGAATCGAATGCGCAGGCACCCGCTGTTTCTGCACCTCTTGCACCTTCCACTCCCGCAACGTCGCAGCCACCTCCTTCGGTGCCCCAGGGCAATAGTCGACCTCGGCGACAATCACCGACAAAGCCGAAGTAAATTTAGCAGAGTTCGAAAGTGATAAATGTAGTTAAATGTCTTTGCAATATAACAACCCCTGCTCTCGATTTTTGCCCTACAACCTCTGAGGCACTTTATTCCCTTTCAAATTATCAATGTACCTCTCGTTGAACTTCCTGTGGTTCTCTTCGCATAACCGGTGAATTTCCCTTTCCCTTGCGATGTTCAACGTGTCTCAGCCGTTGAATAACCCTTTTTCATGATCCGTTCCAGACTGGGTATGCGTACTGTCATCTGACAAGAGATGGTGCGAAGTTTTGCTTATCCGACGGCGACCAGGGCTCTGCTCTACCTCTGCGATTCGGCGACGGCTAGCTAGGTCACCCGACTCATTTGCATGATCCTATCACGGAACTGAAACGGACCCGCAAACATCAATATTTTAAATGTCCTCGTGAACAGATGTTACTGCGACCAAACACCGCACAGTTTTGTTGTCTTTTAAGGGGATGAATCTGTTTCTTTACAAGGAGCAGTATTGATATTTTCCTCTCTTTGCTATTCATGTCAACATTCGTGCACAAAGACAAAGAACTGTTTGTGCTCTTGACAAAATTGCCTGATAGTGTCGCAGCAAATGGTACCGTAAGCGTGCTTTCCGGCAACAAAATTAAGCAGATCTTCCATAGTTGCCCACCACTTCAGTCCAAGTCTTAGGATTTCTATCACCTCCATCACCCCCGCTCGAGATTCCATAAATCGCATATAAATCCGCCTCAGGTCCTTCTGACATCTAAATTGAGATCCGAGCTCTCACAGTAACCGAAATGTCTGATCCGCTGGCTGCATTTACCCTAAAATTATTATGGACTGTCATTTTCAGCTACGCGGCCAAAGGTTGGTGCAATTAGTGCCATACACGCGTTCATCGGCCAAAAAAAAGGCAGTGCTCTTCCATAGTGGCCCACCACTTCGGTACAGCTCTTCGGACTTTCCAGCAGCCTTGCACCTCCATTACCCCGACTTGACCTTCCATAAATCGCATAAAAATCCGCCTCAGGTCCTCCAGACATCTAAACTGAGATCCGAGTTCTCACAGTAACCGAAATATCTGATCCGCTGGCTGCATTTACCCTAAAACTATTATTGACTGTCATTTTCAACTACGCAGCCAAAGGTTGGCGCAATTAGTTCCATACACGCGTTCATCGGCCAAAAAAAAGGCAGTGCTCTTCCATAGTGGCCAACCACTCCGGTACAGTTCTTCGGACTTTTCCAGCAGCTTTGCACCTCCATTACCCCAACTTGAACTTCCATAAATCGCATACAAATCCGCCTCAGGTCCTTCTGACATCTAAATTAAGATCTGAGCTCTCACAGCAACCGAAATATCTAATCCACTGGCTGCATTTACCCTAAAACTATTATTGACTGTCATTTTCAGCTACAGAGCCAAAACTTGGCGCAATTACAGCCATACACGCGTTCATCGGCCAAAAAAAAAGCAGTGCTCTTCCATAGTGGCCCACCACTTCGGTGCAGCTTTCCAGCGGCCCTGCGTCCTTCCTTTACCCCCCAAAAACCACTGACTCCCGTACGCAGTCATTGAACTGCGCTCCGCGGTTTTCAAAAACTGCGCACCCACACTATTTCTCTTCAAAAAGTCATAAAAGGCATTGTATTTTGTCAATTTCTCCCCCATGTCGTCAGCCATTGACCATTGCTTACTGTTCCGTGGATTGATGCGGCGTGGTGCGTTGTGTCTCCTGACTTATTTCTTTATTTATTTTTTCCCACAGCGCATTTGCTTCTTCGCCCGTCCTCCAATGAGTCTACAATTTCTTATGCAAGCCCGGCTACTCACGATGATATCCTGCACATTGCAAACTCTGTGTGGGATGATGGGTTATTTATAACCTTCGGTGCTCTCCTTCCCCGAATTGCCGTTACGTCTCCAACGCTCTTCAAATTTCCTAAACCTGACTCTTCCATAGCCAGATAGTTTGATTTACAGATCTGATCGCTGCCTCGAAACAATACGACACGCGAAGGCAACTCCTGTGCTCTTCGTTTGGTGCAAGGCTCCCAGGCTACTGGTTAATCCGATTCCCGGAGCAGCATATGCGATTGCTTTTTTTATTCCTAGCGTGGCACCCTTTCAAATTGTGGATCTGACTTACATGGTTCTGCGCTTCATGGACAAGTACATACGCGACGCAGACTATACACGCTTCAAGTTGGTTTCCATCTCATATAAACTGGGTGTGCATGGCTCTGTGGGAGTCTTGGTTTGTGATCACGATTTGCGCACTATGTATCGCAAAATCCACTCTCGTGCACGCACTTCTTCTAGCAGTTTCAGAAGGAGCTTTGAGTTTCCATTATGTACCTGGCCGGCAAACAATCGCGATCTAAAACGTCCGCAAGTCGTGGCCAATCTACTCAGGACTGTCAGGTATTTTCTACACCTTCTTCTCCATCGGGACTCACTGAATGTTGGACAATCTAGATCGCTGGTTCAACTTTAAACGCCGGTCTTTCTATTAAAGAACCTGAATAAATCCCAACTCACTCACCAAACCATTTCGCCTTCTCTCTCCCCTGCACCACTAATCCAACTTCCCTTTCCATACACTCCTCTACTTACTCACCGTCGACAATGTTCTTCGGAAAATGTATTCCTCCTGCTTCCCTCGATTCATCGTCAACTTACCTTGCTTTGTAGACTTCGCACGCATGCTCTCTTTCCTGATCCCGCGTCGCTTCTCCAATATGTTCCGTCCCAACCTGCTCCTTCCTACTTTCCGCCGCACGGAGATTGCAATTAAACCCTTCGCCGACTATCACTACTACTCGGACATGGTCAATGTACGTTCTGTTTTCAGTCTGTTTAGTGTTCTTCTACTTATATTTTTTAAGAGTAATCACGTCTGGCTTTCTAGCCAGCATGAGAAGGACACCGACGAGAAGCATGTCGACGACGAAAGCGATTATGACGATGTATGTTCTCAATCACCATCCATGCACCCCATATATTTACGTGACACAATTCACTCTAGCTTCCTCCTCTCATCTGAACCTTATTAAAATCACTAGCTACTTCCAACTGTGTCCTTCCATGCTCCCCTTTAGTTCCGTTGCCGTTTCTATGTTACTTTACACTTCGAATGAATCCGTTTAATGATCCCATCATGCTATTCTAGGCCGATCGGGTATATACAAAAAGAGAATGTAAATATATATAGTGCGACGTGATGGCTGCGCGCGCAGTATGAGCCAGGAGCCATCATTTTGGCGGGATGATGGCACTGCTGGCGCCGACGGCGCCGATCCGTCGTCAAATATTGATTTCCACATACATGCATTGTCAGAGATTTAATTTAGGAGGGAGTACGGAATACCCCGTCATGTAATTTTGCACAGCTACAAAAGTGCGCTTTTGAACTCTCCGAATTTCCAAGTGCTCTTATGTGGCTGTGCAAAAACCACGGTAAGTCCCGCTGTTTGGTTCCAGGCACCAATACAAATAAATGCACCAAACACGCCATAAAAAAAATGTGGAAGCATATTTTACTTACAGAATTGTCTGAGAACGAGGGGGTACATTGTAGTTATTCATATTTCTCGGCCTTGGCGCACGACTTTTACCATCACGAATTTCATCCCTAGGGAATCCCGGATGAAAACTCGACGCGCTGTGACTGAATCATGTGATGTGACAATCTTCAATGGTCAAACGCGATTGCCACTTAGTCTCGTCCCCCTAATCTATTTTCATTTCAATTCACGTTAGTACTGAGGCCGAATGGCGACCGGAACAGCTTCCACACAATTTCTCAAAAACCTCTAAATATAAAGCTATCCGTAAGCTGCGCCGCAGCACCAATTTGGCCGTAACTGCGAAGCACCGCTTCTCCTGCTACTCCGGATCTTCATCGCTGCGCACTTTGCTTCAGTGACTGTGAGTACTCCCTTCAATCAAATCCTCGCCCCTCTTTCACAACTTCACAGTTGCTCGTCTGACACAGCCCATCCGGAACGCAGAGGACTTGGAATTTGCCAATTTTGTTGACTCAATCGGAGATGGTGCCGGTCCAGAGGTACATCTCCATATGCTACACCACGCTGCATCCTCTGCAGAACTTATAGACTTTGTCTATCCGCACCATATTCTCTCCGATCCAATTCCTTGCCTACGCCGCGCCATTCTCGCCCCCACCAATGTCCAAGTCGACACTTTTAACAAGATAATTTTAGGTCGACTGCAAGGCACAAGCCGAACTTATCTTGCTGCTGATTCTTTGAAGGAAGTTGATGAAGCAGGATTAACTCCTCCTGATAGTGTGTTGGACTATGTGGCAAAACACACTCCACCTGGAATGCCTCCCCACTCACTGACCATCAAAACCAATGCGGTTTTTCGTCTTCTCAGAAATTTCTCAATTGACTTAGGACTCGTCAAAAATGTTCGTGTCGTGATCATTCAGGTTGGAATACGCATTATTACCGTCCGCCTCTTGCGTGGACTGGCCGGGTCTACTGGCACATATATTGATGCAGAGGACATTTTAATTCCCAGAATATGCTTCACGGCAACACTACCGTCCGGGCATACCTTGCTTCGCAGACAATTCCCGCTTGCCCCCGCATATTCAACCACTTTCAACAGTTGTCAAGGCTTGACTCTTGATATTGTTGGCGTAGATTTGACAAGACCTGTCTTTTCACATGGTCAACTCTACACAGCCCTCTCCCGAATCCGTCATCGCACCCACGCCCAAATTCTCCTACGCCCAGGTGAAACTATGTACAACTATAAATGTAACCTACCCTGAAATTTTGATTTGAAATATATATATTTGTCTTCCTTCCATTTGCCGGAGCGTAGCGCAGGCATGTCTTGTAGCATATATGGATTATCATAACCCATTTTTCTCTCCATTCCACCTAGGATAAACACACCAGACTGAAGCACCGGCATTTGCCTCCCAACTGATGGCGGAGTTTGAATGAAGAAATATTTTCAACACCGGGTTTCTGACTGCATCCTGGCCATATTTTCGACGCTGAAGTAAGTGGACAGATACAGATAGCTAAAGGTTGCAGCAGAGACCCTCAGAATAGTATATATACAACGCACAGTGCATTTATATTTTGGACATGCCGTCGACCCGTTACGGCCGTGCCGTCGACCGTGCCGTGCCGTCAGAATTTTTTGAGCACATTCCACGGCCGTTTTTCCACGGGCCGTTGCCGTGGATCCACGGGTGGCAGCCCTAGGCGGTCGAGTGTATAGCTTCCCGGGTAGTGTCTTTTGCTGCTCGCGGACGTCGACGCGGACGACGGGGGCGCTGGCGATGATGAAGTCGATGTGGATAACGACGCCGTGGATGCAGTCGCCGACGCACACCAGCGGACCATCTGCGTACACAGCACATAATTCTCCGCTCACGCCGCGTTGCCCTCACGAGCCGCTCGGAGCCGGTCATGGTCCGAGTTTTCGAATCCTTAGTTTATTTTTTACAAAGAAATCCCTTTCAAATTTGAGAGTAGGAACCCGAGGAAAGCATGGTAATTTAAGCCTAAGTTACTGCCAAGTTATCAGCCATGTTGCTACGATGTTAATCGAAGATATTCCGGCCTCCTGGAACGGGGCATCACGGACCGCCAGAATAAGCGGGTGCCGCTCTTCACGTTCAGAACCCAACGGCCAATTGCAAGCCGTGGGATACGTGCTGGAGAATTGGTACGCGAACATTATTGAGACTTCAGGCCACCCGAAGCTGCCGCAGTACATGCGCCATGCGATGGCAGTAATCGTCAAGACGACGATAATTCGCCATCTCCAGCGAGGTATCCCGGAGCTGGCTGAACGCTGTGCTGCACAAGGTATGATAACATCATGCCCACTGAAATGTCAGAAGAATTAAGTACGCGAGCGTAGAGATATTTTGCTTGTATAGACCCAGTTCCACCACCCCCACGACGTCTGCATTCGAGCACTACAGTACCACGAGGGACAGAGCGGCCAGCCCGACAATGACAGAACCAGAGATGCCCAAAGACAAACGCTCCCCACCATTCTTAGCGACAATTGTCACACTCTTCACGGGGTGGCCCAAGTTCGCGCAGTTCTGCACGAACGCTGCATTGCGTGTCAGAATGTGTATTACCGACGTGAGACTCTGACCGACCATTGATATCCTTCTCGAGAAATTCCAGGGTAGCCGCCAAGGCGTTAAGCTCGCAGTCATAGCATGCTTCATACTGGGACACGACATCGTTCGTACACGCCTGAATCACGGTCGTCATGTTCTACCGTGCCGGATGAACAACCAGGAGGGTATCGATGTAACGCAGCACTTACCGCCACTGTATTATTCACTTGGGTGCATGGATTTACACATTGAGGGGCAATGGTTACTTGGCCCGGGTTGGCGCTTTGACGGATGAACAGGAAGGGACTCGGAGAGCTTGGGCTCGGAACAGCCACGACTATAGGAGAATAGACATCGTCAGAACCGCTTCCGGCAGTCGCGTTCAGTTAGCCTACCTGACTGGGAGGCCAGGAGCAGAGACCAGTGTTGGCCGGAAGGGCGAAGGCCTTCAAAATCGGAAGGCCTTCCGAAGGCCTTCCGGAAGGCCCTCCAGATTTTCGGCCGTGATGTCGAGGCCTTCGGAAGGCCTTCCATAATCACGTGTATGCATTACGTATTTTTTCTTTTCTTTTACCAGGTCCCCGTCGTTCATTCCTTCGTTCATTCCTGCTTTCTTGCTTTTTTGTTGATGCCCGCCGTCATTGTACCCGAGAGACTGAATTCGTACCTTTAATTACTCTAGAATAGTATTTAAGTACTGTAGACAACGAAAGATTGCTCTATATCTGTGTCTCTGCCAGAGACACAGATATAGAAAGGATCGCGGTGAAGCCGAACATTGTCAGGTGAGGGTTGGTTTGCAAGGACAAGTCGGGGGTCCAAGAGCAAGCCAAGAGAAGTAGAATCTACAAAGGGGCGCAGAATTTATAGGAAGCTGCCCGCAACCTCGACATGTGATGCTATGTATGGCTCTTGGCGCATCAATGAGTCAGTGATGGCCACAATTTTAGGGTCGTTTTGAGGCATAGCTTGGGCATGTGTCAATGTCATCGATGACTCACGTTTATTCCTGGGCCTGCCAGCTGTCATCGAGCCCTGATCCTTTAGGTAGGTAGGTAGGTAGGATTACACGGCACGGTCCCGCTCAGGAACGCCGGGCCCAGAAATTATCTAAGTGTACAAAGGCAATGTGTACACTAGTCCCTGGACTTCAATGTATCTCTATGGCCGAGCTCGCGATACGAACCGCTGTAGAACCACTTCAACACACCGAAGCAAAGTTAGTGACCAAAAACGGCGAGTACCACAACCAAAGCATCTGTCAAACGAAACACGGGGAGTGCATAGAACAATTCAAGGACATTATATACATATTATGCTAAAAGTGCGATCCTTGGGCGGTGATATATGGAGTTGCCAGAATAATGTGTCTGAGAATAGGAAAACCGTAGAATGTGGTTGATTCACTGCGCGTCAAGTGCGTTGTATGTTATCAAGGCATGTTCTGGAATTTCCATCTCATCTGTACACATTCTGCAAAGCCGTTCCGCTCGAGGCACGGGAGCATAATACGCAGGGTCTGCGAATCGCCAAACTTCCACGACGAGCAGGTGCATAGAGAGCAGGGAAGAATTATTTCCCGGTGCTTGTGAACCATACTCAAATAATGCCGCATAACGGAAGCGATCTGGGCCGGACCCTCATCCCTTTGTGATTCTAGATGTCCGTGAAGTAGATAGAGCTTCGCTGACGAGTTTATTTCTTCCCATAACCATTCCTGTAGTAATTTGCCAGCCATTTTTGAGTGATTCATTAACATATTCAACTTCAGTTGCAGTGTTAAGAATGTAAATGGAGCAAGGGAATGGCAGTCCTTGAGTCGCTTTTATAGTATCCTGTGACAACTCTTTTGCCCTTGAGTGCCAGTTCAACAGAACTGTTAAGTGCGGCTCGGGCAAATTTTTGAGGCTGAGGAAGTAAAAGGCCGAGAACAATTTGGAAGTGTAGGACTCGCAGTGGTACCAATCCATTTTCGGTGAGTAGGGGAGCTATCATAGAGGGAGAGTGGAGGTTGAACATTGAGTTGTGGCGGATTGAACTTTGCAGATTGATTTAACATGGACTGATTTACGATCCCAGGAGGCTTCGCAGCCGTGGATTAGATGGCAATCAAATGTATAAAATAGTAAGTTCATTTGGCATAAGCCTTCCTATCACGTCTTCCAACCTCATGATTCTGTGCCCGCAATAATGCTCTGTTGGTGCCTTTGAAGAATAATGGTTATATGTGTTCAAAAAATTCCTTAAGGGTGATGATGCTGGATCCCCTCTCAATAATGTCTCAGCGCTTTAATACTGCTTTAATAAGCCTTGCGGTTGTACAGAGCGGTTGCATCCAGTGTGCGCGCCGAGTTCGGCATCGGCTTACAAAGACTTGGCAGTTGGACGATCGGATCAGAATCGGCAACGTGGCAGTGCAAGTGGTGCGTAGAGGGGGCATTTGAGGCGATGGCGGCTGGATGCCTGCAATTTCACGGCGTAGCAGAATAGAGAAAGGGTACATTGAAAGAGCAGGCTGACACCATCCTACACGAGGTGAAACGGGGTGCGGGCGACAAAAATGAGGTGGATGCGGGTCGCGCAAAATGGATGTCATGTGTAGAAGATATATAAAAAAACACCACATCTTTGACCGTTATCCAGAACAGTCATCTGCGAAAGGGTCTTGCATGGGACTCCGGGGACTACTGCAGCACATTGGCAAGGCAGAACGCGGTAGTGCCAGGGGCAGCCAGCTTCGGCATCAATGATTTGGGTCTCCGTTGTCCAACGACGACGATCATGTTATATCAATGGGTAGCTGGGTGAAAGCAGTCCAACACATACTAGCACCTCTAATGGGTGAGCAGAGGTGAGGGAGGCAGTCGTTCAGATTACTTTTTTGACAATAGATGATGGTGGAGCGACGCGGGTATGGCTGCATAATAACCCGCGATGCCTCTGCCCACCAGCGCCACCCGCATCTCCGCCAGACGCCGTCAACGACGTGGACGGAGCGCGCGACTCACGAAAATGCGCATGCGCTTGCGCCCCACACCCATCCCTGGAAGAACGAGTAGACTCGCGCACACTGAGCGCACGCGTCCAGCCACGCTGCGCTCCTTCATCCAAGCCCACCTGCGCGTAACGGCGGCGCGACATCCCCTCCCGCGCCCCATCCTCCGTCTTCCCTATCCCGTCGCCACCCTAGCTCCAGCGTCGCCTCCCCACCGATCCCGGTGTCCCCGCCTATCGCTCCCCTGCCGCCGACCCAGGAGCGGAGACGGCGGTCAACGTCGTGGTGCGACGTCCCATCCACCGTCTCCACCGCCCCCAGAAGGAGAGTACTTAAGAGGTACAGGACGGCGGGTGGGAATGTGGGAGAGGCAGCGCGCAAGTGCGGTAGGGAACGCGAACCCATATGCGAGGAGGTGGGTATATAGAAGTGTATCCACGTACCTGAATACAAAACCTGCGAGGCATGATTGCCGGTCAGCGGCGTAGCTGGACGGGAAGTAGACCTGCAAGGTGGACGTCGGTAACGGCATCGATGGCGAAGGGGAGGGCGGACGCGCACCACGACGCGATTACACCCGACCACCTACGGCGTGCAGACGCAGCCAGAGAACGCGGCGATTCCGACGCCGCCCATCCTCCCCTCCGCCTTCTCTGCCGCGTCCTCTTCCGCCAGCCCGCCACGCTGCCTGCTGCTGGGCCTCGTCTCTGTCACCCATGGCCACGTCGTCCTCCGCCATCGCAACTCCGCTCTCCATCATCACTATCGTCTCCTTCTTGCCCGCCACCTCCTCGTCGACCACCTGCGCCACCACTAGCTCCCGCTCCTCCCCCGCAAGCTCCACGCCCCCCCAGTGTCTCCAAACGGATCGGCGAGATCGTGCGCCAAGCGTGCACAATGCCCCAATGCCCATCGACGAGCGCGCTACCCAGATCGCCATCGATGCATGCGCGGGTGAGCTCGAAGACGCCGAGGGCGAAGGGGGCGCAGCTAGGGCGGGGATGTGTTTGCGCCGGAGGCCGCGGTGCAGATGCAGGATGACGGCGTCGCGCGCAGGATACCGAGGGAACACTCGATGTGCTGGCGCTGGAGGCTTGGGCGCAATGCCGTTGTACGATGACGACGTGGGGCAGCGATGACAGCGCAACCCGATCAAGAGCCTGCGTACGCACGGCGAGCAGACCGCACGGACAGTGGGGCACGGGGGAGACCAATACTAACAGTAGGCGAACGAGACGTCGGCTTGCAGTGGGTCAGCCAGCAAATGGCGACGAAGGGCAACGACGTGACGACGCTCGGTGGGTGGGGTGGAAATACAACGGAGGATGAGCGGGGCGCCTCGCCGAGGGGAAGAGGCGACGACAGATGTGTGAAGACTAGATATGGCGGAGGGGTGGCTACGACGGCAGTGGGGCTGAGAGTCCCAATGGACGACACGCAGGAGGTACAGGAGCGCACCAAGGCTGGTCCGGCGGCTGCGCGTGCGACAATGCTGCGGTGGAGGTGTATGCAGGGCACTAGAAGAGTTCGAGGTGCGTTAGCAATTTTGATAACGGTGGGGAGAGAGGAGATGGACAGGTGGGTAGGGATGACGACGTACCCGAAATAACCTTTGAGATGGAAGTGTCTTGGATGCGCGGACTAGGACGGTGTCGCGCAAGGGGCGAGAGTGCGAAGACGACTCGGCAGGCAGACCGTCAGGATGGCGCCATCAGGCTGCTCGCGGATTTCGCGGCGAGCTGCATCAGCTGCAATCCGCGACAAGGAGCTCCGCTGTCAGTAAAGGACGGTGACAGGCTCGCGACAGCATCGAAAACAAGCGAATTCCACCGGGATATACGAGTCAAAAGCCCAGATAAAATGGGTGGAATAGCAGACTCGTCGCAAGAGTGGGCGCAAAAGTCGACGACAGATCCATATAGGAAGGAGCAATGCTCTCCAAGATGGGGGTTAGGGACTCAAGCAATCTCCTGGCGCAAGCTGTAGAGTCCCGACGCCTGGAGGCGGCTGCAAGTTTGTTGCCAGGTGAGTATATACGAGAAACGAAAACGAAAACATATATACATCAGATATCATATCATGCCGGGATATGGCCGTGTAACATTGAAGCGGTCACTTGGCGTGGCACCGGTGATGGCGCATCCCGCCACACAGCCAAAAGCGGATGTTGTCAGTATAGCCCATAGGAATCAGCTTTACTTGCCTCTATTTTGCTTAGTATCTAAGTCATTATGGCCCAGTAGGAATGAGTGTCTGATTTGCTATTACTAATGTTGCTTGATGCCCACAGTTCAAGCCAAATGGTAAGCATTTGTTTTACTTTAAAAATGGGTTAAACGGCGCTAATCCATCATTCACCGATGGATTAGCGCTTGTGCCGAAATAGCCAGGATACTTTTTAATTGAAACTACCATGCCCCAGTAGTGTAATCCAAGAACCCAAATGTCTCTAAACAAGCCTATGAGTGTCGTTCTTTTTGTGAATCCATTCATGCACGGCTCAAAAAAGATCTAGGCCATTTCATGCGACTCCTTTCACAAATACAAGTGCAAACAAAGTCGTTGAACTGTGCTAGACATGCTGACATGGCACATAGTCCTGGGAAGCAGAATGTCACCGTTTAGCATTTAGAAATGTTCCTCTATTTCAAAATTTATTTACAGTGTCAAAAACCCGGATCCGAAAAATGCCCGGATTCGAAAAAAATAACTTTTTTGAGCTGGAACCTCTGGGGTTTCCAGCGTAATTATTTTTTGTGGAATAATTACAAGGCCAGTGAGTAATGTTATGCAAAGAAAATTAGCATGGGGCCAGTTGGGCACAAGCAAAAAATCAAAAAATTGCCAAAAATGGCTAAATTTCATTGTTGGCGGCCGAGAATTGTATATTATGAGGACGGTAGTAGCCTAATCACATCTATGACCTTTTACAGAATGAGTATTGTATCGTGGGGTACTGTTTGGACATTTCTGACAATGCTCGGGTGGGCGATGGGGAGATCCTGCCGGCAGCATGCATGGCTCCTTTGGCGTGTTCATAAGTGGATTCAAGTTGCTCGGCCCATCGGGCACTCTGGGCATTTGTCCCATGAGGACGGCCCAGAGCGTTGCCTGTGGGAGGCATCTACGAGAGCGTGACTACAATAGAGTGAGCGAAATGATGTCTGTGATCTCACATCACCGAGATTTTCGGATCTGGGTCGAACCCCACAACCGGCCAAATAAGTGATGGCATTACACAACACAACAACGCAGCCAAAAAATCTGAAAATATTTGTGCATACATCTGAAGGTATGCAATTCATTATAGTGTATTTGCATTAACTAAATTCACTCCAGTGCTTCTATAATACTGGGTCAATCTTTTTTTTTTCGGATCCGGGTTTTGACACTGTATTTAACACCCTAAAAAAGATCCAGGCCATCACATGTAGCTCCGTTCATAAATACAAGGGCAGACAAAGTCATTACTGTGCCAGACCTGATTACATGGCACACTTTGTCGGTACTAACATGGACCCGAATCAGAGAGCAAGGCACCGTTGATTATAAGCGACTGTACTCTAGATTTATGTAGGTAGAATAATATATCAGCCAGTAATGAATGGGCGCAGAAGGAAAGTTCAATTCAAGTGCAGGGGTGTGGATCCGAAGCCAGGACCTCGTCATCTCCGTTCACTGGGTAAAATTCAGGAGGTGAACGCTGCAACTCCTCCAGTGCCACATCTAGGAACTCGGACTGTAAGGCCATAGCCTAGTCAAAGTCAGACCTGGGCTCGCAGATGGAAGAGTCAACCGGTGGAATACCGGGAAACAAATTGAGAGCCAGCAATATGGAGGAGCTGGCAATAGGCGACGAATTATTGTGAGGAGAATTGGGCAATGAATCCACGTCAAAGGGCGCCGTCGAGGTACCTAAAATTGTTGCTTTAGACAACACACACAACATCAATACATTATTTTTTCACCTTCGCGTCGTGGAATAGAGGGAGCTGCCGTGGATTTCGAGTACAAGGCAGGAAATTCTCCCATGATTAATTGGCGCCGAAGACGCTGTATTTCTTGTTCCTTCTCCCGTGTGAGTCGTTCTGCAGCCTTTAGTTTAGCCTTGAGATGTTTTCTGCCATCTTATTTCGCAGCTTCGGCCTGTTTAGCATGCGCTCTTGATCGACGGGCAGCTTGTGAAGTGAATCGAGAACGAATAGAGTTATTCCCATTCGCCCAGACCCCAGATTCAATGGATGCCTTGATAATGCGTGCAGTGTCGCTGTCCAATTTACGTGAACTGGTACTAATTTTAGTGACGCTATTGGGTGGGTCAAATTGAGCTTACAGAACAATTGCTTCCATCAAAGTGCGGTTCGTTCCATTGACTTGATTATCCTGTGCATGAGATCCTTCTATCGGGTTTGAGTCCCAAGGTGTTAGGGCAAAGAAGTCTTTATCCGTGTTGCTCAAGTGACGGTTCAAAGAAGGAAGAAGCCACGGGTAACTAAGTTTGTGCGCCCACCATGCTTTAGTTAGAGAAGTCAGTAGTCGAATCAACAAAAAATACTACAGACCAGATACCTTTCAGCTTCGAACTTGTGGGGGTGTTACAAAATGTGCTGTACTCCGCAATCTCTTCATCAGTATCTAGGTAAGGAAACAACAGCAGATACTGAAAGATTATCCGTTCTCTTAACGATTACTCTCGAATCAGATTGTACATGTTTTGGCAGCATCCCCATTTGTGTATCCCCATTCCTGTTCCTCCTCTCTGGCCCTTCGTTAACAGCTTTCTTGACTCCCATGATGGCGCAGTGTTCCAACAGCTATGTTCCATTTACAGCCACGGAGCTCCGTGAATAGACCTGGCAAGCCTCATGATGTGAACACAAGACCCAATGTGCCGCAGTTAAATGACGCCTTCCGCAATGCCGCAGCCAGGCGGATACTGCGGCCACGTATTCTTGCGTGGCTTCCAACAGGATAAAATGACTGGCTTTCTAGATTCTGGGATCCTCTTCTCATTTCCCCGTTCGCTTAATTCTTCCTTGGCATGCAATTCTTTCTGCCGCAAGCGACCAAAGCCTCACCCACTTCTCTTCAAATGCACAAGCACGAATCCGCGCTCGAAGACGAGACCCAACCTCTCATTAAAATCATTTCAAAACCTTGCTTTTGATCTCCCTTTGTTGCTCTGCGTCGACCGATGTACATTCCAACAGCAAACTTTGTGATCTTTGCTCCAATAGAAACAAAACTCAGGAGGCATTTCTTCTATCTGTCTGTGTTGAAAATGCGCCGGAGACGGGTCTACCATTGCTCGCAGGATCAGAAGTTCCCATTACCAGTCACACAGTCCGTTATTCAATTACACCTCATTTTTCTGGCTTAATCTAACATGATTCTATGATGCAGTTCATCCACAAGTTTTCACCACCTAACGGCTCGGGTGAGTGCCAGCTAGCGCCTACAGTTTCGGGAATCTGAAGCCGCCTCGACGCGCACATTGGAGCTGCGCGTGCGCCTCCCCGGGTCGTTAGCAGCGTCGTTGCGCCGCTCGCAACGTGCGAGGTTTTCCGTCTTCGTATTCGCTCGCCGTCTGATTATGCATACACTGCTGAATATAGACAATTCACAACTCAGCCTGCGCTCCTTTAGCCACGTGAGGGATGATGCCCTTCAAATTCTTCTCCATTCTTCGAACCCCCTGCTGAAAGCTCCGGAAATAAGCCCCTCCCCCCGATGCCGGAGCGAAGCAAAGTATTAATGACATTTCTGGATTTTTCGAACATTATCTAAATTATCCACGCCGATCAGGTTAACTCTTTCGATACCCAGCCATTCACAAGACTCTTCAAACCTCAGCCGTTTCATTCCTCTTTTCTGTTCTCATTTACTCTTCCTACTCTACTTACATAATAATGAAATTTCATCCTGTCATATCAACAATATTTGAGTAAATCCGAAGGCCGGTAAGTCCGAAGGCCGGAGCGTAGCGCAGGCACGTCTTGTATAATTGTCAGCATATGTTTCCAAGCCACAAACCCCGCTATTTAGGATATATTAGAACGTCCAGGAAATAGGTGTGACTTGGGAACAAAATACGCACCGATTAAAATGAACAATGCAGGTTTTCCAAATGAAAGTTAAGATAGTGTCGACATCCACGGTGGGTGTTCCATTGACTTCAAGTAAGTTCAAGCGACGCAAAATTATTACATCGCCCAGGGCTTGCGCCTGAGGACCCTCAGAGTCGCCGATGGCGCCCAGAAGGTTGGATTTTTTTGAGAAAACTTTGAAGTTGAGTTCTTTACCAGTTATCTTCGCAATTGCTTCAAAAGTCCCATTCCAAACGAGAACGAAGGATCCGCGAGTGGCACGGTTACTCCATACACGTCCAATGACCGTTCCTAAAATTCATTGAAGTCAAAATTACATTCAGGACTTTTTTGAGGAAAATAAATGTACGTTTATTGAGGCCGTTCAACCAGATGAGAAGTTTCCACTCATTGGTCTTGCCATGCACAACAACGAATGTGGTGTCAACCATGATCCAAGAGGCATCTAGTGTGAGTGCCACGAGCTCTGGGCGACGAACAGGACGTACATAGCGTGACTACGGAGATGCAATGTAGAGTGCACCGAGTAAACGAGACGCCGCGAGCTCAGTGGCGCGGCGACGCCAGAGTATGTATGTACAGTACGCAGGCAGACGGCGAACATGCGGTCTGAATTGAGATGAGCATAGATGCAGTTGCGAATATAGGGAGGGATGCCTACGTCGCTCATGATCAGTACGACAGGGTCAAGTCAAGAGCCGGGCAGCGGTCTGTAGGACGAGTATAGTCAACATCTAATCACATGTGTCGTCAGCAAGAGTGCTAATGGCATGAATATAACGTTCGCCAGGTATACGACCTTTATCTTAGCGGTGAGTCACACCATCGTTCTTTGACCAGTTTGAACACCCAATAAAGTATGATTTACCGTTGCTTGGGCCCTAAAATTAATGTGGGCATATGAAATTAAATGCAAAGAATTGAAGCGCACCTCGGAGAACTTGCGCATGATGGCGTGGCCACCGCATGCGATTTCATTGCCCGCCTCCTTCGCTTTGCAATGTTTTGAAACAACGCTTTGGTAAAATCTGAGAGACAACCATGTTTTAGAATGTGTTCCGTGAAGAGATTAAATCAAAAGACTGACTCTGTGGCAATAGCAATGAGGCTACGTGATTCAGCGGACTTGGCCGCCCGAATAGGAGCCGAGATAAGATCATCTGAGTTATCATCCCAGCGCTCGAACCCCGATGATAATCTGGGGTTGCAACAGAACATGTAAAACAGCCCCCACACGTCAGGTTTGAACCACGGCAAACTACGGATTCGTTATCGTCGAGAATTAATACATCCACCAGTTTGTTCTCGTCACGGGAGCCCGTTGGTCCTGACACGGAATCTTGACATTGTACGGTTATCAGTGAAGTAAATGAACAGATACTGCAGCAGGAAATGAGCGGACCTCTTTCTTGATGAATGCATTGACAGTTAATATCTTATTCATTGATTGCAAACACTCAGGTGAATCGCCGAGATCGACAATGTAGGCAATACGGTGATCAGCTTGGGGAACACACCAGCATTCTAGGGCATGATCAAGGTGTATAACCTCGTCAACATACATCCCATTATTCCTGCCCTTCCCTATTGTGACGCGAATGCCTGTCTTGACGGATATCGCCCGAGCTTTCCCCTTCCCCTCGTGAGTTGACTTCCATGGCCATTGGACAGCTGGCTTGCGCTTGCGCTTAACGGAAGTTTCGGCAGCATCGGATTCGCATTCGAACTCAGCGCTATCAGAACCTTAAAATACATTTCAGGTATGAGATGAATGGGAAGTGGCTGCAGACATACCATCTGAACCAGAATCATCATCACCAGATGCACATCCACCACGAAAGCGAAGGGCAGGGGCAAATACCGGACGGTTGCATGGATGTAGGGGCGAGAGATCCGCCAATTCAGTAAAAGCTTCCTCAGTGCAGTTGCGTTCAGATTCTTGTACTTTCAGTATTGAGGACATCGGGGAGGCGAATGTCCATACCAGTGTCAAATGAAGCATATTCTTCCTCTGTCCAGTCCCCAAAAAGATTGCAGAATCAGGCCGAACTTAGAGTGATGGCCGACGAAAATAATATCCTGGGTAATATCAAAGGCGCAAAAATGGCCTGGAAAACAATTGAAAGAAGGTTGCGTTGAGCACAGTTATGAATAGGTGGAGGAAAATGGCCAGGGAGGCGGCGCAAGCGGTCGATTCGCATGTGAGATATATGAGAGCGCGTAAAATTCTGCCTTCAAAGACTGAAAATTTGAGAGGTCTCGGTCGCCACAGATGAAGAGAAATTGCCTAAAATAAATGTCATATTCAGCAACATGAGAACTCTAAATGCGAGCCTTACCCAGCACCGCAGTCCAGATGGCCAGAAAGCCAGAGAAATAAATCGCCAGATAGGTGGAGTCCCGTAACCTCATTTCGGGCAGCAAATAGATGAGAGAACAGCCGAGAGAGACATTGATTAGAAGACATATAAATAGTCCAACAATAAAGTTGAAGCGCTTCAAAAACCGTGCGTATGATGATTCACGAAGCCTAGGTTTTTGGTACCCTGGAGGAGTGTATGAATAGTGGTCTACTTGGTACCCACTGACCAGTCATGGCACCGAGTTGCAGTTTCAATTTCAGGCGGATGGTAAGAAGGTTTGGTAAGAAAGTTTCAAAGACAAAGAGTGTGGGGAAAGTATTGAGGAAAAGGCGACTCAAAATCATCCCATTTTATAGATTTTTCAGCTCAGGGTCGGGCACTTTCCGTGCTCAATAATGATCGGACTACTTACACGTACCTACCCAACACGTACCTCCTGAAAAAAGGCGACTCAAAAATCGTCCCATTTTGTGGAGTTTTCAGCTCAGGGTCGGGCACAAAAACTTTGGCTTCTTACCACCATCATCCATTTCGAAAATGGCTGATTCGGGTGCCTCCCCACCTCTGCGCACTCAAAGAAGTAGCTGCAAGTGTTGGACTGCATTCCGCCAGCCATTCCCTCGTCCTGGATCGATCGTCGTAGAAGTAGACCGAAAATAAAATAAAAACCGACATCCATTTTGCTCCGAGAGCATCCAGCTCATTTTTTGCCCTCTCATCTTGGTTCTACCGCACGTTTGTGCTGAATGGACGGGAGTTTCCTCTATCCCAGCTTCGCACTGTCAAGCTCAGGCCTCTCGCTGCCGTGCGGCTGCGACCTTCGCCACCGTTGCTTGTGCACTGCCACCGGCTATCCGGCTACTTTGATGCGGACTTTTTTTGTTGCGTACTTTTGATGGATAATTCTATTAAGGAACCCGGTTTTCAGGAGAAACCCTACCAATCACAGAATCCCACAGCTTTTCTAATGGGAAACCCTGCCGGCTTTCCGGCGTCACCGGAGCACTACCGAACACCGCCATCAGCGTGGCACTTGGTATGGGTTACCCATTGGGGAATGTACGCGAGCATTCAATCCTTCACCTGTTTGTCACCTGTCATTATTTTTTCTCTTCCTCGATCACTACCGTATTTTATTGCTGCGCCGCGACACACTCTACGCTACTTTCGGCCCGAGAGCACTTAGGCTTTGCCTCTCCTCCACTCAATTTATTTCCTTTGTCTGTCTTACATTGCATGCTCCCGGAGCATCCGCCATGAGGATCACAGTGAACGGAAAGTGCCGACAGATTCTCTTACGTATTCTCTCCTACTTCAGAACAAAGTTTCCTACATGTATTTCCCCTGTAGCCAGGAATTACTTACGAGTTTTACCCTCAATGTTTGAGAAGTTGATGGTACAGCCCTGCACTATAAAAATGATCGGGATGTCAACAGGTATCAACAACGCGTCGAACTCTGCAAAATTACGCGTCGAGGTTTTTCGCGTCTCATGGGGTGTTTATAATTAGTCACAGAGCCTCTTATTGGGGGAGCTTGCGACCCCATCTATCAAGGTGAAACCAAATTTGCTAGTGGCAGTGCAAAGCGCTGTGGTGGTATGTTTGTTTGATGGTTCACTGTGGGAAAGTTGAGTGATGTAAGTCGTCGTGGTTGATTTAAGGAGCATGTAGCCCTGCTGGGTAAAAGGAAGTGCTGTGAGATGTATTATAGACCTTTGAAATCTGAAAAATGGCACTATATTCCCATCTGAATATCAATTCACTCAGGTACCGCACCGAATTTGCTAGTGGCAGTGCAGGTGACTGCGGTGGTCTATTTGTTTGATGGTTCACTGTGGGAAGGTTGGGTGATGTGGGTTGTCGTGGTTGATTTAAGCAGCATGAACTCTTGCTGGGCAAAGAAAGTGCTGTGAGATTTATCATAGACCTTGAATACCCCAAAATAGCTGCTGTATTCCCTCTAAATGGCAATTTCCTCAAGATCGGCACTTTCGGGTATTGCCGACGAAGTTTGAATCTCGCCATAACTATCCACAAAACAACCACAAAGCCAAAAGTATCACCGAAAAAGTGAAACTATGAAAAGTAATATAATGTGCTATTGCTTGGCATTAAAAATTTCTTGGATTTTTTTTGTGGCAATTTCGAGAGTGAAAACTCAAAAGGTAGTGCATTCCGCTCTGAGTCAGCCAGTTTCAGAGACGGCAAAAGTGACAATTCTCGGGGACAATACAGGGCATAATGTCGATTCTAGTCTCAATAGGCTGATTTTCGCCGAAAATACAATTATCATTACAATTTTTAATGTGCAAAAACTCCGACTCTGATCAGGCAAGCTTCCCACAACTGTAGCCGGGTACCGGCATACAAAACATATTACCACTAATACTTTACTGTTCTTCAAAGCCCAATCAAACACTATTTCTTTTTTGATAGCAGTTTTTGCACAGCGCAGATCCGTGCACTTCCGTACATAAAGGCCGGCCCAACGGTTCCATAATATCCTAGCGCGTGCTTTTGCCCATTCGTCCTAAATTCAATACATAAACATGTGCTAGGACCCTGCTGTGCTCGCTTAGTTCTTTGCATTTTCACATTCCATTTTTCAACGCTGTGCTGCAACGGCCACTTGGCAAATTGTGCCGTGATCTCTCTTGTAAATACACTGTACCGGCGCCCAGTGGTGTTATTTTGGTTGATGAGCAGCGCCACAAAAGTTTCTATAAAAGCTGGCTATATTCTCTGAGCAGTCCAGCGAAGCATTTATTCAAAAATCTTCAATCATGTTCTCTTCTCCCCCTCCCTCCGCCTTTGCTCTCTACACATCACCCCCCAAAACTGCCAAGTATTCCGCTACTTGGTTTAAACAGCTTACATTCTCCAATGCTACTGATATTATTTACCCAGCGGCGCATAAATCTCATGCCATTTCACAATGGACTTTTTCTCCGGACATTCCCTCCGGGCAGGCTGCTACAGTGATCGCCGTCAATGAAGCAGTTCCCAGCATGGAAGACCTTGCCCCAATTTTACAAGGCATGGAGAGCGCATACTCTACTGGCTCTCGCTCAGTTGCCGTGACACTCACCGTGGCTGGTGAATCTTCTAGTCACCTATACCATTTCTCAAAAGTTTGTCCGTCATTTGTGACTGTATGCCTGACTAATAGTGAAATCCTAGATTCGAATGTTCAACCACATCAACAACAATCGCATTCCGGTTGAATCCGCCGCCGATTTAATTCACCATTTTTCCACAACCTCGATCATACCCCCTGCTCTGATTCTGGCATTAGAGAATCTTCCCATCCAATCCAGAATTCGTGGCCTCCGGAGCACCGATTTTCCACTTTGGAAACTTTCATGTCTCCTCCGGGAAGAATGGCTTCATGAGGATGTTCTCAATGCGCTTGCGGAACTCATGTATTTCTCACACGCTGCTGGATCTCTGGAACAGAATCCCGACACCCTTATGCTGCCAACAACTTTTTTGGCTGATGCTCGTTATCTTTTTCAACAATCCCCACGTCTCTTCAGCCCTGAGCTCATTGAATTTCGCCAGCGCATCCAGTTCACCTTCATAGACAAAATCTACGCGTTCAGCTGCAGTTCAAACCATCACTCAGTGTACCGTAATGATCCCGATGCAGATGTTATTGTGCACGGCGATTCAATGGGGTTCGTCCCAGATCCAAGCTTGATTTCCATCTTTGAGTGGTTGCTGGCTGGGACTTCCGCAGGACATTCCCCTTTATATCCAGGCTGGGAAGGTTTCCCGCCAGAGTTCAGCTTCTGGCAGCTGCGGGCTTGCATCATTGAATTTTGTTGAAATTGACATGGACCCAACGGCACCTAAATGGACAAATTCCGACAGCGCTTTCTTCCGGGACCGCGCGCTCCGTGACCTTGTTGTCTACCACTTGACTTCATTGGCCCAAGGCGACGAAAAGGTTAGCTAAAAATTCAAAATTCATTGAAAGAAAATCCAGGCCTCACATTCTTTCTTTAGGGTTATGCGGATTGGACCGCTCCTTGTATCCCACGTCTGGACCTAGCGGCTAATCCCGAACCTTGTGCCCTTGATGGGCCTTTTGGTTTCGACGATTTCAACCTTGATTACCCAACTGTAGGCGCCTCAGTAATATTTTTAATAATTGGCTAATCTCAGGGTCATTAGGAGTCTCATCCTATCCATGAATTTCTGACGGCAATAAAGCAGCTTTCTAAATCACCCGCATCGTCATCATTGGTGCGCTATTTTCAACTTGGAGCTAGTTCGGTACTGACTTCACTCAAAGCCCTCTCGCTCTACTTCAATGCCGCTTGCCCTGTCTTTTGAAATGGCTCTCGATAAAGCCCCGCAAATGCGAAATTTCCACCTCAATTCTATGTCCCTTGCACTCCCGTTTGAAATGGATTTTGATATCAAACCACTGCTTAAAAATCAGCCATTTCATCGACAACTTCCGCTTTGCTTCCTCCACTGGGACAGCTGGTTAAAACTCGGTCCTCGCGGATAGAGCTGGACCTCTTCACAACACCGGAACCTCCGAGTGCATCTATAATCGATCTCTGCTCCCCCAGTCCAAAAATGACTTTACCTGCTCCTCGTGTGAAGCCAGAGATTGTTGATCTCACTCTCTCCCCTGTACAGCAGAAAACAACACGGATACAAGTTGATTTTAAACCTGAAACTGGCGAACCGACTCTCTTCCAACCATCCGAACCCTCTGAACCCCGCTCTCTCACAGAAACAATCGACGCTGTTCGTGTTGGATCATTCTTCGCCTCCTTTGAGAAGGGGAAGGATGCAGTGTGTAGCCAGCAGGCGCTTTCGGGCCATGTCTGGCGTACAGGACAAACCAAGCGCGGCAGCGATGGTTCAGTGCGCCGGATAACTCTCCGCTGCAACCACTACGGGCAACCAAAGGCTACTCACCTTATGGATGTTGATCCATCGGATCATCGATGTGGCTTCACAAAGCGAACAGACTGCAGCGCACATGTAAATCTTGTCGCTCTCCCTGGAGGCGGATGGCATGCAAATGTGGTTGACTTCACGCATAATCATCCTCCCGAAGTGCCACTGGGAGGTCATATTCAACGGCCTCCAACAGACCAACAACGCCAGCTCGTAGTGGAATACGCAGGCGCTACGACATTCACACGAGCACATATGGCTCAGATCCTTTCGTCACGCTACCCGGATCGCATTCTTGAACCGAAACAAATTTCCAACCTTATTAAAGCAGCACGCCGCGAAGCTCGCGAGGAAGTTCGTACCCTCGGTGGAGATATACCTTCAGTACTCGCAAAACTCCGGGAGCTGAAAGAGCTTGATCCTCGATGGGACTGGGACGTCTTGCTGGATGAAAAGCAGGTCGTCATTGGTCTATGGTGGCAGAGTCCTATACAGGCCGACTTGTCTAGGCGCTACTCGGACATACTAATCAATGACAACACGTACTACCGCAACCAGTATGGCTATCCCTTGAATATTGGTTCGTTTTTCAACCATGTCTTCAAGCCTCATTTTAATCGACAACTTTTGCAGGACTAGGAACTGTTTTTATGCTATCCATCGAACAGAGGACACAGAGACACATAACTGGGTCCTCCGAAATCATCTTAGAAGCTCAGGCAAGCCACCCGAGGTTTTAGCCTCCGACCGCGATCCAGCACTCATCCAAAGCTGCGCTACGACGATGCCCCTCACTTTCCACCTCTATTGTCTGCACCATCTTAATGGAAATGTGACGACTAACCTTCGTGCTGCTCTTGGCTCTGACTGGGATAATTTCACCCGTGATTTCTGGGTTGCCTATCGCGCTGTTTCTCCTCAGGAGTTCGACTTCCTGTGGGCGAAATTGTGTACCCAACATCCATCTGCTCGTCGATATCTTGACGCAGAGTTGTACCCATGTCGCTCCCACTGGGCCTGGGCCTGGGTGAGCAATATCTTTACTGCTGGTGTCCGGACTTCAGGGAGGGTGGAGGGTGAGAACAGAGTGAATAAATCCATTGGGGGTCCGAAGAAGAGTTTTCTGCAGCTCTTTACTGGCCTCAATGATCGTTCAGAAGAACAAGCGGCCAATGATCTGATCCGCGTGCGCCAGGCGAGTCTAAGTTTATATTTAAATTAATTCGCATTTGACCTCTTCCCAACCAGTCAACTCGAAGACAGCATCAATCCAACCTAGAGTCGCTTTTCACAGGACCTTTGACATCTATACGCGAACATGCTGGCCCATTTGCGGTTCAAACCTGCTACACTCAGATGCAGGCCAGTTTATTTTATACAACGGAAGTTGTGCAACGGCCGACAGGGGTTACATCATGGGTACGTGGACTTGAACACATATACTTTGAAGCAACACTGAGGCTCCAAACCCTTAGAATCAATATGCACTCAAGGTTACTCAAGAGCGGGGATTCACCTGGTCCTCTGACGAGGAGAATGTCCGTGCACCCTTTCTTCTGTGTTCATTTGGGGCTGACATATATTTAGCAAATGTTCAACTCATTCCAAAATGACAACGCATACATTTCAGTGAGATGGCTTATCGAACTCGTCATCAAACGTGGTCTAGTAGTTCGACATCTTTTACTTGTGCGCCACGAGTCCACCGGCACCTTTCATTACATTGCGGTGCTTTCCGATGGCCGTTATATATGTGATTGTTGCATGCCTGCCAATCTCGGGATTCCGTGCCGCCATTATTTCCGTATTTGGATTGATGTGCAGAATCTGCCTTTCCACATCTCTCTGATCCGCCCACGGTGAGCAGTATTTTCTTTTCTTGGTGCACAATATTCATTCAGACATCGAAATTCTCAAGCTGGTATCAGAATCCTGCTCTTCCTCTCGACGCAGTTCATGCAGTCTGCAGGACTCATGAGCTTGGGAGACAGGAATTCAAGTTTCCCACCCAAGCTATCGGGTCGCCGTTTGCATCAAACCCTATTGACAGCACCTCGCACCAGACGACACCGCCTCCACAAACACAGACACTTCCTGCTCGCGACATATTTCATAGTGTCCAAGCAGCAATCCGGCCGCTTCTGTCTGGCGTCCAAACGAGAGAGCAAGTTGAAGGCCTCCTTCAGAGCCTGCAGGAACTCCAGTGAGCGCTGAAACCCTGACTTCATATTTGGATCTAAATTCACGCCTTTTTAGCCAGAATAATATTGACGAGTTGAGAAGTGAACAGCTCTCCGATCCTCCCGTTGTTTCACGTAAAGGAAGGCCCCGCACTACACGACTCACAAATGCACGGGAGGGCCGTAGTCGAGGTGGCGGCGCTTCCAGCACACACCGTCAATCCGATCGAGTCCCCGCTTCCGTGACCGTGGTACAAGATGAAAATGTGACCCCACCCCCTCCAAAAAAATCACGGACAGGAAGAACATACAAGTGCGCTTTATGCCGGCAGGAAGGCCATAACCGCTCTAATTGCCCGCGCACAGCCTAGATTTAAGTCAATTTTATGTTATATATATTTGCGTCGTGACACATGTGACACTTGTCATCAATTAAAAATTGGAACCTAGTTTCACAGGGAGTGATTGTGGTGTTTCGACAACATCAGATCCAACTCTTGCTCATGAAAAGAAACTGGTCTGGGGGTTCTGTGTCGGTCAGACCTGCAGCAGCCGCTTGGAAGTAATATTTTGATGGAATTCCCCTTTTGGGACCTGCCGGCCGCCACCGGCACTAAGAAGCCCCCCAAATCCGGGCTTCCCGATAGAACAACCGTGATTGACGGGGTTTCTCTTGAAAACCGGGTTCCTTAATAGAATTATCCCTTTTGATGCCGTCTGAGCTTCGCGCATGAAGCCGGAGAAATACCAAAATGAAGTTTCACCATGGGTATATAAACTCCAAACAGCCCTAGGCTGTCATTAGGATATTTTAGCACGCACTGCGTTCAGGCTCCAGGTAGCCGAAGCGATTTCTAGACGCTGGTAGGCCTGCAAAAAATCGCCGTCTAGCTCCGGCGAGGCCCGGCTAGTTACCCGTCTAGTCACCTCGTCACGCCTCGCGGCGTCTCGAAATAGCTCGGCTAGCCTTGTGGCTAGCTGGGCTCCGAACGCAGTGACGCACACCCCGCTATTGTGGATGCGGCGCAATTGATGCCACGAGGCCAAAGCTAATGGAACTGAAGCGGTGAAGTACTACCTGGCCCGTGTGAACTGCCAGTTATCTCACAGTTGTGAATTTCATCGAACAGAGAGGACTCAGCGCACGCACTTCTGGCAAATATTTAAAGTTCATCTTCGGCTTTATCCTTTTAATGCTCC
The DNA here is from genome assembly GCA_029282285.1 of Mycena rebaudengoi. NCBI lineage: Eukaryota > Fungi > Basidiomycota > Agaricomycetes > Agaricales > Mycenaceae > Mycena > Mycena rebaudengoi. The sequence goes on along the minus strand of JARJCX010000156.1, from coordinate 67,726 downwards.
ACTCCGTTGCCATTCCATGATGTGTTCCTCGCTTGCTTCAGAATTTCTCTGATGGCCCAAGCGGATGACCTTCTTATTATCTCGCTTTCACCCCGTGGGATGCACGCTAAGCTGTCAACTCTGGAAAAATGGTGTGCCTCAAATTTTATCCTGATCAATTTGATCAAGACAATTATTTTGATCTTTGGGCCGTGCCGTTTACCACTCCCAGAGTTCCGTCTTGGAACTGTGCTCCTAAAAGTCAAAGTTAAAGAGAAATATGTTGGCATGAATATGAACACGGAAACCCGTCACATGTTTGCATATCATTATACTCTAAAGGCAAAAACGGCGCGATATTGCGGGCATAGAATCATGGGTTTAGAAGACATGACAGGAAGGCTTACGCCGAAAGAACTTAAGAATCTATACATGGCCAGAATTGATTGCCATCTGATCCACGGATGCGAAGTCTCCCCGCCCGCAACTGGGGCTGAATGGGCTCGTCGTCGTCGTCGCGGAAGCATCGCCAGCACCCTTGCCAGCGCATCGTCAATTCGGATCCACCGGGCCTCAAGCCAACTTGATCCGACACACCAAATCAAGTCCGATCGTGATCGAGGATCCGATCTGCGCGCCAACGCGCTGGAGAATGAACCTAGAAACACCAAAATATCGCTCCAAATTGGTGCGGAGTATGGCGAATGCCCGCTCCTTCCTACTGCCTGGCGCGCGATCCCACATTGGAACGACGGGCGTACCCGTCACGAGGATGCACAGCCCTAGCGCCGGCTCTCAAAACGCGATTCATTTACTGCTCCGTGTACCAATACAAGTGTGCAACCACCTTCGTACCCATCCTGCAATTACATTCCGTACCTCAAACAAGTCCGCGCACTGCGCAGCCATCCGGGCGGGGCCGGACGTATGTACCAATCCTGCAACGAGATTCCGTACCTCAAAGTGACTTTCATATGCGCCGCACCAAGTCTGTGCCGTGACACGCAGCCACGGACTCCGCGCCTTCTTCTCTATCACCCATTTGCGAACACATCGTCAATTCGATCAGGCGGGCGTCAAGCCAACTTCTTCTAGGATATCAAGTCAAGCCTGAACGTGCGCGAACCGCAATATCGTGCGTCAAATTCTGCAGTGAATTCCATACCTCCGAGGTATTACTCAATGCCCGCCGCATCCAATATGCGACCCCGGATAGAATTATGAGCTATGACAAATGTCATACCGAATCTATTTCGAGCGGGGCATATGTCGCACCCCGTCCTAAACGGATAATTAAGCTATTTCACACCAAAAATAGTGATCTGGACAAATACTGGCACCCAGTTTTTTTACTGGTGTGATCCATCCTCATGTCGTCCAATGTTGAGTCCCATTATACTCCTTTCTCAGGCCACGAGACTGGTTTAATCGTCGGCTGTGGACCTTCTTCGGAAGTTGAACATGCTGGCTTGTGGTCTCGCATGCATTCTGCAAAGGGACGACATACGACAGCTTTCTGTTGACTGGAGTCCTGAGGAGTTTGGCATATACAGCCGTTTTCAAAAAAGTGTACCAGTTTTGATCGAGGGGTGCGGATCCCTTTCAACTTACGCATGTTTACTGCTAGACTGGTAACGAGTCTAGTTTACATCCTCGGCTAGCGATTCGGCTGCTTGGGCTGTGCAGTCCATCAACTTCGACGCTCCACACTTTCGTCTGGACTGCGCTCATCGTTCTCAAACATCCTTGGAGGGGAGGGTTTCCAATAAGTAAAGGTCACCATTGAAGACATTTGCTGGAATTACAAGAAAAATGGCCGAATCCACAACTATCGGAAGTGACGGTATTTAAAGCCGAGGTCAGCCGAGGACGCTGCGGCAAATCAGGTAGCAGAAATGGAGTAGCACCTCTCGATCAAACTAGTTCACTTTTTTGAAAACGGCTGTAGGACCCGGAGTGCGGGATTTGAAGCTCGATTCCCTGGTGCGCACATGAGGCATGCAGGGCAAAGATGGCGCGGAATCTGTGTCTCGGAATGATCAGTAGATATAATGGTTGATACTGTGGGGAATGAATGCACACATCGATCGAGCTTCAGGTATCGTAGAGTTGGTGACGCCGCGGCGAGAAGGCTCTGGGAGGCCTTGGAGTCCAAGTTGAGATACAGTCGTTCGAGACGTGCAATCCATGCAGGGTTAGGTAGCAGCAGGTTGCAGATCTTGTCTATACCAGGCTCGGACAGGTATTCCGCCTGGAGTGTGAGCTGTGTGAGGACAGCAGTGGACGCCACACTCGTTACATTTGGTAGTAACCCCGTTGGTGATAGGCTCCTTAGGCAAAAATTGAGGTACAATTCGAAGACGGACGCGCTTCGAGCCGCGGTCTTGCAGACGTACGGGGCGAAAACATAACGAAAGAGCCTGTGTCACACAAGCGCCACACTGAATCATGCATCCGATTGCATCATGATATTGCCAAGAATCTTTCCCATTCAATACAAGAAAACGGCACATTTGCACTGTAAAAAGAAGGAGAATTTAAACAAGTTCTCAAGAGAGCAGAAAAGTGGCCGTAAAAAAAACTAAGAAGAATTTAAAATAAGTTCAAGACTCCAAGTAATTACCCTCTGATCCACACTGTGGAATGGAACGGGTCCAAATTTGACTGGAGCTCGAAGTTGTTTTATCCAATTATTTATTCCGTTGGATAGCTGAATTCCACCAGTTATTTTTATATTTAACACGCCACTGGTATCTGTTGGAATATACTACCCCTCCCGATGCGTGTTGTCAGCCCTCAAGTTGGCAAATAACCTGAGGGTGTCTAGCTAACTGACACGCGAGGTGAGATTGGTGGACTCGGGGGAACCGTAATACATATAAAGCCCCTGAAGCCTAAGGCTCGATTAGTGAGAACGGATCCAACAACTCGAACTGCCATCGAGTTCAGCTACTGCCGGTGCTGGAAATATATTTCGAATCCAGTGCATTGTCAGACACTTAACTTTGAGGAAAAGACTGGTAGGCTACCTCGCATGGACGTCCAGTATCGAGTTCAAGAAAGAAGCGGCGCAGTTAGTGGGGCACGGAGTCACTAGATGAACTGTAAGCAGTCCAGAAACTTCAGTCTCATGCCGATTCTGTGCGTGGGTTCGGAGACGTCGACAATGCGGGCGGGGATCGGGCGGAGATTCCCCGAGACGCATATCGTGAGACCTGAGAAGGCTTCGTGTAGTTATGTACCACGAGATGGGGGCTAGAGGCGCGTATTAAAACGTAATGGCGGCATCTTCAAACAGTATAAGCACAGGAATAGCATTTGTATCTAGTAGAAATCAGGGTAGTAATGGCGGAATCAAAGTATGGAACTGGATGCTCCGGGGCCTTCCCGTTCCCAGCCTGAAATTCGTTAGGTTACTCACTAAAACCTGGATAACTTACGGGGGCCTGTTGAAGGAAGGCCGCAAAGTGGAAGCAGTGGGACTTCCAAGCTCAACAAGTACGATTATACGAATTCTCCTCCTCCCGCCAATCTCCCCTCCCTAAGGGGGAGCGGTAAACTCCAGTGATTTATCGCCGTTTGTTAGCTTCGCTTCCTGCCAACAGCGTCACACGTGCGCCCAGTTCCGGATCTAAGTATCGCGAACATTCAACCTCCGAGGGAGTGCCAAGCCTTCGTAATTATGTGGGCTATCGGGTGCCAAGTATTCTAGTCGATGAACCGCATGCACTTGGACTGCAGAAGGGGCGCATATCAAATGGTGTCTCCCAGCGTAGGTGGCAAGTAAGTAGGCGCGTGCATGGGACTGGCATAGCAGAAAATTGATCTCGGTGATCCGATACCTGGAGGGAGGTAGGTAGGTCTACCTGGAGATTTTGTTTTTCTATGCGCCGTCGACACTTCTCTCCCTGCCACAGCTCGTGATTTTCCTCGAGGGATCCGGCGAGAACTCACCGATAAAAACAAAGCATCTGGTCACTTCTATCCCGAATCCCCCGTTTTTTTCTCGTTCGCTCATGCCAGCTGTTAGATGGAGCTACTTCCAGAAGTCCGGCTCATTGACGGTATTCTCTACAGGCTGCTGTTCTGGACGTTTTCTGAAACGTAAACGCAGCGCCACTTATGTCCACACTAGCGGTGAGTCGCCGCGCCGCTCAGGACCCGTAGGAGTCATTAGAATCGATTTCGATCTCGCCGGACGCTAGTGTTGCATGATTTCTATGAGTTCACCCTCCTGATATACAGAATGCTTTATGCCATCCGGCATTGAACATTCCATTCCAGGACAAGTATGAACCCGAGATGCCCTCCCAGCGTGCAATAATAATATGTGAGCGGCGCTCTTTGCCTGATGCTGTGTCTCAACAGGCGCAATGATCTTTCAATTCTTCCTTGTTTTGAATGCCAGAATCCCCTTGTCTCATGATGCATGGTATATAAGCCCTTCTTTAACTACAATCCGACTGCACCTCACCTACGTCTCTCAATATGCGTTTTGCTCTGCCTGTAGTTCTCGTATGTTTCTTTGCTGTTCCAAGCTTCGCGGGTCTCATAAACAATACCGCCGTGAGTAGTATTTCATCTCATTCTAGGTCCTCAGCAGACTTATCTTATACGACTTTAGGACCCTGACGTTCGGCACGCAGCGGACAGGCACCTCGAGGCACCTCGTGCTGACGAACAGGAAATCGTAAGTTATCTCAGTTCTCTTCTCCTCCTATGCATGAGAACAACGTTGCAGCACAACGCCAAAGAATTCACCTCGGCGAAGTTCCGCGCTCTCCAAGGACGCGCTATCTCCAAACAACAATTCCATGCAACATGCTCGACGTTTGCCACTTCCATCAAGAGCGCGGTTCAAAACGGAACGTTCGCGTTGCAGCCTGAGAGGATTTGGCCGAACGAGTTTAGTTGGTCTGGTGAGCCGCTGTCCCGCATGTGAATCGTCCTTTGTGCGCATCTCTGAGGGATATTGGTGTCCACAGGTGGATTATATCTCACGCCGGACAAGAAAAATGCTCAGCTCTTCGGCACGACGTTCCTCGCCAATGCGTGTAAAGACAGGGGCGAAGTAGTCGTTATAGGTTGGTCCGAGCGTTCATCTTCGCTCACACACCGATAAATAGACTTTTTCTCCATTTCACAGAATTCAATTTTGACACATCCGGCTTACAGTTCGTGCCATTCGAGCACAACCCGCAGAACTCTTCTAACCGTCTCCTACCAGAGTAAAGGAGCTGGGCATGAACAAGTCGACAGTGGACAGGGTGCGTACTACCCTGTCATTCATTCCCTTCCAGCATTTATCTTGTTCACCTCCGTAGTTCCGAGGGGAACAGTCCCGCCTCGGAGGAGCGTTCCAGCGATTCCTTAAAAAACAGCCGGTATCCGACAACGATGGGCCGGCCCCACCGACTGACGAGGGCATCGCCAACGACGACAATCCAGTCAATTCGCCGCCCAAGATCGTGTTGCCCACCGCCACGCTGCTCACACAGATGACAACCACAGCCAATGCTCTGTCACCGATCAAGGCCAGGAACAATGAGCTAGTGGCGGCGTTCAATGAGTTCAAGACGCTGGATGTGATCACCGGCGCCGGGTCCTTCTCGGCGTCACAGAAGGTGCTCATTGACGACGCGGCGAATCCGGAGGTGGGAATCCCGCGGCTTGGGGACCCGTTCAACCAGGTGGTGTTGGTTACGCAGAAAGGTAGTCAAGCAAACGCGCTTTAGTGTGATATGCGACAGGAACTGACTATGCGACAGCGATGGGGAAGCTCAAGTTTGTCAGTCAGACGAACCTCCCGGACGATTATGTGGCCAAACAGCCCCTCTTGTTGGCGTTCCTGAAGAAAAAAGGCGATTTGGACTTGGAAAGTTCTTGATGTTTGGCTTGAGAGAGGGTGGATGAGCTTATTCGGCACATATGTTTTTCAAAATACTAACTGGATATTCGAATTTATGACGGCGGGGATCAATATTACATGAATACATTGAGCATGCCAAGCCAATCCGGATAACGCGATAGTGAGATCCAGAAATAACAAAAAATACAAACCTTTGCATTGGACAGAGATAGATGATTCGGGAATCAAGCAGGTTGGCCTTTCCTTGCCATAAAATATACTTTTCTGAGCAAATCGGCTTGCCCCTATAGCGGAGTTTTAATTTGTCTCTGATGGCTTTTTGACGTGGTAGAGTTAATATTTAGTCGCAAATTGTTCTGTAAGTACAACTTCCACCTGGCGCACGTGCAATTTTGTGGTCGCGCGCGCGCTGAATCTGGCATGCATGCGGAAAATATTTTTTGTACAAAGGAACCGTCATAAAGTATGGTGAAAGGTTGGCGAAAGGTCCTAAGTTAGCCTAAGCGAACGACGTCGTCGGAGGCCAACCGCAGATGTCCGAGATCACCGGTGTGCAAACATGCGTCAATATCTTTCTTTTCTCCCCATCAGCGAGCTCGCTCACGCTTGTCTGGGCGGCTCATTCGCGGTCGCCTTTACGACAGACGCACCATCCCTGGACCTGGCCGTGTCGTGTTCACCGGCTCGGGCGTCTACTGCGGGTGAGTTCATGCATGTCCACGGCATTGGACTTTTTTCACTGAAATCTACCGCCAGTGTCTTGACCCACACAGGAACGGGCGGGAACGATTTTCTCGGCTGCAGCGTACGAACTTCGTGTCCTTCTGCGTTCGCCCTTCTGATTCTGATTCTTTTCCTGCCAGGGCGCCCCTTAAAGCGGCTGAAGAAATCGCCGGCGCGCCAGTGGCAGTTGTGCGGGTGAGCAAGCTCCGTCCGCAACCGTGTCGCCGTCCTGATCCTATTGCTTTTTTTAGCTGGGCGTCCACGGTCACGGCGAGCAAAAAAAATCTTAGCACTACGTACCAGTTGAATGTAAAGTCGAATCCTTGAGCTGAAAATATTACGTACTGTTGAACAAGTCTTTCCGCAACCCGATTCATTTGCGAGAGTCATTACCGAACGATAGGACGGTCCCAGAGCCATCTAGCTTCTTCACTTTGGACTTGTTGAACCAGAGAGGCGTGGGCACCGCTCAAACCTCCTTTTTACGCGTCCATCGCTTTTCTTCTCCCCACCAACGGCTGCCAACGTAAGTATTCTACGTGTTCTTATCGCCGTTTTATCCGAATCGACAGACGACCTTGGTTAATAAACTGAGAATATTACTCGGAGGGACGATTGGCACCTCTGTTCTGTTCTTCTCTTTCTCTTTCTTTTGCCGATCTTCTACTCGAATCTTGAGCCGGGGATCCTGGGACCGGAGAGCTTGACGTGCAGTTGATGTCGGACGTGGTCCTTGATAATAATGATGATCTTGAGGTGAATCTCCGGACATGGTACGCTTGAGAGGATCTCGTCCGCCATATTCGAGGCTGAAATTCAAGCGCGACAACACATTCAGACGACTACTGTACAAAACGGACTTTTAAAGGCAATCGCGGCATTCCTTCACGGACCTAAATCATCTCGTCAATTGCAGTAGGCACGACAGGACTCTTCGCAATCGCCTGGAGAACAGGATCAATGCTCTGGGGATCGTCGACAAGGATGCCCGTCAGCTGGTTCTCCGTCTTCATGAGTTTCTGCATAGCAACCACGGTCTGCGCCAATATCTTTGCCGTGTCCTGGAACGGAAGGACGGACGCTTTCCCTGCGAGTTTACCTAAAAACACCCCCACATCGAGCGCATTGTTGTCGACGGTCTCGGTGCATGTTTGCATATTTGAAGCGGTAGCGGCCTGCGATTCTAGGACTGGACCAAAAGCGCTCAGCGTCGTCTGTAGCTGCGTGAATGAAGCCACCTCCTGCTGGATCGCATCGTAACTCTTTTGGGTGGTGTCGACGGCCTGCTTGTCGCTAGCCATGTTTGTCCTGGCGGCATCGACCGCCTTTCCTGCGACTCCCAAGGCGTCCTCGAGTGCCGGGGAAATAATGAACTCCGTGGCAGTAGCCAAGAAGGGAAACAATATGGCCAACCCACTCAAGACCTCGTGCGCAGTGCGCTAAGAGACTCTGCTGAATTTCAAACGTAAAAAATAGCAGTAGAAATCACGTACGTAGTCATCCGCAGCGTCCCGCACCTTTTGCTGAGCGGCATCTAGAGTTTGCTCTGCCTTAGCGAGCGCGGCGTTCTCAGTAACAAGGACATTTTTTTTGCGTATCCAACTCCTGCTTTATTGCCATCTGTTTTGTCTGAGCCAACGTTTGCGTCTCTCCTACACGCGTGATCTGCGACTGGATCGATGTCTGTTGATACGTTATCTCGGTCGCAAGCTGAATCGCCGCATCAGACTAGATGGTATACAAAGGCAGACAGAGCTGACATTCGTTGCGTCGACGAGGATGGTATGAGCCTTGGTGTGCAAGTCGTTGAATCTACCGGCCACAATCACCGACTGCCCTTTGCATTTTGCCATAAGAGCATCTAGCGTCAGGAGCGGATCGCCTATAGACTTTTCGGACAGCCATCCCTGGTTCCAGACTCGCTGCCTCAAAATCTACAAATATCCGTGGTCAGCTCGACATGATGCCCACATCGTGAAATTTGCACACCTTGTCGTTCGGATCCACCCAGTATAAGAAAACCAGACGCAGGTTGATCCACTCTACGGTGAATGCTGATATATTCACATTTGGCAATGCTGACGCCGTGCCGAATGTGCCACTTATGTGCAATCCGTGATTCGGGGAGCGTGAGGGGTGCGGAAAACACGCACGGCGTCCATGCTTCGTCAGTCGCAATGCATTCAGCAAGGGGGCCGCCGTCTTGCCCTTGCGTGTAGAGCCTGTCGGGAAGGATATCGATAGTGTGGGGTTTGACAGATACGTGCGCTGAAAGTCCTACCGGAACTCGTCTCGGCTGACCCACACCTCGAATGTACGCCAGGCAACGGAAGCCACGCTGCTCAACGTACTTGGCGGTTGGCCAGTGAAATCCTCCACAAGCCTGGTGAAGGAAATGGGTGTTTATACGCTTTGGAGTAGTGTTTGCTCAACGCACCACCCGCCATCGAAACTGCCTCGATATTGCTGTAATTGCTTCATGTTGTCTTCGAAATATAGATAGACGGTGTCAGACAGATACGTGGCTCCGATCGGAGTTGCAGTGGCCGCGGGGAATATGCGGACAGCTGGCGCCCAGGATGAGTTGGTGGCAAGCCTGACGAGAAACCTCAGTGTATGCACACTGACGGAAAGAAAAACATACACAGAACACAGATAACCGTCTGAATGTTGGAAGAACAACATCAAATAGGAGCCGTCGGACGTGTCGTTGTACACCTGACATTTGCAAGTTAATCCCTGGTCACGGAGCCAGAATCTCACCCACCACCGCCATGTCCGTGCCTGGCATCGGATTGATCTGCTTAAGGCTCGAGGAAGACCAATTTTGACCGTCGTATTTCATTTCATGGATAACATTGTCGTCGGTCTGATAAAACACCCACGTATTCGAAGCATCCAGCTGATAACCCAGAAACGATTAATCGGGAGCTTTATCTCAGTCAGAAATCTCACCGTGAAACAGCACACGGCGCTCCAAGGAGCACAGGTCGCCTGAAGCGAACCTAAAGGCTCTACATATTAGAGTCCAACAAAACGAGGCTGACTGGATTAGTGCCGACCATTGTACCAACCACTGGTGTCGGAAAAGTCCGGGGTGGATCCGGGAGTGTCCTGAACTCTATCGAGGCATACCTCGCGGATGTAACCGCTATTTTGAGTGAAGACACGGATGCTAACACCGGCGTCGGCCCAACCACCAGCCGCTATGGCCATTTGACGTCGATTGGCAGCGGACTTGCAGATGGAGCACCGATTAGAACCGCTTGTTACGGGATGGAAGTCATTCAAACTCACCGACTGCCCTACGCAATTATCACTTGTACCGGAGACTTTGGAAAGGGCTTCGACCGACTGGGCAAGAACATTAATCCCGGAAATTGCCGCTTCTGCAGCAAGATGCAATGCTGAGTCTGCTGTAAGCTCGTCGGATATCGCCTGAACAGCCGCAGAAAGTGTCTCGTTATTAAGCCCGATCACGGTCATGCCCAGCGAAATCCATGTCGCCGCGGACAACAGTGGATCTGGCGTGGGCAACGCATCACCAATACTACTCGCGGACAACCATTCCTGCGTCCAGACTTGCTGCCTCAAAGTCTAAAAAAATTTCATGTTCCGCGGTTAGCTCAACGTAATGTCCACATCGCGAAAGCGCCCCACCCTGTCTGCCGGATCCACCCAGTACAGGAAGATCAAAACAGACATCATCCACTCTATGGCGAATGCCGATACGTTGACGTTTGGCAATGCCGACACCGTGCCCAAAGTGCCACTGGTGCGCAATTCGTCATCCGAGGGGTGGCCGAAGTCTGGAGACACATACGGAGTCCATGCTTCGTTGCTTCCGATCCATTCAATAAGGGAACCGTCCTGGTCCTGTGTGTAGACCCTGAATTGAAATATATCATAATTTTGAGAGAAGTGTGAGGTGAGGAACGTACTTGAAAGTGTCGCCGCTCATAATCTCGGAGTAGGAAACCACGGCCACGCTTCCCAACGTATTCGACGATGGGCGTTTGGAATCTTGCAAAACCCTTCCGAAGGACCAATTCGTTTCATATGAATTCGAATACTGTTTTCTAAACGTACCAATCTCCATCGAAACCGCCTCGATATTCCCGGAATTGGTTAGTGCTGTCTTGGAAATATAGAAGGATGCTGTTGTTCAACCACGTAGCTATGATTGGAGTTACAGCTGCGGCGGCGAACAAGCGGACAACAGGCGCCCAGGTTGAGTTGGTAGCAAGCCTGACGAGAAACCTCAGCGTATGCAGACTGACGGAAAGAAAAACATACACAGAACACAGATAACCATCTGAATTTTGGAAGAAAAACATCACATTGGAATCCTCGGACCAATCCTTGTACACCTTCCATTTCGAGTTATTTGCCTATCATTGAGTCGCAATTTCACCCACCACCGCCATATCCGTTCCCGGCATCGCATTGGCCTGGTTCAAGCTCGAAGAAGCCCAGTTTTGACCGTCATATTGCATTTCATTGATAACATTGTCTTCAGACTGGTAAAACAGCCACATATTGGAACGGTCGAGCTGACGACCCCGAAACAATTAATCATGAGTTTTATCTCAGCTACTAACTTGTGTAGGCGGCCCTACTATCCTTGCCGGGCGAGTGAGCGGGAGACCAATGTCTGCCACGTCTTGCTGGCAGTGTGTAATGCAGTTTTAACTCCCCTGGGGTATTCTTGGATTGGGACTCCTTCGAGAATGCCCCGCCCCCACATGGACATCCACTTCGGACATTATGCTACCTCTGATGGATTGCCCCAGAAGCATGACGGCGAGGAGCAGGGTTTTGCCCCCGGGTCCACACAACGCTTGAAATTCACGCAGAAGATCCGGCCCGCATCAAGTGCAGCAAACGTGCTGGTAGTGCGTATTTCTTTCGTTATCTTTTACCCTGAACTGACCTTCTCCGACAGAAGGAATGTGTGGGGTGCGATGAGCTCCTCTTCGCTTTCGAATCGTGCCAGGCAGCATTATTTTGGCCGAGAACCAGTGAACTGACGACTTATATCAGATGTCGTGCGGTATTGGCTTCCCTCTGTGGACCTTCCTTGATCGTAAAATTAGTTCGGCGATATTCATGGATTGCGCGATCGATTCACCGGCTTTAGGAACGTATTCACGCGGAGACTAGTGTTTGATGGGTCTTAATCGGTGCTCTGGAGTCCGGAGAAAGGTAACGGCTTCAACTTTGTACCACTTCACGATCGAGCATTCTAAACGCCGCTCCATCCTCGTCAGGGGTAGATCGTTGATAAACTAGTCCGGATTTAGTACAATACTGGTGAGTCGAGGAAGACTCAAAGCTTCAGTTGACTTCTGCTTTTGCTCAGGCTACTGTCCACCTCACGACCGATAAATGCAGTCACGGCATGCAGATTTTTTTGCATTCTGCATGGAACATCGCCTCGCACTTGAATAGCTAGGATCGGAACAAGATCCGAAGCTGGAGTTGTCCGGAATCCGCAATTTTGGGTGTTTAGTCGCTTGGCCGAACCATCTACTACGCCCTGGCCGCGGAGCTATTGAACGCCGTCGGGACCTAATGGCCCCACCTCTCATTTTGCAACGAATGTTGCTCGCCCGGGAACTTGGATAGATTCTAGTGCGCCTTGTGCTGTATTCTTCAGTTCTAGGAAGTGTAGAAGCATCTTTTCACTTACGTGGTTGGTCACATTGCCTAGGCTTTCGCCGCGCAAACGGCTTGGGCGAGCGATCCAAGATGGCTTTGTGAAGGTATATAAATGCCCCCGGCCTCTTCGTTCGAACGACTGTACTCCCACCAGCTACTTCATACCTCAATATGTCTAGCATTCAGAAACTCACCAATACCGAAACTGCTGTCCAAGCTGCTAACGAGGGCGACAAGGTCAACCAAGATCAATGGATGAGGTGCTGGTTTCTCGTTCCTGCCGCAGAGCCTTTTCTAACACCGGGATCAAGCCTCTGGTGCTCGACCAACTGGGGGGCTTTACTTCAACCTGCTCCTTTGTCCATTAGTTTGCTCGGCGCGATCCTCATCCTTGCCAGCAGTACCGCTGACTTCAGTACGTCGTTGACTCGTTTGCTTTCACGAATGGTGTTCTCACTTGAATCAAGGCGGCGTACACATGGAAGTACGCGACGCGTCCTGACTCGTTCAAATCGTGCCTTGAGCAAATGGTCAGTGCACTATGATTTACCCCTTCAGATCTCATGAACTCCATTTCCCTACAGGCTGGCGATGGAAGTCAGGTAGCAGTCATATGTTCTTTTCTTCGTCGAGCTCCCTCTCACCAGAGGTAGGCTTTCGAAACCGCCCAGGCCCAAATGGAGAAAATCAACAACAACACCGATAAGACCGGGATACCCCAGTTGATCAAGGATATCGTCGGCCTTATAATTGACGGCTCTAAGGAAGATATACAATCCCTTTTCCACGCGAAGATTAATGATCTGAAGGGCATGTGTAAAACTTGTCTGGACGCCGCCAATGCAACTGACAGTGCCTTCGAGAACCTTGTTGGATTGGCTCAGGTAAGAGCACCGCGGTCCTACGAATAGATTCTCATGATATTCAATCAGGAAATGGTCCTCGCCTGCACATACGTGGTACGTATTCCATACTCTTCAGCTCACAAGATCTCTTAGAACTTCTACGTGTAACAAGGGACAACCGAGCAAGCTATTAACCAAAACAAGGTAGGTATTTAGCTTTCGGTCGCAAATTGATCTAAGCAGCTCGCAAGATTCACTTGGAAGTACTGGACAAGGTGAAAGCGGATCAAGCCGCCTTGCTCAAGCAATCGAAAGCCCAAGTGGCTTTTGCGAAGAAAGTTGGTCGATTTCGATGCGCCAAAAATGACATCTGTCTGATTAAAGCATTTCAGTCGTATACCAAGGCTGAAAGTGGCTTTTACTCTGCTGTGAACGATGTTCCTTCCGGGTGCGCATGAATTGTTGATGTATGAGGCGCGAATACACTGATAACCGCATTTAAGCTGGACGCTGGTGGGTATGGAAGTTGTCGGCGATTTGGGGAAAGGTCTCTCCTCAGCCTTGAACGCTGCCGTTTCGTACGGCACAATGAGATCCCAAGGCGCTCAGACGGGCCTGAACTCATATTCGAACCTGACCGGACAGCAGGATCAAACGCCCGCCGCGCCCGAGGAAGCCCCAGTTGCCCCTACCACCTCCCCAAATGGAGTATCTTCGCAACCGAATGCCGATGCCTTGACGGATCCGGGAACTGTGGGCGTCAACAGCGTGTTGACTCTGGTGATGGCAATGCAAAGCCTACTCACCGGAAAAGACGGCAAACCGGATTGGGACAGGATTCGCAAGACCAGTGTACGCTGTTTTGTACGATACGTCCCTTTTCACACTTACTAAATGAAATTCTAGGACTCGAAAGTACGCTGGCTGTTACGACTTTCGCGTCGTTACGCTTACTAGAAAAAAATTTAGGACTCGCAAGACGGAGGACTGTATATCCAGGCTTCGCTCGAGTCGCAGAAGACGGAACTGGACCCTTCTGCGCCCTTCTCTCAGAAGCTTTCCCCCTACATAGACGATGCGCTCAATATCATTGCTGCTATCCTCAAAGCCGCTGGCAGCTCCGCATCCATCAACGACACTGCCCTAGAACCCCAAGTTGTCCCTACGGAACAGCTTGTCATGAATTTGCAAGGCCTGTCGACGTCTGCAAATCTCGTTCTCCAGCAATCTGGCGCGACGGCAACCGGCCCTGCCACCCCAGCTCCTGCCGACCAGGCCCAGGCCGCCGAGGCCTCGGGCGCCGCAGTAAGTGCCGATTTTTCTGGTATGTCTTGGCTAATTACGGGCGTATTCCAGCAACTCGCGGTTCAGACCGCTGAAGTGGGGAGATTGGTTAAAAATCATTACAGCACACTTAATATTTCCCCCAGATGAAGGTAACTCAGACGAGAGCGAACCTGGAAGCCAGTCGCACGATGTATGAGAAGGTGTGTCGCAGCAGCTGCCGTAATCCTGTCCTGACGAACGCGTTTCATGCAGTACACGGACGAACTCACGAAGCAACAGCAGGATATCACGGCTACTATTGGTGATATCACTCAGACTAAGCTCACGGATGCTACTTTGGAGCGTACGTCAAGTTCGGTCATGTGTAACAAAAAGATACCAATTTTTGAGCTCTGGGCGATAGATATGCTTCCCGTCCTCGCCATGGCTGTTGGATCTTTCACCAGTAGGTTATTGACCGTTCATTCCATGGACGCAACTAATGTTTGGCCGTAGAATTGCGGGCTCAATTCTCCCAGCTCGTCCAATTCTTCGACCACGTTGCGTCCCTCCTCGACGATGTCATGGCTCCTTCATTGACCACCTGGATTCACGCTCTGACTTCGGCCGAGGGAGAAGAAAAAAAGGTCGCCGGAATCACACTTTCCAAGTACATGCAAAATCTTATCTACACGGGAATGATGACTCCGCTCAAGGTTCGTACAGCAATTCTCCCATTCTGGTGACATGGCAAGAACAGTACCGTCAGGTTTCGATGCTGGCAAATAAAGTGTCAGGCGTCTATATGTCGGTATCGAAGCTGTACATCTTACCCGCTCAGGAGTACGTTCCTAGACGATTTCCACATTCCCCTTGGTTTCTCAACATTATTGTAGGCAGGTTGGAGGTATGCTGCTATTCTCCGGCGGAACTACGGAGGCAGATAAAAAGGCTTTGATCGGTCAGTCTGTGACACATCTGCCTTTTGGAATATACCCACTTTATAATGTTTCAGCCAAGCTCAAGACTGCGCAGGTGGCGCTCGCCGCAAGCACCAAAGATACGAACGACAAGTTCGTCTTCCACGCGTTGTATAGTTTCTTCCTGGCCTCAATCGTAAATACAGGATCTCGGCCCTCGTGTTGAAAGACCAGAAGGTTGGTCGGTCGCGGTTACATTGCACTGATCGTGAGGTTGAAAAATGATAGGACTTCAATACTACCATTACTGCTCGCCTCAAAGACATTGAGAACGGTCTCAAAGATCATATGCCAGCCGTCATCAAACCTGGTGCGCTCATCCACTTTCATACCATATGCGAAGACTTATTGCCTCTCTGCAGTTCCAGCGCATGTCCGGGCGATCACTAAGGCCCATGGGACGGACACGGCGAACACCAGAGCTCTGCAGAACGGCGTAAACCCGATGTTTACGCTTCACAATGCGTTCTGATTGCCAAGAATTCCCTTGAAACTCGGTATATAGACCCATGTAAAATGTTCCTCGAATGTCGAATCTGATTCTGAGTCTTCGGACTGTTCACTGGTACCACAAGATGGTGGGATGAAAGCGCTGGTATTAATTTTACGTTCACATTACAGAACGTGTTCCGATTGTGGGGCTTCCTTGAGACTGGATATACAAACCCATGTAAACCGTCCGAATCTGATTCTGACGATGGTTGGCGCGGAGATTGAAATGCCTATTAATAATGTCTCGACTCTTGAGACGCACTCACCGTCTGACCTTTTTCTGACGCAACGCAGCACACGAGGAAAACCGCCTCTCTAACGTGACTCCACACGAATGAGCTCTTCAGCTCGAGATTAAGGGTTTGAAAACTGATTATAATCATGCTAATTTTTAACATTGGTTATTCGTCCTTGCAATGTTCCTGGTCTGTATTATATCTTCTGTTGAGGGGCCGATCGAAATGTCAAATGCTGCGACATAGTATCTCAAAATTTCCTTGTCATTGTGATTTTTGCAAGACCGTGCTTGATGCAGTGAAATTGTAAATTGAATTGGATTTCATTCCTAACGGTATACTCGTACATCTATGCTACAAATGCGAAGAAATACAGGACAGATCTAGAGACAAGCATAATTTATACGCATAGACATAAGGGCATATTTTTAAAGAGCGGGTGGGAGGATAAAATCTCTAGGAGATGGCGCTGGCGAAAGCGAAGACAAAGCAAAACAACGAAATCATGAACGGAACAAAATCTCTCTACAACGCAATCCCGATCTCCTCGGGATCCACATTCGCAAACACGATCCGCTCATTGAGCTTGAGCGCCCTGCCAAGCGCCTCGAGCTGGATCGCTGTCATCTCCGCGTCCGTCTCATCTTCGTCGTCTGCCAGTTCGCTGTCC
Source organism: Mycena rebaudengoi (assembly GCA_029282285.1). Taxonomy (NCBI): domain Eukaryota; kingdom Fungi; phylum Basidiomycota; class Agaricomycetes; order Agaricales; family Mycenaceae; genus Mycena; species Mycena rebaudengoi. The sequence continues at coordinate 51,005 of JARJCX010000156.1, read as the reverse complement.
GCAAGGTACCCCGAAAGGAGTGCATGCGCGGGCGCGGGCTCGTAGTGCGTACGGGAAACAGGGGCCGGTTCTCCACACCCACAGCGTATCTCAAACGGTCAGTTGCGAACACAAAAGCCTTTATATCTAGGATGTAGGTGAAGATATGGAAAATCGGCAACAGTCATTTTATTCTAATGATTGTATAATAATTATCTTGCAGAAAATCCGGGACTATAGCTCCCAATACAAGCCTGAATTACTGGGGGGATGGGCGGAGGAGGGTACATATGTTGTATCTCATATCTGATGACTTTCCCAGATCAAATTGGGTCTCAAACGAGACTTAATGAAGGTGTTTGACATTTGGATAGTAAATAAGGATACTATGTGCATAAGAAACAGTGTTCTGAGCAAAAGTGAGCTTAGATAGGGGGCCAATTTCTAAATGTGCAATACCAGTTTTGCCATCACTGATTTCCGGCGGCGTTGCCGACCACCACTGTAGAGCCGTTCGGAAGTACTGGCTGGGATCTAGTTTTCGCTGCTCCCCCTCCAGCCTGCTAACCAGATCTGAAAGATCATGCATGCAGAACTCCTCCTCTAACTGTTTGTATACTTCTTTGGGATGTACTTCTAAGTCTGTCGCACACATTTGCCGCGTCTACCAGGGCTTGGGCCATCGCGATGCACTCAGAGTTGGAGTCGGGCATGATGAAAGCCTTGTCTCGGACTCGGCGCTGTTCAGGTGAACTATGTACCTTGACTATATAGGGATTCTGTAAACCTAACTCTAAACGATTTGTAACGAAACCGGATCTCTAACAACCGTCCGTCGTACTACCATTCTTGGAATCTGTCAAGCTGGTTTCCGCAAGTCGAGTGACATTGATGGACAGCGGCTGATTGCGAACTGCGGTTCTTCTCAATATGCGAGAGTCCTGCCCGCTCAATCCCAGCCCAACACGCAGGATGATGGCCGTAAACGCAATTCCCTGACAGTCCGGTCAGTTTAGGTGGTCAGTCGAATACAGTAAAAACTGTGGAGGAAAGAAGAATGAAAAAAAATAAAAACCCCCCTGGGGACTCACGATCAAGGGTGAGGTCTTAGGGAGAAATGTCAGCCAGTGAGGCTGAGGCACTGCATGACTGACCAGATCTAGCACCGTGTACTCTATCAGCAGCGACAATATGGAGAACGAATAGAGGGCCGCTGATTCCACAACGATGACCGCAACATTGATCCCTTGGCTTATACCCTGGACGTCTCCTGTAGGTTGCAAGATATACCCACTCTCGGTGACGGAGCAGGGGAAGCTGAACGAGTTCCTGGAGGAGAACTTGAAGAGTGGACGGATCCGCCCATCCAAATCGCCGATGGCCTCGGCATTCTTTTTCATAAACAAGACGGCAGCCTGCGACCGGTCCAAGATTATCGGAAGCTCAATGAGATGACGATTAAAAACCGTTATCCACTTCCGCTTATCTCGGAGCTCGTAAATAAGCTTCGCGGCGCAGCCTTCGATCCAGGCTTAAGCTTGATTGCATGATCCCATGGTCTTTTCTCGGGTAACGAGTCAAACGATTCCTTGGCAAAAACCTTTACGTATTTGTGGTACGTTTCCGGGATCTTCTCCTCCGTCATCTTCTCCTTCCCACGGTTCGCTTCCTCCGCCATCCTCTGTGCTTGCGTTTCTTTTACGCACAGATCGATCCGTTCTGCGAAATCCACCAATAGGATGGACTCGCCCTCCTCGATCGCCTCCTCCTTCTTCACTCTCGTCCGGAACTCTGTGCCCTGCATGTTGCATTCGGCTGGGCAACGGCTGAACACCATTCTCTGGGATCACCAGTCCACCTCCAGGTTGTGCTTAAACAACCAATCATACCCAATAAACACACGGGACTTTCCGAGCCCAGTGACCAAGAAGCGTTGCCTCTCCTTGTGTGGTCCGATTGACATGATCAACTCAACGTAGTGAGTAATCTTGCCCTGAGTGTTCTCTGTTCCGTCAGCGTTGCGAGCGACAATGTGCGCATCGAGCTCATGTTGCTCGAAGCCTCCAGCCTTGGTGTACGGGGACAAGCATCTCGTGATGCTTCCTCTGCCTTTGGAGCTCCTTCATTTCCCAGGAAAGCCGGTCTAGCTTTGGTCCCTTCTGCCTCTCAGCCGCTTCCCGCATGCGTGCACCGGGGGTTTTTGTGTGTTTGGGCGCTTCCTCCCGTCCCTGGGATTGAGCCCTCGCGGCATCGCCCTCCTTTTTCATCTCACTGCTTCATTTTTTCGCAGCCCCACTTGACCCACAAGAAAATTGCCACTCCCGTTGACTTTTGCAGAGACCCACTGCGTGGAGCATGTCTTGTAACCTACTACGCGTACTTTTCTCAGACTTTCGTGCCCTTTATCAGACCGAGTTCTGAATGCCGATGTTGATGATGTCGGTCGATTGGCGAAGTCCCACATCTTCCTCATCGAGGGCGAACGCCTTCAAGATAAACCATTATACGATTTCATGCCGGAAGCAATTTCCCAAGCAGCTAGTTTGCGCGAAGTTACTGGGTGTGTTTTCTCTTCATGCCGTCCCACCTGCACTAAATATCCTTCTCAGAACCATGGCGGTCAAATTCTGTTTGACTGATAGTCGCAAGTGGACTTTTTCGGTCTTCGCGACTTGGGGTAAAGGCCGTGGCTACGCCCAGCATGCAACTCGTACTTATTTTTTTTTTTTTTGGGTAACAAGATCCAAATAATAAGAATAAGCCGCATCAAAATTAATGTGGACCCTCGTCGACTGATGCGTAGAATCCGAACATCTCAACCTTCTTTGCCATACATCATCAAACAATTACAGCCTCTTCTGCCACACAGCACCATACACAGCGGTGCGTGCGTCCTCTGAATTTAATCAGCGAATGTTGTTTTGTTGGGACAATAACACATCGGGAGGGCAATTACATTTAAAAGTACGAGCAACTACTACCAGACAACCAACCATCATACGTAGTTTCAATAAGTGCAGTCAAACCTGAGGACATAAAACAAAGTGTGTTATCAACTAATAAAAGGACCGGCTCAATTTTGCATGGTAAGAAGTGAGAAGCGATTCACAACTCAGACCGATAGACATGGGATATTCTAATATTATTTCCCATTTTGGGAACGAACAAGAAGCCAGGCGGAACATGTCGATCCAGCCCATTCACTCAATAAGGGAACCCCACAAATAGTTATAGTTGCTGTCGTCGAGAATGATGATGAGAGGATATTTGTGGATTAGATCAATGTATCTGTCTGGGTGCGCGATGGTCAGGGAGACTACGAAAATATATGAGAAAGTCGACAAGGATATAAGGCAAGGTGAATTACCAGACATCACAGAATTTTGGGTGAGGTATTTGACGAAAGGATGAAGTCAAGATAAGGGGGAACGCGGTGGGGTATTACAGAAACCGCCCACTTTTTAAGCCCAATGTCCACAGGAGAGTCTTATAAAAAGTAACTTACTGGTGTCGTCGTACCCAAGAACCGTCTGAAAGCCGGCGGAGCTGGAAGACTGCCTGGGGGTACCGGGCTTAGCAGCGGGGCTAGCCACGCCTGCGATCCGAAGGTTTTTGGCGGCCGTTTTCTCTGCAAGTTGAATGAGTAAAAGAAGGATCATAAAAAATTGAGGTGACCAGGGGGTTTGTACGACTTGGTAGAAAAAGTGATTGCATCCTCGTCGATCTGAAGATGAATTTCCCGCTAGCCAAAGACAGCGCCTACACAGCCAACAACGCGTTCAGCCTCCTGCGCATGGAGGCGGACTGTGACATGGCGGACAGAAGGCGCATCAGATTTCGCCCCGCGACCATTGACAGGGCTTCACGCCGACAGAGATTGTGTACCGAAACTTCTCACGGAAGTATATAGGCATCACCGCTTGGAGCAGCATGTGGTTGATGCGAGCTGGGTTGATGTAATGACCATGCTGGACGAAGTCGAAGAGCATAAATATCTCACTAAAAGATTAAGTACATAGAAGACGAAGATCAGAGAAGAATAGACTAATGCCTCAGGAAGATCAGGAATAATCTGGGGCCAGCTGCTAAGAAGCATATTACCCGGTCCGGCCTTGGCACTGCACTGAAGGAGGAAATAATAAATTAATGTGGTAGACAAAAATATAAAGCACGGACGCACTAGAGATTCGGCAAACCGGGGTAGCTTGCAGCCAACAAGGGATCTTGAAGTTCGGTGTTGAAAGTTTCGTCCACGTCCGGAGTTTGCTGAATAAAGAGAGCGTCAGGACAGCTCCAAAAAAATACAAGATGACGTATTCAACATGAAGAATGTTGTATTCTTCGAGAACGGCTTGAGAAGGCGGAGCTGCGGGGATGGTAGTCGCACGGGCCGAACGAAGAGATCTGCGAGGCTTCATGGGATGGGATCCGTCACGATTGCCGGAACCATGATTATGGCCGTCACGATCATCGTTAGACACAGAAGTCGCAATCAACCCAGCAGATCCTTCGGTAGCAGCCTCGCCATAACTATCACCAGAAGAACGCATGCTTGAGTCGGGCACATGGGACCTTTTCAACATTTCAGGTGTCACGGAGCCTAAGTTCTTAGACTGGAGGAACAATAAAAATTCGCTAAGACAAAGCATAGGCGTGAGTGGCCAAGTTGATATCGAACCCACATGAAAACGTGCTGAATATAGGCATCCTTCACGTGGGACAAAGGGCGCTCGTCAGATTGAAGGCCAGGAACAGGTGCGAGCTTGGATTCCGCTGATTTGGTGCGCCGAATGTCGAGAGTGCGCTGAGACGAAGGGGCCGGGCCGAACACGAGAGAAGCACCGGAAGGAGACATGATGACTGTTTCCCAGGTATTTTATCGGCTAAGTCTCTGATAAAAAAATGATATCAATACGCATTCAACCCATAAATCAATAACCTACCCTTTATAGCCGTTCGTGACAAGCGACTTTTCGCCAATACCAACGGCGCCAGGAAAACGGACCCGCTTGCGAGCAGACCTGAATGCACAATAAGTAAGATACAAGGCAGTAAGGCAAAGGCGTACTCTGTATTGTCTATGTCATCTTCAATGGTATCGGGGGACAAAGAGGTTGGATATCCGCGCTTGCTGGCACGAGCCGCAGAATCGGATAGTTCCGGAGGCGGCGTAGCCTCCCATTCGATACTAATAACAGGCTTAAATTGAAGCTGAGTATGCTCGCGCAAATGGGAACTCACTGGCCGTCTGAGGAAGCGGACTCTGTTCCGACAGGCACCTTCATGATATTCTGAAGCGAGAACCTCAGGCTGGGGGAATCATTTTCCTATGATGTATAAATAAATCGGGAAAAAAAAAACAAAGAGTATCGGTTGGTAAACTCACTTTGGGATGCGTCCACCGGTTGACATTCTGGCGGTCCTGCGAACAGGTTTGCTTGGATAATAAATGCATGAGAAAAACGGGCAAGATAGACGTAAGATGAACGACATACTTGGTGGGGTCGCCTAGATATCTACAGGGAGGAATGCTGGTAAACCAATAAGGAAACATACAGAGCCTTTTCAAGGCGAAATAGGAGGTCGACTTGGGGTAAAGGGCCGTGGCTCTGCCCGGCATGAACGAGTACTTTTTTTTTTTCAGTCGATTGTCTGTCATGCGCAGAGTTTATAAAGCATACTACCATTGGGATAATAAATTAAAGCAAGCGGATAGTAGGTGCGTTCAATTCCTAGGATGTAGGCTCGTCCTCTGGGTTTATCTGTTTAAAACAAATAGAATCCACAGGACAAAGCACTCAGTTCTTTAAACAAATAAACCCACGGGGTAAGAATTAAGTACCCTTAGTGCGGCATAGCCAGAACGAGTGCCAGCCATCATGACCTGAGCATTGTGTCGTAGTTAACTCTGAACCATAGTATATATAAAAAGAGCGGATCCGACACCCAGCCCCATTCTTGAAATAAAGGGTTGACACTGCGATGCAATGACTGATTTTTTGTCCTCAAAGTGGGCCTTTGCTGAATGCCACAGCTGCACAATAGGGATAATTCTAGACCCCATATTGCCGGGGTGTTAACAAAATTACCCGAGCTGCTGCTATCTGGGAACCCTGAGATGGTTTGATGGTGCAGGAGGTGGGGATGTCGCCTGGGGTGCAAAAATAATTCCCAAAATGCCTCAGGAGAAATTGAATAGATATTTTATCGGGTTCCATGCTTTTTTTTTCATGCCTTCACCCACTAGGGGTGTGCGTACTGGACAAAAACTAGACCATGCCTGAAATGGCAAGTCAGAATATTCCTGGTATGTGCTCCGTGCTCCGAGGCGGGAGAGTAATCCGAACCACCTCTATATCAGACTTTTGATGGAATTGGATTCAATTCCATTAAATCCTGGGCAATTTTATGGCGCGAATCAAGTTCCCAGCAACACAGCTGAGAACCAAGTACTTACATTAATCATTGATCTGGAATGCGAAGCATAATGTCTTCTCGCAGAAGAATCAGTACGAAGTTTTTCACTTAATAAAGCTGGACCAGGGGACGAGAACTCAACTGAGATATATATTGGCACAGCAATCAGATACAGGGTTGTTTCACCCAAGCAGTCAAGGAAGCAAACACCTTATACTCAATTATTCGTTCGGATCATACAATTTGGTATAAATTTATTTAAACCCGTTTTATGCCCTACTGCCAACCAAAGATGCATTTAACCAAAGGGTGCCCAATCTCTATCACAAATTGTCTGTGGTTTACGAGCTAGAGCATCGTCTTGAGGTAGGTTCGGATCAAGCCGCCGTTCATTGTTTGGTGATGCGGGCATCGTTTGCGAGCAAAACAAATGAAGGGGCTTGTATCAAGATCCATAAATCGGGGGGGATGTTCGTCGCGTCCTGTGCTCTCCGAAACCGCGCTATCCCTCGGGGAAAAAATAGTCATGTCTTCATTTTTAACTAACTTAGATATTTGCCTGCGACAATTGTGGCACAGCTTCATATATATAGTACACTGTCGGTGCCAAGAGTCGACGAGTGCTTTTTAAAAACCCGTTTTTATTTCACTCCTGTGCACTAATTGTGAAGTAATATAAAAAACTGGAGCGGCAGAAGTCGAGAGAAACACTCTTAGATTGGTCCAGCATACTTTTAAAGGTCCGTTTTGTGAGTTTCCCGCCAAACGAGAGCTGAGCAGAATCTTGGCCGCATTCGGATAACCGGAAATTCGGATTTTCTATTTTTGGGAATGATCGTCGATCACTTAAATTTTTGCTTAGTGTCCTCCATGTCGACGCCCGCGCCGCAAACACCGCGAAAGAGGTCTTAGAGACCTCTCCCTCGAGGCGCGGTCTTTCACGGCCTGAATGTTCGTCTCGAAGATGAAAGCCAGGAGCGCGCGGATGGATATGCCCAGAAATATAACAAGGAAGAGTATCAGGTGGAGTTTGTTGTCTGCAGGCAGCTTCTGGACATCAGGTAAGGTAGTTTCCCAGTATTCAGAGTCGAATTTCAGAGTAGCCATGGTGGACGAAGGTCTTTGGGTTATCGATCGCGTCAAGTCACAATGTGACATGCTGTGACATTAATTAGCGGCGACTCCGCAAATTATTTTGGCGCGTTGTAAAAATGCTATTCAAAATTTGAGGAGACAGAATTTACTTAATTTAATATCTGATCCAATAGAGCCCATAAAAAGTCTCATCCCAGTTACTCAAAAGTACTCGAGGCAAGTGCTTGCTGCCAGCAGAGAGCGTGAGAAAGGCTCAATTACCTTTACACCAACTGATGACACGGGAATCTAGATTAGAGGGAATGAATCACTAGCATATAACGAACATTTTATCCCATATCAAGTAGAGGATGTAAAAAAAAATAGTGGCGCAAATGAGTCTCAAAGATCCCGCCCATTTCGCCGATCTTGATCCAAGCCTCTCTCCGAGATAGACCGGCTATCCGGTCCGGAGAGTGGGTTGATCCGAACCTAGTCTTGAGGTCGGAATTTTGGCAGGGGACCCCTTTTTTACTCAGTGGAGACATGCTGTATGGCCCTGTTAGCAATGGAGGGCAATACAGGGTGAGCAACTACACGTGATCTCTGCGGATCAGGATCACCGAACTCTCGTAAATCGAAACAGATAGTCCGACGGAATGAACCGAAGTGTTAATTGTCACGGTCATTTAAATTGAAGGGTGGGCATTTCTATTTTTTTTTTTTTTTTTTTTTTTTTTTTTGGAGCGTTTGGGATAATGAGATCTGGTCTGCAGAAGCATTCCAAAGTCATCCGCTGGGTCTACCAGAAAGATCTAGTTATTGCCGGGAAGTTGTCCAGGGAGGAAATGCCATTACGCACAACTACCTTAGTGTGGGACTCCAGCCTCTGTAAAGATTATCCTATCCCATTCCTTGAACCATTCATTCTCAATGGCTGTATACCCACTAAAACCCCCGCTGTATATGTCCAATCATCCAGCAGTGAGTCTTCGTTCATCAGTAGACCACTCCATGTTCTGAGGACAAGATCCTTGTTTAGTGCAAGGTCACCGAATTTCAATTTATTTGTGAGGATTCGGTCTCGCCCCAGTGCAGAATTAACAGATTTCAGCCATCTATTATGAATTTCAATATCTGTGATGCATCGATCCGGGTTCTTGAGAACTTTGTCATTTCGGACATTCCAGATAGTGTGCCAGGCTGTGGAAACGAGAACAGCGTAGAGTCTTCCCATTACCGGGCTAATTTTAGAGTTAATGTGTTTGAATTTGACAAGGTTACAGCCCAGAATGAGGCCCCAATTTAGAGAGGGCCACATGTCATATTTCATTCTCCACAGTTTCTCAGTTAGTTGCCAGATTAGCTTGGCCCCTGATGCTTCACATTCCATTGCTATGTGTTCGAGGCTTTCAGGAACGCCACATGTGTGACATTGACCCAATATTTCGAGATCATCTATATGTGTCCAAAAGTCACCGACTCTGAAGATATTGTGAATAGATTTCCAGAATAGTTCACGATGAAGTCGTCTTAGATTTGTTGAACGTATGGATTTCCAAATCGTTTCGTCTGTTGGGGTCCAGCCCGAGATTTCATTTACTGAGCATCGAATTCGGTCTAAATTAATGAATGTTGCCTTTCTCAGTGGTGCTGTTTTCCAGGATTTTATAATTTTTGTGAAAATTCGCTGAGAGCCTTGTGAAATGAGCATTCCTGGGCAGTTGAATGTCGAGTCGATTTCGGTATCTACTTCCAAGGGGGGACATTTCTCGGGGCCCAGGGTGACGGGGAAAGGGTTCGTCATTTGTTTGAATTGAGTACGTGCAACTCGCTCGTTTAGTGCGGCAAATACAGCCTTGAGGAGTGGGAAACACGGGTCAAGCATGTGATTCTCAGACTTCCTGCGATCCTTGATCAGGGTTTTGAGTAGAAAATCAGATGAACAGCATATTAGCAAGGGGATATTCTTGGGTATTTTCTGCAGCAATGCGAGGGTAGCTCCTAATATTCCGGACCTAAAGTTTCTCCTTATGGTTGGGTCATCAAAGGTGAGATAGACCGTTTCGTCTTTCCGTGATTTTTCTGAAAGGAGCTTGAATCTGGTTAAAATTTTGGGGTCATGCTGCCCGGCTTGAAGAACTTTTATATGAATAAAGGCTGTTATTGCCTCAGGGGCCAAGTCTCTGGGTCTGTGGTGTTGCCGTCTTGCGGATATCTCATTCATCGACTCTCCCATTGCAAGATCCGGAAACCATCATCGGCACTAGTCAATCGGAAGTTGGTGTCATAAGTCATGGCTTTGTCAATTTCAATGTCTTCCTGATTCACATTCAGTTCATCAGGTGTGAGTTTAAGCTCATCGCATAGGTCAGTCGTAGGAACCAGTGGGTTCCACTTGGGCATAAGGCAGTCCAATAGTAACTGTGCGGTTTGGATGCACTTCCCAGGATTTCCGCAACCAAGTTCATTTCGGTCATTGGAGCACGGTGGACATCCACAGTTCTTTCGCCCAATCCCACTCGGATTTATTGTGTGTGGCCGCCTGGGTACAGTTGTTCTTCTTGTTGCAATTATCATTGCGTCTCTAACGGTTCGGACATCATGTTGATTTCTGAGGCATGTCGCAGCATCCCGAAGACAGGTGTTTTTATATGCTGGTTGATGAACAAATGGGTGCTTCCATATTGGCATCCCAAGCTGCACTTTGCGGTCGAATGAGAGTGCTGTAAATTTTAGGTTGAACTCCTGTGATGCAGATATCATGCGCTTTAAGTCCTCAGGAAGTGTGTTAGACCGAGGTATCGGGAAATGTATGCTACTTAGGAAGATGTTAATAATTTGACCAGGCCGAACATTTAGGTAGCTGTTCTCTAGGTATTTTGTAAGTATATAATCAACAAGGTAACACCAAAATGCTCGGTCCTCTCCTTGTTTAAGGTAGGATTGAAGATTCCAAAGATCAATTGCTTTGTTTCTGGAGGAGATATCTAAAATGCCCTTTCCTCCTTGATCCACAGGGAGCATCATTGTTTCGAATGCCACTCGGGCGGTTTTTTCCGTCCCACAGGAAGGACCTTATCAATTTTTCAAGAGTTTCTTCAATGCTCTTAGGCATACCCTGGACTCGGGTCAGGTATTGTGTGCGGCCAAGGGTGGGCATTTCTAATTACACAAGCAGAAGCGGTAATTTAGGAAATATATATATATATATAGGCATACGAACGTGGAAGAGCAGTTTACCCGATCGCAGCCTGCACGAGCAGGTGAAGTGCCGTCGGGTTGGCGATCGCAGATGGAACAAGTGAAAAAAAAAACCGTCGGATCATTCCGAATGCGATGACAAAAAAAATTTTTAACAGTGTTTGCGCATGTTGTTATTTTTCACCGAGTAGGGGTATTTTTCCCCGAGTACGTAAACATGTACAATGCTCAGCCACTAAATACACTAGGTTTTTTTCTAATAAAGCGATAAAAACGACTTCACACAGCCACTAAAAAGTACCTCACAGTTTTTTGTCACTGACCCTAATTAAGGTCCCCCGAGATATGAAAGAGACGATCCTTATTACATAAGTACTCGTAATCGATCTTCTCGGCAGGAAGAGTCATAAATAGAATATGAAATAAAAACGTTGGCTATGGTAGCAGGACATGGAGTAGATTCCTACGGTAGGCTGTGCAGGAAGTCAAGGCGGATACGTCGATGGTGATGACCAATACGGGAGCGAGAAGTAAACAAGCTAGCATAGGTGAAACCGGCGGATAGGCACAGCAAAGAACAGCCCCAAAAGCACTGAGAGCGGATAATCAGGGACTCCCAATAGATTCCAGGAGGCTATACAGAAAGGAGTGGAGGGTAAACGGAAGGGGATCAAAGAGCTGGTGGAGCCGGTCGCAGAAATAGGTACCTGCATTGGAGACGAAAATTAAGGGACATACATTGGAGCACGCGATTGTCGATCCGGTCCATTTTCCACGAGGCTGTACAAAAAGGAGTGGACGGTAAATGGAAGGGGATCGAGGAGTTGATGGAGTCGATCGAAGAAAGAGGTACTTGCATCTGAGACGAAAATTAAGGGACATCCATTGGTGCGTGCGATCATTGAGACTATACCCCCGATCCAATGATTTTAATGCTGTGGCAAAAAATATGAGACGAAGTAAGAGCTATAAAAAATCGAAGAATATAGCGACAAACCACCAATCCAATATTCCGTCCTTCCCATTCCTCTCCTGCCTCAACATCACATACATTTACCCACTTCGGACTTTGTCGGATTCAGCATACAGCATGGACACTTTCTATGATAAATCTGCGGCTAGTGAGCATTTACATTCACAAAAAAAAAAGAGACATTAACTGACCAGTGTTTCGCAGAAAAATCGATTGAGCGTCTAGCGGAATACATGGCCCACCATCAGTTGACACTTAAAGAAGATTACTGCATCGGACCAGCCCATTTGATTGAAGTGAGTAGCTAAAAATCGAGGTTCTGCTGGTACTGACCTGGTGTTAGATGGACAATGTATGCGTCAGGACGCTAAGATTGCCCAGAGAATCGCCGAGGCCAAAGCCAAAAAAACAAGCCAAACCGACGTCGACAAGGACATGGGAAATAACAAGAGGAGGCTGGTTTTTGATGATCAAGACGAGGTGGAGCGAGTTGGGTCGCTGTTCCCGTTCGAGAACATGGTCGATGCCATCGGCGATGACGAGTGACGCATGGTGTTTGGCCTTGATTGGCAGCAGAGGCTGCGTTTTGTTTGGTCCCGTTCATGTAAATACACAATGATAGCTTGGCATTTAGTGGTTGCCATTTGGTTAGGTTAAGCAAATCTTGTTCACTTACACCTAATTTAATTTACAATCCGCGTTCCCCATCGTCTTGACTCAATTAGATCCTGAAGCAACCTCGAGTCATAAATGTTCAATTGACTGTACCCTCTGTACTCACTGTTCACCAAACTGACCGGCGATAATATTTCCAGAGAAGTTCCAGTGACTTCAATTCATACAGGCTGCAGAAGCACCGACTCCCAAGATCGGTGGAGGTCAGCATAATCACGATTCTCAGGCCTCGAACGGATCGTACTCAGGACCGTCAGCAATGGCTATTACTCGGACGCGAGGTACTGCGTAGAAGCCGAAGGAAATACCACGCGGTAGGCAGAAAATTCAGGACGGGAGCGTGGATATTCAGTTCCACAAGTAGTGCACTGGTAGTAGTAATGATCATATGTGGTTGCCCCAATCAGACGTTCAGCCAGATCATCTATCAAAGTTGAGATTGTCATTCAATACCGCTTACAGACTTCCAGTGGGACCCGCTCAACCGCATGATGGGCCTAAATCGAATGCGATAGATATTGAAAACGGGGCAGGCCAAGATCGCGGGTCATAGAAACACGCGAGTCACGGACGGCATTAACCGAACATCGGAGATGCCCGATTAAATCAACGACAAAAAACTTTTTTAACTGTATGTGCGCATGTGATGATTTTTCACCGAGTAGGGGGTATTTTTCCCCGAGTAAGTAAATACGAACAATCAACCAAATACGAACAAAGGCACAGCCGCTATTTTTAATAGCTTTTTGTCTAATGTAAATAGTGGCAGTGTCTAAAAAGTCTAGCTACAGCCACTAAAAGGGTCCCTCAACGAAATCGGAAACTAGTAAAAAAGTGATCGAATTTGGGTGCCCTGAGATTTGAAAGAAACGATAACATATGTAAACATAAGTACTCGTAAAAGATAACGATGGGAAGAGGGTTGTTATGAAGGCAAATGTTTCTACGATTTTGGAGCCCAGACTGGACTCCGAGGGCAGAGACTCTGCCTGGGAGCAAAGCATTCACCAGATCACTGAACTCGTCTTTCATTGGGTTTGCGCTACTCTTAACATGGATTTTTACGACTTACAGATTGTCACAGCTCGTTGACGAACCAACCAACCGTGCGAACGCGGAAGGAAGGAACTAGTGTGCGAGGTGAATCAAACAAAGCACAAGACTTGGGCCAATCCACAGCGACGACGAGGGCTGGGAACGACGAGGGACGGACTCCGGGGCGGAGACGAATCGTATAGAATCTACTTCTAGATACAGAATACATAGTAAGTGAAATAGGAGAATAAAATGGAAGATACCGTGTCTGAGACTAAGAGTCAATATAAACACAAGGGACGGATAAATGAGACTGTGGAGCAGGAAATAAAGTGCGATGGCATCGTGGAATGGGCTGGATCGAGTGCGAGGTGCGACGGGCGAGCGGAACGACAGAAGGTGCGCGTGGTGAGAGGAAGAAGCAAGACGCATGTGGTCATATTTGGTTCGGTGATCGGGCCGTTTACGGAGGCATGACACTAATATCCGAACCACCATCATCTCAAAGATGAAAGAGTGGATTCGGCCTCATGTACTCGCCAAGACGATCTACGATAGACGGGGCTGGACTGCATTGACAGCTAGCACGCTATTCGAGACGCTGGGGATGCTGAGGATGTCCAGTGTCGCCGTCGCCAAAAATACAAGTGGATCACCGCAGCCAGGACCACATTGACACTGCGCAAGCGACTATCTGCCATAGGCCATTGTGCAAGTGCAGAAATGATCGTTCAGCGGTAGCGCTAACACATATGGCACGACTGGGGACGGCGGTAGTCTCTCAGTAGACAGACGCTTTAGTGGTTCTAACTCGTACCTCGCTCACTAGGGGATTTTGTCGCAGCAAAAAACCAGCACATAACCCCCTGCCCTACCGGCCCGATGAAGATCCGGATCCCGTCGATGCCGCAATAACCGAATCGTGATCCAAATCGGAACAGATCGGAATTGCTTAATAATTTGGGTGAATCAAGCCCCAACCAGCGTCAACAGTTTCATACCGGAATAATGACACTGTCTCCAATTATCGTGCTCGATGTCCGAGGCCTAACTACCCTGGGGACTCTCTCGGACCTTCTTCTGACAGCCTCAAGTTTATATTTTTTCTTGTCTTCAGAATAGGAATTCCGAAATGGAGGGTAGCTCAGGTGATCAACCGGCGGAAGACTGAGGGTACCCGTAGCATATATTCTAACGCAATGTATGTAGTACGGACACCGGCTGTTTCCTGATGGGACCGCGTCGGAATCTACCTACCTACCTACCTACCTAAAAAGATTTAATCTCCTGAGCAGCCACTTGACAGCCACCGACGCAATTTCTAATTAGCACATTTCAAAAAGGGACGGTCACGACAAGAAGCGCTTGTCCCACGCTTCTGATCTGAATCTGACTCTAGAAGCGCTTCTGAAGCGCTTCGTGAATCGCCTGGTTCTAAACGATTAGGAGAGGTCAGCATCGGGTCCTATCGGGTCTCTGTGAGCCTTCCTCACAAGTAAATGTCTGGTACATTGGGATTATTTTTCTAGACAATTCCTTCCGAGTTGAGAGGGGATTTTGGAGCAAAACAGATGTGCAGCTGGTGGGCGGCTGCACGCTCCAGCTGGAAGATCCAGCTGGCAACCAGCTGGAAAAATCCTGGTTTCCATCTTCCAAGAAAATGGCTACCATCTTCTCACTCGAGCTGGAGGCAGGGTGTGGGCACTTTGGCGGTGATATGGGGACCATTATGCTGAATGTAATGATCGCCACTCAGGGCTTGGAGATTGGACCAGTATTGACCGAGATATGGCCCAAACAGTGTTCCCAGCCGAAGTGATTCTGGCACATCAATTGAACCGCATTTAAACCCGACACACCAATTGAATCACGCAAATTGGACTTCTGAGCACTGCGCAAACAGTTTTGCCTCAATCGGGCCCGGCCTAAGCGCATGAGTTTGTTCGAGGCCGAGGTTGCTTGGGAGTTTGTTGAATGTCTTTGCCTCATTTTGAATTGTCGAGAAAATTTCAATCAACCGTGCTGAGTCTCATCGGACTGATTCTAGCTACCGGGATCCATTACAACGGCACAAAAAAAATCAAACATCCATCCGTCATATAGATTTGAACTACAGAATCAATCATGGCCCCTTCACATCTTGTTCAATTACCCAGATCCGATACTTGCCCAGACACAGCTCGTACAACCAGGAGACGGCGAGGAAAATAATGAGGGCCAACTGCACATACATTTTGAGTTTGAAGGGCTTCGAGAGCGGAATGTCGTCGTCACAAACATGAACAGTCGATGCCTCGCGTTGTTCATACTCTTCTTCGGAACCAGGATCAACGGGATCCACTAGTTAAAGTTTGGTAAAAACGAAAAGAAGAATATAACTGGGTCATTCACCGCAGGCATATAGAGACGAGAGCGGAATGTCGTCGTCGCAACCATGAAGGTTCGACGCCTCGGATTGCTCGTGAATCAGGTTCAACGGGATCCACTATTTATTATTTTGTTAACAACGAACAGAAGAATTAAATTGCGTCGCTCACCGTGGGCGAATAGAAGCTCCATCTCCAGGGAAAGCTGATAAAGTCGGCGCCCGAGATGTCGCGCGACGTCTTGACTATCTGGATCAAAACCTTTCCCTTGGTGGAATTGGCGCAGGCCAGCGTATACGCTGGCATCCCATGAATAGCTGAAGACAGAACGTCCGATCTCGATAGAGGGGAGTCCAAAACAAGTTGCCTCACTATTCGTGTATGTACTCTAATCTCCTGTAATAAATCGATTTCCGGTTACTTTCTGTGATTGCGAGTAGGTGAAAAATAACGTTGCAGCTTTCTATCTCACAAGTGCGAGCTTGTTGGCTCATCGAGCTAAATTAAAGTCCATAATATATTCAAAAGTAAGCCTAAAATCACTCCAGAGGTCTCAGATAATATATTGACTCAGTTCGGCTTTAAGGACTAAAACCTGATTTTGTTAATCACAAAATCTTTCCTGTTAGCCACTTGGCTTATTGCATGCCAGTCGGTGCGTGGAAAGCCCATTCAGGAATGACAAGACCTCGGCGTCGGCTCCGATATACGAGATTTCTATATTTTAAATCCAATGCAACAGCCACCACATGTCAGATTCACTGCACTATGAAGTATGGCAGGAACCAATTCCCGCCGTGCCCACAAGCTCGTCCAGTGCAAGTCAAATGTGTCGAAGGGCATTATACATGCAGCATAGCAAGTCCAAGCCAAGTTTAAACTACTAGTCGCGCAAGCTAATCACAAGCAAATCTTGTCTCCGTTTCACTACTCAAGAACAACTGTCCAGGTCATCACGAGGTTTAGAGACCGTTCCGTCGGTGCACTTACATCATTGAATTGAATAAAAATGGCCGAGGACCGAATTTGTTTAGGGCACAATCTAACCGCTAACAAATAAAGAGGACGGAATTCAGAAGGGAAATGGGCGCGCAAGGTGGCCGCATCAGCCCAACAAGCGTGATTTAGCTTTCGCCACCCATTAAGCTGACAAGCCAGGTTGCTCAGTTGAACCCAGATGCGTGGTCGAGGCGAAATAAGCCACTAAAAAGCTAGAGACTGGTTCCGGGCAATCTTGTTTAGCTGGTTCAAATACGAGATTAACTGCATTGTATTATAAAGCCGGTGCATTTCCGACACGGGGCCGGTTAAATTTCAACCTCCGGAAGGCAAAGATCCGAGTCCCAGCTGGCCAGAGCAAGCATTCAGCAGTCTCACATGCTTACCTATATATTTTAGGCATGGAATGGCCCCCCCCATTCCATTCAAGTTGGGGCCACTCCCTATATTTTTGCTACTCTGTTCTGAGGGTTAAATCGTCTGTGCCACAGCCACCAGTGGCTATGTCTTAGACACAGCCATCTGTCTTGACCCTCAGAACGAGGCAGCAAAAGAATAGGACCGGGCACAGCGACAGCCACATGTGTCCCAGCGCCTCGAATATTGGTATGTGAGCTCCCGTATATATTCCCCTCAGAATAGAACCGTGCTTCAAGTGAAATCGGAATGCAAAATGTCGCGGTGAATTTTCCATTTTCGGTCAGTACCCTCCCATGTCATAGGGCCGGGAACAGCGCCAGCCACAGGTGTCCCAACGCCTCAAGTTTTCTGATGTTAGCTCCTGCATATATCCCCCCCAGAGTAGGAAGGGTATTTAAGCGAAATCAGAATGAAAAATGGTGCGGTGAATTTTCTATTCTCGGTCATTACCCTCCCCTGTCAGAGGGCGGGCACAGCGACGGCCACATGTGTCCCAGCGCCCCCAATATTGGGGTGTGAGCTTCTGTATATATCCGCCCCATAGTAGGAAGGGTATTGTAGCGAAATCAGATTGCAAAATGGCGCGGTGAATTTTCTATTTTGGGTGAGGACCATCAGAAAACAGAGGGCCGGGCACAGCGCCAGCCACATGTGTCCCAAAGCATCAAATATTGGTATGTGAGCTCTATAATATATCCCCACAGAGTAGGAAGGATATTTAAGCAAAATGGGAATGCACAATGGTGCGGTCAATTCTCTATGTTTGGTTAATCCCATCACCTGACAGAGGGCCGGGCACAACGAAGGCCACAGGTGATTTGGCTTTCCAAAAATTGGTATATGAGCTCCTGAATATATTCACACAAGGGTAGAATAGTGCTTTAAGCGAAATGGGAATGAAAATGGGCCCGGTGAATTTTCTATTTTCGGTTAATGCATCAAATGAAAGAGGGCCGGGCACAGCGAGATCCACAAGCGTCGCAGCTCCCTATAACTTGCTATATAAAGTCCCCAATATAGTCCCCCCGGAGTAGACCAGTTCCCTAAGTCAAATTGGCTTGAAGAACAGCGCTATGAATTTTCTATTCTTAGCTAATCCCCATCAAATTACAGAGGGCCGGGCACAGCGAGGGCCGCCGCTCTCCCAGCTCCCTAGATTTTGGTATGTCAGCTCCTGAATACACTCGCCCTTAAGTGGAAAAGTTCTCTCGGTGAACTGGCCCTCACAAATGGCGCTATATATGAGCTATTTTAGCTCAACCCCCATCAGTTGACAGAGGGCCGGGCACAGTGAGTGCCACCGGTGTCTCAGCGCCCTAAATTTTGTCATGCGAGCTCTAGAATGTATTCTAAATAGAGTAGGACTACTCACTGAATTAAATTGGCATTAAAACCGGTGCGGTGAATTTTCTATTTTAGGTTAACCCCAACAAATGACAGAGGGCCGGGCACAGTGAGAGCCTCAGGTGGCCCAGCCATCCGAAACTTTCTAGTAACATCCTCACAGATGTACCACACAGGACTAGGTGCATGCCGCGTGTTTTCATCTAAAAAATCCTCGGCAGTGAATTTCTTTAATATCCCTTACCCCCCAATTCGCGTTTTCCTGCTTCAGTGGGGCCAGTACCATCACCAGCTGCTCTGTAAGTGCGTAGTAATATTCTATTAGTCCATAAAACTGTCCTACAGCTGGCAAAAACGGTGGAAATCTCGTCATTCGCATTGGAGCCCTTCCCACCCTCATCTAACCCATCAATATAATGTGGCCGGAGATACCGCACTCCACACCCGCAGTGGAGCCTCCAAACGCCTTGTATTTACTATGAGGGGTAATGCACACAGGATAGGACCAGTTTTCCCCCCTACAGCTTGGTCCTCCGACACCGCGGACACTTTTCGTGGTTTGCACAGCCACTGATTTCAGACATGGCCGGCCCCAGGGCGATCGCACATGTTTTTTTCGGCTCCATTTCAGCATTAAAGCCCGGGACTCCACAAACCGAGGATATATATATCATCGAAAACTTCTCACCGAGCCTCCTCAGGGGTCCTTCATGGACATCGGATTTCTTTTCAGAAATCACAGATTACCTCGCAGTACTCATGTCTCAGTGACAGAAATCCCACCGTTTCCCAAATACGAGCAGGAGAAGGTCGCTCAATTCACGCCGGGCTTACAAGGAACACGAGTTCAATATTTGTCCCTTGTCCGCGTACTGGGACTGTACTGTGAGCCCACTCGACCTTCCTAAATTTGTCTCGTGCATGTGCAAACTGACAGCAATTTATGTTCCCGGTTCTGTGCGGAAGGTCCGCTGACAATTACGTGCCGTTCGATTTCATAGTCGGCTCAAATGCAATTGCCACAATTCACCCTTTTGCATCTCTGTCTATTTTTCAATTCCGTATCATCCTCAACCGTTGAACGTTGACGCCGCGACGGTTGATGGTGAAGGCCAACTCCATACAAAATTCTGAATCCATCCATGGGTATAAATAAATAATAGGTCCTAGCGTTGCATGGATCATGCATGGGGCACTACACGGTATCGGCAGTATCGACCCAGTAGCAGATGGTACGCATCTGCGCGATATATTGGGCAGGATTTCGTACTCGCAGAAGTCGCCCGTTCGACTCGGGCCTGGGTCATGCAAATTCGTCGGCAGTTTTTACTCGTTTTCTACGTTCTCTAATCCGCTTTCCTCCAAACTTCTGAAATGGCCGTCGAATTCCGAAGACAGTGACTCGAAGGCGTTTGATTGCAGATAATTGGGACACAGGTGAGTGTATTTAATTATCAACATGGGTACGCGCATTAGACTGAAATCAGCGGACACGAAAAAACATCGGTGCCGTGGGATCGAATTGCGGCGGTCGCGGATAAATGGCAACTGAACGAAGGAAGAGACAGAAGGACCTCAAGGGTTCTGTTGGGCACACATTCGGTATAAATTCCCGCTGATTGGAAACCTCCAAGCCAACATAGTTGAACGTCCACTCAGCCAGTTAACGGAGGAGAGGACCCGAGAGGTGGAGGCGATACATGAGGAATACCCCGGAGTGTCGGCAGACAGGGGTGCACTGGTTGAAGGGACAGAACTGGATTGAGAAGCACGCGACAAGCGTCTTAATGCATAGATGATTGAGGGGGGAGCCAAGAAAGGAAAGGAAGTCGGGTATTGAGGGTGCGAAAGCGAGCATGGCCCCGTTAATCAGGGAATCAACAAACTGAGAGTCGGTGCGGCAGAGAGCAAGATCTGCGCCATTAAATCCGTCACGACCGAAAGATTGCAGTCGCAGAGTGGAGTTATTCGAAAGGGAGCAAGGCGGACAGACAATGAAAATCAGCGCAAGGCTTCTATTCCATGAGGTGATAGACCGGAGAACCAGACGAACGCTTCCTAGACGGCGCGGTGAACATATATAAGTGAAGGTACTCAAGGCAAGGAAGGGCTTGAAAGTCCGAGGAACGGTACGCCGCGCATCGTACAAATAAAGGCTCCAGCCTGAGGTTTCGTGTATTCATGAGGAGAAATAAGCAGAGCGAGTCGTCGCTACACCGCACAAGCAAGTGGCCCTCGTGAAAGAATTTAGCGGCCATGCGCGGCTCGCGTTCTTGTATAACGGCAAAATTGTACTTGGAGCCGTCGATTTGACGACTTGATATGAATGACGGAGCGTAAAGGCGGGAGTCGTTCCACAGAAATGCTGAAGAGAGGAGTTATCTTGAGAGTGAAAAATGGTGGGAGTATCATCAGTACGTTTCCAAGACGCGCCAAGTGGTGGCAAGAAGAGAAAGCGCCCGTGTTTGCGTGTGTTGTTTGTGCAATCCGATTCGGCCCGAATGCCGAAGCTTTCTTCTCACCAACTCGTAGCGCGCGTCTCGAGGCCAATTCTCGTCCGCGCTAAGGTTCAGCCACTGCTGCTGGCTTAACGATCACCGATCACCGACATCCCACCGCGATGGCGATTACAATCCGTCCCGCGACTACCAAGGATCGAGTCCTCCAATACGGGATAGTTACCTGCCCCCTATTGAAGGATATTGGAAATGCCAGCAATTAGCCGTACCTACAGGCGATTGCGAGCATATCGCTCCTCATCATGGAGACGGCCCAAGTGCATAACCTCTGCAATTTATCACCACCCTCCGCTGACGCCTGTAGCGCAGCATAAAGAGGGTATGCATTTCTGCTGCTTCATCGCAATATCCGCTTCTGACGCTGCGCGCAGCGGTCACAAGAATGACCGAGCGCGCGTATGGCTTTTGTTTGCGCCATCGTCACATCTGCCACGACTCCGAGGTAGACCTGACACCGGCGATGGTGCGGAGCATGAGCAGTTCTCCGAGTACGTCGCTCTTTCGCCAGTTTTAGCCGTGTTCCCTTTTTCCGCTGACGAAGCTTCCCAGGATGCTGAACACGATATTGATGTTCGTGAGGAGCCAAGTGAAGGGCGGCTTCTGGCGTTGCATATTCCGCTCAATGGAGGCCGCTGACTTCATCACCGACTCGTGCAATACCGGCCTCAAGCACGCACTGGACGTCTTCGGCGTACATCTTGCTGGCTCACCGATTAAAATATACCCAAACCCGGGTCTTCAGGTCCAATCTGGCATCATCGCTGCAGTAACGATGGCAGAGGTGCAGGTGCGATCTGCTATCTGCCAGTTGCCACCTCAGTTGCTGATTCCCTGCCGCAGAAAGATGCCTCTAAGCTAGACTCGTAACCAGTCTGTAACCAATTGCCGAAAAATGTGGCAAGCACTTTCGGTGGTTACAGACCGGTACAACTCGTTGACAGCGATTGGACTGTCCCCGGAGTTTGAAATTTTGGCAGGTGCCGCGATCGGCCGCGAAGCAAGCCATCAATATCCATCAAATCTGGTCAAAAGTTGATAGTTCTTTACACTCTCCCAAGCTGGATTAAAAAATAAGTGAAGAGGCAGATTTCGTCATTTTTAAGGTCAAATCGTTCCCATGTGTCCCAAATTTGTTCATATCCAAACTGCACCACAGAACAAGACCCTCGCAAAAATTTCAAACTCCGCGGTCAGCCGAATCACTTTCAACGAGTTGTACCAGTCTGTAACCACCGAAAGTGCTTGCCACATTTTTCGGCAATTGGTTACAGACTGGTTACGAGTCTACCTCTAAGCGCTACGAGGAGCTCATTGCCATTCTCGATAAGACAAAGTGTCCGAAACGCTCCTCTGATTCCTCGAGCCCGGGCGGTTCGCACTCCTCCTTGCGCAAGAAGAAGCGTCACCCCTCCACCCAGCTAACCCACAGGTGCGTTTTATTTTTTTTAGCACGCAATATACCCAATTAAGGCTCACACCGCCTCCCTTTGCAGCAGCACCCTCTCGCTGATCCCCGCGTCGCCCAATATATTCCACGGCCGGGACGAAGAACTTAAGCACGTCGCGAACACGATGTTGCACGCTCCGGCTGGCGCAGCCGCGCGCATCGTGGTTGTCGGCCCCGACGGCGTCGTCAAGACGCACTCACGCTCGCCGCGGGACGACCCGCAGATCCGCGAGCGCTTCGCGCAGAACCGCTTCTTCGTCGACTGCACCGCCGCGGGCGACAGGAAGCAGCTCATCTCCCTCATGGCGGCGCAGCTCGGCCTGGAGGAGCCTGCAAGGCAGAAGACAATGTTCAACCACTTCACCGCGACAGCGACAGCGGAGGCGCCTGCCCTCGTCGTGCTAGACGCTATCGGGCGTGCATGGAGGCCCTTCGAGTACCGCAACGACGTCGAGGACTTCCTCTCCTTGCTGGCCGATCTGCAACATGTAACCGTAATCGTGCGTGGCGCTTTCAGTTTCAGCTCCATCCCTGCCAAGTGCTCAATCCTATCCCTGCAGGTAGCCCTCCGCAGCGGAGAACGCCCCCGCTAAATAAGATGGACGCGCCCGTTCCTCCCGATGCTCAACCCTCTGCACGTTCCTCACGCTAAACGAATGTCAATAAGTCTCTGTCACCTGGAAATTGGTGGCTTTAATGAACATCGCAATCTTGTCAAGCAGCTCGGACTCGTAATCACCCGTAGCGACTGTGCCAGCCGGTACCTATATCAATGCTCCTGTCACTGGCGGGGGCAGTGACTCCAGTGCCCCCACCGGTCGTCTATAGTGTGGTTCATCCCTTGGAGAGGGAATGTATGGCCGTATCGACATGCCGCAAGCCATAGATATGTTTCAAATGCCAACCTTATATCATTACTTACCATTTGAAGTTCGATTTTATCTTGACTCTGATGGGACGATTTATGCAGTGAATTGGATAACGTAAAAGTAACACAACGGCTAGAGTTCAGAACGACGGAGTCTTCGATATCTCTTGAACAATAGTCCAGGTCTGGTTCACATTTCCTGGGATGCAGTCCACGATCTGCAACTGTACGGTCGTGACACAAGGCAAATGATCAATACAAGAAGCATTGAGGTTGCTGGCCACACACCTTGGTTTTAGGAACAATGGCTCCCGAGATGCACCTGTTGGTATTGGCAAGATTGATCGTAGAATCGTTGTTTACCTGCCACTGTTGGGTGAGGGACCTGTACATAATAAATACACACTGGCCATCAAGAGAGTTTAATGGGTGGTTCTTTACCCGTTACACGGTCGGATCCCCAGATAATCTACGCTGGTGTCGTTCGTAGTTTGTGTCACCACATCAAGACAAGGCGCTCCAGTCAGGTCTACAGTTATTGTGCCAGGAGCACCTTTCCCAACGGAAGAGCTTCCTGCTGCGAAAGTAAAGTTCTGCTGGTTCGATTCGGGACGTTCAGCGGAGCCGAAGCAGTCTGAAAAGGTGACGATGCCTCCAACCACGCCGCCCAATGGGGCAGTGAAGCAAAGTTCATTGTGGGAATCTGGGACGACACGTAGGGACATATAAACAAATTATCTGACAATTTGGGACCAGGATAATCACCGAAGCGTAAAATGACCATGTCAGTTGAACCAGGCCTTGAAAAAGAGGAATAGGATGGTAAGGATAGTGTCCGGTTGGCACATGCATATGTAAATGGACCCACTCAAAACCAGCTATGCCTCTGCCTGGGGGCTTGGGAATCGGCGTCCATTTTTGGTCGATGTTTCCTATGAATCTCGCTATCAATAATCCATGCAGAAGAAGATTTGACGCTAACCGGCAGCACAGGTTGTCACCTGCACAGTATAATCCACAGTACGGAAGACGGGATGCAGGCACTTATTCCCGTTCCCCAGACGAATTGTACCATCTCCCTCTCGGATCGCCCATTGTTGCGCCACATCCGTGCTAACGCATGGCTTCAGGACCACGTTAGTTCCGTCAGGGACAGTTGCGATGTTGGACGTCGTAACGTTCACGGCTAAACAAAAGGTCCCATTCCGAGGGCTGTTTGCCGTTGGTACGTATTGGTGCGTGATGGTGCCGAGAGGGGGCGCTGTGGACGCAGCAGAACCAGCAGTGACTGCCCAAGCCACGTAGTCAAGCTGGGTTCTGCAGTTGATAACAGTCACGGACAAGTCACTGCGTCCGGACAGACAGAGGTCTGGACGGATAGGAGCGCTTGTCAGTAAACGGATAAAATCGTCAAGGCGTGAGGACGTACAGGTACCATTACTGACGACCGTCTGCGCCCCAAAAATCATCTTCTGCCCCGCGGGCGCATGAGCGGCGGTCGCGGAAGAAAGGAACGCCGATAATGACGATATAAGAATAAAGAACGTGGGTTTGGGAGAGAGCATGAAGAGCCTTGAAAAGAAGAAAATGAAGGAGAGACCGAGAGGGAGCAAAGTCCCCATTTTTTGAGTGCGGTTGGATAATATTCCGATGTATTTTGAGGGAGAAGCGGTCGATTGTTTTGATTTACGTCTTTTTACGGGGAAGTCGGCCGGATTTGATGCGCCACAAATCTTGCTAGACTAGCCTGCAACTCACAATATATATTCAAGACCTTATCCTAGCATATCACAACGACACACCAATATCCGATGCAATATTCCTCGCAGCCAGGGGTGGCCGACTTCTTCGTCTCTTGCAGTAACTCTTCTCCCACAGGTTTCAGAACTTCGGGGAGAATTCCTATATTGTAGAGACTGGAACTGGGACTGGAAGTAGGATTCTATCAGTTACTGCACTGGCGCCTAAGCATGCTTTGAAACAACTCCTGTCTAGACCTGTGTTTAACTTACAGCCATTTGCAGAACTTAGACGCCGCAGTTTTTTTTTTTGTCAGTTTTCTTTCGCACAGCGATTCCGAGCTCAATCCTGGTCGGTTTGGCTTAAAAATAAGCCCTTCTTCTCGGCAATGAAAATGCGGATCCGATCACCACCTTCGACTTTCATGATGCGATCACAGTTGCCTTATTAGGCGAATATCGGTTTTTTTGCATAGAACTTGTCGCATTGTCTGTGTGGTGATCAGATTGGCCTATAAATTTTATACAACATCCTTATGAGTATTAACAAAGGCCAGGAATGCCGGTATTTCAATGTGTGCTTTATTTCGCTAGTATTTCGCATTCTCATTATGATGGATATTCAAGTACCTTGTATATGGGAAACACATATGATATAAGAAATCCTGGTAGTTTCAGCCCTCCATAACACAGCCAAGACCATCCTCTCAAATTTCTAGGTCAGTCAGGCAACTATAGCTATCATGCTCATCATTTTGTGCAAAAAGACCGATATTTGCGTAATAAGGAAATTGTGATCGCATCAGGGAAATCGGAGGTGGTGGCCGGATCCGCACTTTCATTACCAAGAAGATGCACCTATTTTCAAGCTAAACCGGACGGAATTGAGCTCAGAATCGCTGTGCAAAAGACAACTGACACAAAAAAAAAAAAGCCGCGCGCCATAAGTTCTGGAAACGGCTGTAACCTACACACAAATGGTGCATGGGATCGTGTTTAACCCGACAAAAAACAACTTGTGTCTCATGTGAATGGACCACCGCCAGGGATAGATGCCAAAACCAATTGGCCAAAAGGCTTTTTAAATATTCCAGTTTAGGATACTCTTTCTTAAAAATAAGTAATTGATGATGGAACACCCAGCAATAAATATCAGCCTCAATTCGCGCAAAATGTTCGACTATTGGATTAAACAGCTACTCAATCTGCTCTTCAAACAGCATGTCGGAAAAATCCCAGATCGGATGGAAGTTGGAACGTCCCTTAACTGGCTTGAAGCCGTTGCACAATGGTTGCAGCAGCTGTGATTAAATTTGCCACGAAATCGTGCATCATCCAAATTAAATTTGCCCACGATTTCGTAAGGCCTCAAGAAATGATCCTCTAGCGAGTCAGACAAACCCTTGCAAACCTCATCCGGCGCAGTACGCGCAGCAAGACGGACTGCGGGGACATGAACATAGTCGCGAATGTTGTACAGACATGCCCGAAGAGAAGCAAGGAGTTGGAGCCTTCCGGACCGGCAGCTACGAATGAGCCGCTACGAGGTTGACTCAAATCCGTGGGTAAATTGAACCACAAGGTTCACAATGCGGCTCTTTGGTCACAACACAGAAGAATTTTGAGAACGAACGAAGACGTATCACAAATTTCGTAGCTAAGACAGGGTGAGAACTACCTGAAATTCCAAAGATCTCAACGGCCTAAAAAACGACTCACTCAACACTCGAGGCAGGACCAACACGCGTGCCGTTCTGGTCCGTGCACCACACCCAGTCGGCGCATGGGGGGAATATGCCGCTGGGCTCGTCGCCTGCGTCCTTGAGGAGTAGTGAGACGATGCCGTGCGCGGGCACGCTGCGCGCCGTAAAGTTGCGCACGGCGGTGCCGTTGTCCGTGTGTGTCCACAGGTCCCAGGGAACGAGGTATCAGGGGTGAACCCGAGAGAACTTGCACTAACTAGAAGGGGAAGCAGACGCACCCGGACGGAGTACTGCCTACCCGCGCGGATCCAGGGCGATTCGGTGAGGTTTAAAAACATGTCGGCGGGCTTAATGAGTGTGTTGAGCTGCAAGGCCAGCTGTTATGGTTAGCTGGAAGCAAATTAAGAGTACTTATGTAATAAGGATCGTCCCTTTCACTTCACGGAGGGAGCCAAAAATATGGAAAAACAAATTCATTTGAGAGCGATTTTGTTGAGGGACTTTTTAATGGCTGTGTCTAGCGCGAAGTAACGAAGTGACGAAGGTGGGTACGACTCTTGTGCTTGCCCGCCAGCCCCTATATAAGTCGGACCAGTACTGAATGACTTGCCCTTTTGCACCGATGTTTTCACAGAAAGTCCTACTATATTGCCCAGCCGTTTTGTACTACGAAATGGGAGCTAGCCCGCCGGGGGCGGTGACCCAGCCACCTGTGCCACAGGTCCACCGCCACCATTCCGTAGTACGAAACGACTGGGCAACATACTAGGATACGGTGAAACCTCGGACATGCACTCCTAGGGCATTTCGGCATCCGCTTGCTCGTTCGAGTACCAAAATGTGGTCGCCGAACAGCTGAGCCCCTCGCTCCACGCCGGACTCAAGGTCCGCTTCGATTCGATTACGCGGGATCGCGACGTCCTTAGCAGCAACACCGAACACTACGCTGCGAAGCAGGAGAAGGTCAACATCAGACAGTCCCTCGCCATTGATACGTTGCGTACCAAAAATGCCGAACTACGAGCCAAACTCAGCGCAGTTGAAGCTGCACTCGCTCGACTATCCCTGGCCCCGCCAGCGCCGATTCGTTCGCGCTCACGCTCCCCTGAATATCACACATTCGGTTCCCGTGCCCGCTCTCCCATTCCGCGCGCGGCTAGAGACGCTCGTGTCCGCTCTCAGTCCGCTGAGACCGTGATCTGAAGCGCCAGCGCTACAATGATACTGACCAGGCACTCATGATCACCATGGGCCCCTTCCTGCCCACGTCAATGTCGCTAACGGAGCGCTTCGAGACGCACCTCCACACAGCCATCCCAGACCACTTCCGCGGCGCGAAGCCGTATCATGTTGAGCGCGACCCAGTCATTTCCCGCAACTTGGAACAGGAGTGGTACATTTCTCCCTGGGTAAACCTGACCCGTCCTTTGGTTAAAGTTCCGTGAGCATCACAGCCTCAAACCAAGCGCAAACCACTTCTTAATCCAACCATGGCCATGATTTATAGACAGGGCATCGCCCCCATCGTCACCGGCTGCGGCCCCGGAACCCTGCACCACCTGACCTACATGCCGGCCAGCAACGGCGGGAGCGCCGTGGGAATTCTCCCCACCGCGAACGAAGGCACCACGAACTTCCTCCTCGGCTTTTCGTTCAACTACGCGGGCTACGCGTTCTACTGGGACGGCGCGGGCCCGGCATTCTGGCGCGCAGGAAACTCTACAGTCAAGGAGCCGGTGGGCACGAGCTGGGCGAACGCGACGAGTATCCCGTTCAATAAGCCCTTTGTTCTGGGCGTGAATGTGCAGGCGAATGTGGCGGCAGCGGGAAATGTGGGAGAGACGGTCAC
Organism: Mycena rebaudengoi; assembly: GCA_029282285.1. Taxonomy (NCBI): domain Eukaryota; kingdom Fungi; phylum Basidiomycota; class Agaricomycetes; order Agaricales; family Mycenaceae; genus Mycena; species Mycena rebaudengoi. Next base: position 22,394 of record JARJCX010000156.1, on the reverse strand, counting down.
AGTCTTCTTTATTCCGGAAGACCTTGACTAGGGAGGAGGGGGGAGGTCGGGGAGATGATACAAGATGCAGACACACACTGGCAGTAAATTACAAAGGCTCGGGATGGAGGATATACAAGATGTAGAATAAACATTCATTTGATCTGAAGTACATTCCCTGAGATGCGGCACATATTCTCAAATGAAGCACATCATTATTTTCTATGTGTCGCGGTTGATCGCTGATGTCGCCTTGCTATATGCGGACTGCCAATGCGCATCCTCTCTCTTTCCCCACCATCACCACCACCGTCCTCCACGCTCCTTGACGCGTCAAAGTCGCATACAAATAACGTTCAACGCCGATTAGACCTCACAGTCCAGCATAGAAGTTTATCGACAATTTGGAGCTGATCGCATTAAAAAACTACGTACGTCTGAGTATTTTTCCCCATCCCCCTTTGCCATCGGCCTCGCTGCCCTTCGACCACAGTCAGCCGCCGTACAAGCCCTCCAGGACTGTAAAATGCGCCGCACTCGGAAGGAGGCAGATGAACCGAGTATCATCACCTCATTAGGTGCGCGGACTTGAACCAAGCGCGCGGGGGGCATCGCAAGCGGCGGGCCGCGGTGCAGCCCATCGTGCACCCGCGCATTGTACGCGGAATACTCCGCGCCCCATCCCAAATACGCAGAATGCCTCGCGCGCTTCATCGGCGGCGGCGCCACACTCCTTTCCCTCTCCTTTTCTCTGCAAATACCTATCCACCCTTTCTCACCGTGCTCGCGGTCCGCGCCAATGTCAATCGCGCAGATGGGGCTCACTCTGTTACTGTCGCCGCGCAAGCGCATGTATTCGTTCGTGATTGCAGAAATCCAGACAGAAAGATGCGTCTTCCAACACTGAGCGTTGAGCGCTGAGCGCTGATATGGCACATATACGGGAAAAAATAATGCTTGCAACATATGTCAAAAACTCGCAAATCTATGACAACTTTTCAGTCGAAACATTGAAAATGCGCGCAACTTCGTCGTTGCCACCAACTTTATAGATTATTAGTTTTGCCTACAACTTCATGAATGCCTCCAATTACCAGGTGCACCATGGAAACATTGTAACTTTTACTTGGAAAAAAATACTGGATTTGTCGGAGTTTGATGTGGCTGATGTGCCGGTGTCTGCCGATGCTCTTAATATAGGAAGGACAACTTCTTGTGTCCAGGAGAGTTACTGAGGACTGAACAGGCATCCATAAACTACATTATCACCCTTTGGACCTCTATCAAAGCTCCACAAAAGCATACCAAATGCTCAACAAATTAGATCTTGTTTGAATCTTGTTGGATTTGGGCGACCTTCCAGGCGCTCATATACTGGTCTCAGCGGACGGTTTTCTGCCAGCCCTACAGTAGGAAGACAGAATTCTGGATTCTTCATGCTCTGCTCCATGCCGGGAGCTCCACAGTTGTTAAAAGGACATTTGTTGAACTTGCCGAGGTGCCAGGAAGTCCGCTCCTGATTGCATCATTCGATGAACCGTGGGACTCCTTCAAGTTGCGGGACATCATCCAACTTCAAGGCAGTCAAAGGTGCAGCCAATTAAAAATGGAGGCAGTTTTTAAAGTTGCAAGCAGACGCGAGACTTGTCAGTGAAGAGTATGCTTGCAGTCCTCGAAAGGTGTACCAAAAAGCCCCATGAAAAATGGTATTTTTTACCCCATATATCGCCCATAGGCACATATACTGTCTAATAATTATTGGCACACAACTCAAGCTGTTTCCAGGGTTTTGAACTACATCTGGGTGACTTGGGCACAACTTTACCTGTGGATTACATCTTCAACTGAATTTATCCGCTGCATACAACTGCTCAAGGGTGTTTATATCTTGTTGAGACTTTGCCGTGGTTTCGAAAAATTGCGCAGTTTTGATGAGAACAGTGATGGTGTATTCGTTTTTTTGCCCTCGTTACGCCGTGGAGGGCTCACGGAGGTCCGATACAAGCACTTATAATCCCTTAAGTGGTGTGTCGAGACCTACCTGGACATTATGCTTTGCGTAGAGTGACTTAAAACAGAGCCCATGTTAAATTCAGCTTCGAACAGTGCCCACAACAGTGGCTGCCATCAAATATCTCGTATGAATGGAAGTCATTGTTCAATATGCCAAGTCTCAACTTATAGTAGCATTTACATATTTTCTGATGGAGCTGCTGGGCAGGAATGAATTATCTGAGCCAAAACAAGATCTCAAGACTGATGTCCAAATTTAAAGACATCGTAAAAGGAAGGGAAGAAACAGTTTGCAGGACGAAGGTGTCAATGGCTTTAATATTGATGAGACATGGACGATCGATCACCAATTGCCTTACACGGTTAGACTCGCAACCAAGTCTGCCTCCGAATGAGCAAAAATGTGGCAAGCATTTTGCCTGCCTGATAAGCGGCGCCTCCCTTATACATCACCATCAACCCTGTAATTCGCTTCCGGGGTGAGCTTGTCATTTTTTCCCTGATAAATATGAATATACGGAATCTGGCACCCTCTGATGGCGGCTGTATCTTCGGACGGGAATAGCATATGGAGGATTCGACGGCTATACGAAAGTTCCGAAGGAGGGAGGTCAATAGAGTACATCCGACATGGTGGGCTGGCCTCAACGAAACGCATTATCTTGGTTACGCGGCTTGGTGACAGCGTTCTCTTTGCCGCGGCGGGTCGGGGTGCGTTGGAGCCAATCCAGTGATCTCTCCTGACCATGGCTCATGGATGAGTTTGTATGCACCAATATTACACTGCGAGTCGGTCACGGTAGTCTTGAAACAAGGGTTTAGTGTCGGTTTTGAGATGCCAGGGAGCAGCAGGTATGGTCTTGTATCTAACTCATGTATGTATACCGGTATATATACCGGTGTTTATATACAGGTTTTTAATTGGTCGTGGCAAAATGGCCGGTTTTTCATTACATCCCGGCTTATCCCGGGTGTGGACAACCGGCAATCAGGTTGGGAAATTTTCACTTGTCTCTTGTTTCCATCAAGTCACGACGCACAATGTCCGGCTCCGGTGTCACCTTCTATGATGAGCAACTCAAATATCTGCTGTGTCTCCTCAAGGCCTTGCCACACACCATTCCAATATGGCCAGATCTGCAGGAGGTGAAAGATACTGGACGTACCACGGCCGTCGTCAGTCACTCGCTGTAAATTTCTTTTGGATGCCCAGACCCGCGGGCGAGAAGGTTTGGGACGCTGCGGCGGAAAAAATCATATTTTAGATGGGCTGTTTGTAAACGGTTTTTAATTGCTGGGGAATTATATACAAGACCCTATCTAGCACCAGTATGTGTGCAGGAGCAAAGATAAGACGCGGCGCGTCGATGTTGCGCGCCCAGACAGGTGGCTCAATGGATTAATGGCAGCTTCCCGATTTGGGGGGAGGGAGGTCATCAGGTGTGTTGATCTATGTCGCCGATTCCAGATCATCGTCCCCTTGGTTTGGGCCTAGGCGCCGTGGATTGGCTCCAACGCACCCCGACCCGCCGCGGTAAAGAGAATGCTGTCACCAAGCCGCGTAACCAAGACAATGCGGTTCAGTTGAGGCCAGCCCGCCAGGACGCGCGGTGACTCCAAAAAAGAGACCCGTAGTCGTCGTTGAGTTGAGCATGCTGTCGCCGGTGCACTGCGAGGGTGAATGGGGGGTGGAGGCCTCGGTCAAGGCAATACAACATGGGAATCAGGTAAACAGGTGTGCATGAGGGGGAAGATACGACGACAAGAATCCGAAGGGGACGCACGCATGACTGACTAGAGGTAGACGAGCGAGGAATCAGGTCAAAAAAAAAGCAAATGAAATTATACAGACGTACCTGTGGGGTCGAGGTAGGAGAATCACCCTTTGCGGGTTGGTTGAATCGAAATATGGCGTTGGGATAACCATCGCGGGCCGCGAGTGCTGCGATACGCCGAGATGGTGACGAGAGAGCGCCTTTGAATGCTGTACAACAAAATGACGCAGAGTCAGGGGACAGAGGAATACTCACCTTCTCCGAGATTGAAGGTAAATGGGGAGGGGCGCAGCAAGACGAGATGAGATGAATTACTGCAAAAAACCCGGAGAAAATGAGGATATATTATAATAACAGGCGCCTAGACATCGCGGTACAGCCAAAAAGTATTCCATCCTCTCATGTAAACTCCTCCCCAGAGGTTCGAACGGAATCGGCGGAATCGAGGGTCGTGGGCGGATGTGGGAGCCATGATTAGTGCGAAAGAGGCGAAATAGATTTATACGAACGTACCGAGGCAGCCGATATCGTGCGGCCATATGTGCCCCACCGTTGTCAAGGTCGCAGAATGCGGATATGGCGTCGGCAAAGCGATCGGGACGCGCCGGTGTGGCGGTACGCGCAACGACATGAAGACGAGGACGAACGAGTCGTTTTAGGGCCAGTAAACCCGAGGCGCCAAGCCTAGGGATAGAGAGGAGATTTGGGGTGACTCATCGGAGCTATAATTATGCGAAATCGATGAAGATCCGCGCGGGGACAGGGTGAATAGTCGAAAAAACAGTCAAATTGAGAATATGAGTGCATACAACGTACCTGAAGGGCCAGTGGCATCCTAAAACCAACTCATTCCTTTAAACGAACTCCTTCCCCGACCCCAAACGCAGACGACGACGAACGGAGGCGAAGCGGGCGGCTGAGACGTCGGCCATGGCAGCAGAGGATGTATCACATGAAATTGACACAGCACATTTGATGTGCGACACACCGCATTCAGATGCGACACATGTGTCGCAGGTCAGCTAAGTGCGACACACTTATGGTGTTGCCAGATATTCACTTGCCGAGTGCCATGTCTGCGCTGTGCAAATCCAAACAAGTGGCAACACACTCTCTCAGCTATCACCATCTCCCCACTTTTGCTCGGCTCCTGCACCGAAAAAAAACGCGTCAAAACGCGTTGTAATGTCTTTTCATTATTTATATGTACTTTACTGTTGATTAGGATTATATTGATAGCTTCCGGATATGTGTTGTGATGGATTTTTGAAGTTTGGTATTTTTGATACGCTGTGCACCTCAAAACGTGCTCTAATTTTATCCGGATCCCCAACCCCCGTAAACGTCGATTCCGGCGACGTATCCACAACCTCCAAGAAGCACAAAACTCGAGATGAAGTCGGATTAAACACATGCGACAAACACCGCACAGTGTGATGCGACACACCTCGTCAGATGCGGCACACCGTGCTTGCTTGCAACACATCACTCTTACTTAAGTGCGACACACTTCTGTAGCCACTCCGTAGCATCATCGACACTTATGATCCTACTCGGGAAATGGCCGACAGCGCTTTCGAACATTTTTTGGATTCTGGTTACAGACTGGTGACGAGTCTAAGAATGCCGTGTCATTTGAATATGGCCTTGAAGGGAGTACACCAACAGAGGTGAAGAAGTCATATATAATATAAATATTTAAAACATATGAGGATAATTTGATAACCGTCGGGGTGCTTTACGCGCACGCTTGGCGTTGATAACATTCGCATGGTCTACTTCATCTGAGGATATACTCTATTGACCTCCCTCCCTCTGGTTATAGTTCGGAACCTTAGTATAGCCGTCGAATCCTCCATATGCTATTCCCGTCCGAAGATACAGCCGCCATCAGAGGGTGCCAGATTCCATATATTCATATTTATCAGGGCAAAAATAGCAAGCTCACCCCGGAAGCGAATTACAGGGTTGATGGTGATGTGTAAGGGAGGCGCCGCTTATTAGGCAGGCAAAATGCTTGCCACGTTTTTACCCATTCGGAGGCAGACTTGGTTGCGAGTCTAACCGTGTAGGGCAATTGGTGATCGATCGTCCATGTCTCAGTAATATTAAAGCCATTGACACCTTCGTCCTGCAAACTGGTTCTTCCCTCCTTCTACGATGTCTTTAAAATTTGGACATCAGTCTTGGGTACATTCCTTCTCATTGAATTTTTGAAACACGACCTTACTTAGTTCATCTAGGGCTTTGCTTGTTGGAACTTGGGCAATTCCGTGAGCATTTGTCATGGCACTTTTTGCGTTTGAGACAATTATGAACTCTAGGTTCTTTACGCCGTCGAAGTATTCAGGTATGTGGGTCCAAATTTCATGGTGGAGAAATGTTATACTGGCTCCAGGCAGCTTACTATTACCGCCACTTCAAACACGAGGGTTCACTTTTGAGCGTGCCAAATTGACTTGCGCCAGCGCAGATTGACTTGTATTGACTTGTGCGTGGATTTTGGTGCGCAAGTCAATTTGTCGCACGCACACGTCAATTTGTTGGCTTGGCACGCACATATGTCGAGTGTAAGCTTGGACACATTCTGGTCAACATGCTGCTGAACTAACATGCTAATACCAAGCACATAGTATTGAATACCTCCCCTGCTGAGATGCACTGTTTTCCGACCACAATGTGTCGACTTATGCCAACAATTCCGCCAACAACAGCATTGCCGAGGCAATTTTACTGCGTAGCCTTATTCGATCGTTGACTTGTGGACGTAACTCCATTTATACAGCTATACACCTCCTTTTGCTGAGCTGGTGAGGTCATCAGCTCTAGGGGCCGGACGTAGCGCAGGTTTTATAATTATCCTAGTATATATTGACTTGGCACAGTTATTTTTATTATTTCGTTCCAGAATTCGCTCCCATATCCTTTGATAAGTTCTACCAAGAGATTGAGTTCAAATTGTATTATAAGTTTAGCCTCCAGAACATATTTGGAGTTCACTCAGGTTGGGTGCGCAAGTCAATTTGTCGCCTCGCACGTGACCCACGCACAGATGTCGCCGTTAACTTGGATGCTTTTCTGGTCTCCGATGTATATTAATATGTGTCCTAAAGCATTATTAATGTCATTCAGCCATGTTATGGTGGTTCCGGACGGTCCCCTTTGCCTTAAAAGTCATTCATTCAAAAATGCACACTTCCATCCTTGGTTCAGCCTGAGTTAAGTAACTTGCATCGCCTACCGCCTCGCGGCAAACAACATGACTACATGGCACTTGTTGTCGCCTAGGAATATATATAAATATGCGTTAAATTCAGGCCCCTCCGCGCAAGCCAAGCAGACGATGTTGAAGTTCTGCCCATAATTTACTCAAACTGAATTCCTGAGGCGAGTGGCCACCGTAATTATGCTTGGTGAAGAGAAAATAAGGTAGGTAGCGATGGCCATAATAAAGTCTTTGCAGGGAAGGGCAAAATTAGATCAACGACGAGCGCGATTTTGATGGGATCGCGGCGAGGATTGAACATGGCGGCATTGGCTTCGGCAATGTTGAGAGCTCGAGAGGTTCTCAACTCCGTCACCAACGACGAGCAGAGCACATTGATGGCATCAAAGCTTCGACAACCGTGGGCGCCCATTGGGGAGGTTCCTACATGACGCAGGGACCAAGGGTATTATATTTATGGCTAATGAGGGACAATTTACATTGGTGGCAGAAGTGAGTGTAAGCGAGTCCATGCACAAGTCAATCCACGCACAAGTTAACGCAAGTCAACATACCAAAATTCAAACTCCGCTTGGTGGGCAAGTCAATTTGCCAAGTCAATCGGTTACGCCTCCCTTGCCGAGCCACTGAGCCGAACCAGTCGTGTTCTTTACATTGCGCCGGGTGCTAACGTGTGAATGGGCACATCTGGAAATCAACACACCGCCACATAGTACTACATAGAGACCTGTAGAGCCGTAGAGGCCATAGCACAGCTGGCAGAGCGCGGGGTTCGCAGAACACCAGGATCGGAATGAAATTCGCGGATTCGGATGGGATGCCGCTTGGGATGCCCCTAATTCACGCTGTGATTCGAGACGATTGTCGTAGTTCACGGGAACAATCCCTGGTGCCGGAGCGGAGCGAAGGCATATCTTGTAACTTTGAAAGGTTCTGCTGGCGCCTGATGGCATCAACGGGAAATGCCGGAGCTGACAAAGTGGGACGGGCACCGGTCGATTGAAAGCCGGCCTGTTTGTTCATGCTTGGTTGGCTGAAGGGGTCGGTTCCGGTTTTGAAAATGCAATAACCTTTTTCTCGTTTGCTTCAGTGTAATTTTGAGCAGACAGTTTTGTTTGAAATATGCCAAAAAAAGAAAGTACTGTGGCCATTTTCTGCAAGTGATTGATGAGACAAAGATATACTAGGATTTGGTGCAATCTGATGATTTCAGCAGGAGGTGAGGGTGTAATCGGAAATCCCGCACGGTACTTCTTCTGCTACGCCATTTATTCCCACATCTCCCTGCAAGCTCCAAATGATATATTTAAATTTGAATAAGTAATAGGCTTTTTCGCTGACACAGCCAAAACGCGACTTGTCACATCTGTCACACATCAATATCGGACAACGCGTCTGCCTTCTCCAGCTCATAGCCAACACCGGACTGCCTCAGCTTCGTTCTTGAACCTCTTGATGCCATACAGGACGCTCCAGCTCAGTCACTATCCCTCGGATTCTCCATGGGGCGGAACAAAAAGCGCTCGGGCTTGACATATTGGCTTAATCACCGCAAAACTTCCACCGATGATGACAAGGAGAACACCGCTCCAGACGTTCCGGATTCTGCCTCGGAAGACTTGCCCGAGGAAGCTACGATTCAGAGACTGACAATCACAGCTCAGCTTGCCCAAAGAGACGCACAGATTTCCCAACTTGAATTAGATATTTCCGCACTGTCCACGAAGGTGTATGAATCAGATCAGGCTCTCACCCGTGTTACTCTCGACTTCCAGAAGGTCTCCGTCGATAATGCCGCACTTTTATCCGACATTCAGTCCCTCCGCTCATTGAAACGAAAGGCCGAAACCGATTTTAATGAAGAACTGACCAAAAAACACAAGAGAATCAAGCGGCTGGAGAGAGATCGTGAGCTGAAGGTGGAGGGCAACTCTAATGCGCTATCAGACTTGCAGGGATCACTGGACGATGAAAGGCTCAAAGTAGCTCGCCTCATACACGAACTTGCTTCTGCCCGTGTGGTTATCAATTGTCGAGAGACAACAATTGCAGCACTCCGTTCATATCTTCAGGAACAACAAAAGGCTTCAGTATCTGTCCGAAACCGACTCCGAGCATCCCAGAAACAAGCTCAACGGGCCAAAGCATCGCTGAAGGACGCACAGAGGGCATATCGGGATTTGCAGACCTGGGACCCTATGGTGAAGGGCCACTTTTCAGCCGACTCTCGCGCCTTAGCCCGCGATCTCACTTTTGCTGGGTGTTCAGCTGGGAAGGTGAAATTCGCTGTCATGAGCTGCGCAAGAACGTTTGGCATCCACGTACGCCACCCATTCATGAGCCGACGAACCGTCCGAGTGATTGACGAAGGAGGGAAGTATGGTGAAATTCAATTGGGTCGGGAGATCATGGATGCGCCGGGTATGCTCCTTAACTTTTAATACTTTCCCAGGTCTGACTGCTGTCAGGGTTCGTTGAAAGCTCTGATGGCACCACGCATCGGGGAATTACTGTCGAATCCCGCCACGTCACCCTCCTCGTCCCCTCCTATGATCCAGATGTCGATGATTCCGACAAATCGACCTGGTGCCATGGTACACGCTTTGTCGAAGTAGCTCCTGCTCTTGATCATACCGCGCAACGTCAGTTTCAAGGCACCATGGAGGCCGCCAATCGAATTGCGAACACATATTCCCGCAGCCCCATCGCATCACGAGACCAGAGAATAATGGACCGAAACGATTATTGGCGAAAGAAAATCGGAGAGAGCAAAGATCACGCAGCGGAGGGCAAGAAGTCCAGATTTCACAACAAGTTTGCTCCTTCTGACCATGCTGAAGATCACCGATGAGGACCTGCAAGCCGCTGGGAAGCTCTCGAATTCTGAACTAGCAGCGCTGTAGGTTCTGTATGGCGTCCGGAAATGCGCTCCTCTGACTACAGACTCACGACGACTGAAGAACGCACCAAACTCACAGAAAAAGCGCTCGAGCTCAAGATCGGAACCGAAGTATTTGATTCTTTAACGGATGAAGAACAGCAGAACGCCTGTGCCCATGTCTTTGGAGGCTGTTGTTGTCACAAAGATCTAAATGTCGTCCGGATCGGCTACGCCGCGATACAACGTCTCTATCTAACCAACCCCGATATTCCTCGTGGCGTGTCCGTGAGCTCGTCTCTGGTGCTATGGAGGAGTCCAGGGACAATAGTGTATGTTGGCGCATGTACACTTAGATAATCCCTGGGAACCGGCGTTCCTCAGCGGGACCGTGCCGTGTAATACTACCTACCTACCTACCTCGGCTCGTACTCCTTGCCAACAAAGCCCACACCGCGACAATCAATCTTAGTGCAACAGACCCAGACAATCCCGCGCTTCATAATGCGATCGAGTCAAGCAGTGCGGGAGCCATCAAACTCCTTCAACTACTGGGGGCACTACTCAGGCACAAAGACGGGGAACGTGGATATCAGGATAAGTCCACTATCTTTCTGCGCGAGCGCAAAAAGGAGCTATTTGAACTTGAGGCACCTGGAAAATTCCCTGATGTGTCGAGCTACAGATACGGTGCATACACCAGAGCCGCCGCGGAGGTTGTTTGTTTCCACGGAATCATCCAGGAGCTTATCATGGAGATTATCGATGGCAAGACGAGGTCTGGACACCCCAACCATGTCGAACAAAATATTCTGAAAGGTATCAACTGCACAGCGACGATGACGGAGCTCGGCGCACTCGCACTCTATGGAGTATCAACGTCCTGGCCGCACATGGCATCTGTGCGCGGAACGAAAGAGAGGCCTATTAATCTGCTCTCACTTACGCCCATCCACCGGAAGTTACCCGAATTTTGTGCTGTTGTTGCAAAAAATCCCGAGACGCTCTTTGATCCGACGGCGCCACTGGAGAAAGTCACGCTCAACGCATTGCCCTTCCTCGATGAACTCCTCCTCGAATCGATCCGGCAGCTACGTCCTCATCTCCCGAATCTTATTCAGGTCACCTCCACCATGTTTTCCGGTTGTGAAACGGGCTGGATCCATTTTACCCCAGAGTTCCGCGTTGGGGGGACCTTCGATTCTCTCACTCCAGAGCTGCGAGCCATTCTGATGATTCCCTCGACAAATGATTGTAGCGAGGGCATGTTGGGATCGTATCGAGGCCATATGAAATACCACCCCAACAGCACTCCCGAGTCCTTCTCTAACCAAACCCGGTGGGAGCGAAACAATACCGAGGCATTCATTCGAAAGCTCTGCGACGCTGCGGTGGAGAAATTTGTTATGCGGGAAGTGCGGAAAGACGGTGCTAGTGGTGCGCGCGCAAAATTCCGCAAAGCTTGGTCAGCTCTCCAGCGCGAGAAAGCAGAGAAAGCGTGCATTCGACGAAGAAAATCTGCCGCGAAGAAGAAAGCCCGAGACGAGCACGTGCAAGCAATTCAACTCGAGCTGGATATCGAGAAGATTGAAGGACTTACTTCCCCTCAACTTAAAGAGCAGCTCCATGTGTACAGGGACGTTCTGAAAGACGAAATCCTCCTCAAAATTCTGTGGAAGAACATGGGGACAGTCATGATACGACGAAACCTGGTTTTGGAGGCGCGGGAGAGGGAAATTGAGCGGCGGTAGGTCTTGAATTACATTAATTTCTGTGACACTGATTTTTCTTAGGAACCTTGGGGTTCATACGGCTCCAGCTATTTCTGATTTTAGCACGGAGGATATCATTGTTGAGGACGAATATGGTTACTGTGTGGGCGAGGATGATGAGTGGGAGGACTTTGTCAAGTAATGGACATTTGTTTGCATAAAGTGGTTGTTTTTTGGCGGGGCCACATTTATATGTATATAATAAAAACTTTTCATCTATAATTTGAGTCTCTCCCATCGGTGTGGAAGCCAGAACACGCTAGAACATGCAAAAATTCAACTACATTGAGGAACAAACAAAGACAAACAGGCCGGCTTTCAATCGACCGGTGGCCGTCCCCTTACCACCGCCTCTCCGCTTCAGCCACCTCACGGGCCTCCCACCATCGAAAACTACGCCCTCGTTTGGACCACCCCCGTCCAAGGGGCAGAGCTATCGAGAAATCTGTCGGATGCAGGCCACGCTTGGGCCACGCTGGACGGCGTGGCGCTTCGAGGCATTTATTGCCAGCGGTAGTAGCATTGACGCTGGTAACTGAATTATTTTCAGTGTCAACTGAATACAGAGCTAGCCAGAGGTTGCCCCTGGGTTCCCCTGAGGTAGTAGTGGTGTGACTCGGAATTTCGAAGCCTGATCCCGAGATGGCCGAGAATGACCCATGCTCACACAATCGTAGCAAGCGAGGAGCGATCTTCCTCTTCTAGATTGTGGAACTACTAGCCCAGTACTTACTACAGAAGGCCATATTGTCTGCGAGCGAGGGGTCTTAATACACCTACATCTGATTCCTAAAGAAACTACGCAAAACAAGCATGGCGAGATATGTTGAAAAAGAGGTTTTTCTCCGACGCAGTGGAATATTTTGGTGTGCGATACTTTTCCTCACAGCTCAATGAATCAATCTCGTCTCAAAGGTACAGTAAACGGGCAGTGGGGTCTGCCCAATTCATTATAAATGCCTACACCACTAGCAGCTACTAAGGCCCAACTCAACCGCGGATGCGGTCACATCACATCAGCGATTGCGGCATCGAGTAGTCGTCGATGAGCTCAAACGTCCACAGGTGGGATTGGGGATTGTCCGTGTCTGGAGCAGTCAGGTTCACCTGTGAATTTTTCAGCGGAGGGTCGATGGCGGTCAGGGTCCAGGATCACCTCCCCGCGGCCCTGGTCAAGCACAGTCCAGAGAATAGACGAGTCAGCGTTGCCGATCTATGTGAGAATAACATGATCACACAGTGAGTGGATGAAAACGGCATTCACAGTACCGTAAACATCCCCTGCTGGCCGCCTTTTGAAATATTGAAGAACTTCGCCATTCCGCTGCCGACTCCACTGCAGATCTTATTCTGGAATGGGCTTCTGAGTTGGTGCCATTCCTATGAGACATGAAGTTGCACGTACGTATCCTTCGTCGTCGCAGACATAAGCGTAAGCGGGAAGACCGACGTTGAGGAACCTATAGGTTCCATTCAACTGCCTGGTGACTTTCCACTGCAATCGGTAAATATCGAGTGCGGAATGTCAAAGTCCAAAGGGGTAATGGGTTCTTACTTGTCCGTACGCATCTATCTTCCACGGGGAGTAGAGGTAGACGAATCTGTCTTGCTCCATCGAGCTGTATAGATTGTCCCTACGGTCGCCGTGCTGGACAGCGTGATAGATTATGTAGGTCCCTGATGCAATTTCGGATCCGGGGTCCGTTATTGAAGACTAGTATCTTTGGGTCAGCAGGATAATCGTCCCCACAATCAATAGTTACTCGCCGTCCCAAAACACATATCAGTCAATACATGCTGCTCTGGGGCAGCATGCACGAGTTCCATGAGGGTGACGCCGAGTGCAAAGAGGACTTTGATGAACATGATGTTGTCGGATTTGGGGTGTGCGCTCTGTGAGACGAAGACGAGGAGCACGGGCCAAACTGCTGGGATGGGCTGGGTTATATATGCGCCCCATATTCGCATGCATGGCAGTGTGCTAGGCGGTTCAAGTAATTCACTAGCTCTCAGCACGCTAAGGGGTAGCGCTGGCAGCGGCGTACCTACAGTACTAACTCCTGTCACTGTTAGACGGGTTCGAACAAAAAATATTAGCCCCGAGCTGTCATCAGGGCATGCATCTGCGTCCCAGTATGTAGCGTCGTCTGGGAGTCGGAGCAGTCTTCTGCTCGGTTGGCAGCCGGAGCTCGATACATGCTTTCGACTCTGTTGTTTTGTATGGAACTCTCTGAAACAATTTCATCCAATTCCGTTTTGAAGAATTCTACGTCTGTAGGTGTCGGTCCAACAGAAAAATCCACGAAAAGGTGACCTACGGGTCATTCATATTTTGCTCGCGGATGCGAAACTGGATCCCTGACAGTACAGACAGCTCCACCATTTGTCAGCCTAAACCAGTGGTCACCGAGCTGCAACCTCGCCGCCCTCGAACCGAGTACTTGCCGACTCCCGCAGTCATCACCTTCACTCCCCTTCCCCAAGCCACCCGCCACCCATATTGCCAGACACGCTAGCAGCGAGATGGTTATCGCTTTTGAAGGAGAGCTCATGCGGTCTCGCCGACGCCTGCGGGTGTTGACTATGATTTTCTGTGCCATCTCCTCTTTTTGTTCTTTTCCTGGTTCCATATGGTGAATATCTCGAGGCCGCAGGCGTCTGGCGCTTTCTACTTCTTTCTTTTCTGTCAGCGTTTCCATAATACAATTTAGTCTGCATTGCAGCCTTCGCTTGTAGTTCGGGTTTTACGATTTTCTCCGGGAGGCATATTTTGCTTTAAATTCCACTGATTCTAACTTCGGTACTGAATGCAAAATTCCTAGGCTCTTCCTACACGACTCTGATTTAACGAACGTCCAAAAAATCCCAATCCTCAGATCGCAGTGCTCGGGTTGTACATGGGGTTGACGTTCTGTTGCAACGCGCGCGTCTTGTCCGTGTCGGTAACATGTGCGTCAGTGATCGCTTTGATATGCGATGGCACTGCGGAGAACCGCCGCGTAAGCGTGCATTGATCGTAAGTGAAAGCATAAACGGGCTTACAGGGCTCAGTAACGGCTGGAAGAATTGCTTTGACTGCGTCGATGACGGTAGAGAGACGCGCGTCGATCGAGGCTTGGAAAGTCTACAGATCTCTCAGTTGCATGACCAGAGGAGGTCTCAGCGGAATCTCATACCTTCTGGTTTCTCGCCACCTCGCTCGCGATGCTGTACAGATGCGTTAGAGCGGTAAACAGCCAAAGATGGTGGGGGGGAATCGCGCACTGGGTGCTTGCGGCCGTGGCGCTTGTCGCAAGTATTTGCTGCTCCTGGGCAAGATGCGCTGGAATCTCATCTTAGATGATTTGGGGGAGGTATGACTGCAGACGGACCGAGAAGTCTCTCTCTGTCTGCCTTGGAGTTTGACTGGGCGAATTGTAACATGCCGCTCACGTTTCTAGGGGCTATACATTAGCTTGAAATGCCCCAACTGGCTTCAGAACGTACGTCAGAGCGGGCTTGATATACTTGGCGGATACCTCCAAGTAGACAGTTGCGATCTTCGTGGATAGCATGGAGACCTGGCAATGATATCAAGGTTAATAGGATGCTCTGAAGGTGGCGCAGCACTAGCCTTGAGCGCGGGCATCATTTGCCTGTAGATGAGATCGCGAGTGAATGCAGACATGGTGATTCCTGCGAGGTGGGGCTCCCCGCCCTTGGACTTCTGATCCTCGGCCGCCGTCAGGGTCTTGACCCACCGATCCACGGAGGGAGCCATGATATCGGTCAGGAGCGCCCCGACCGAGTCAAAAAATGAGACTATTTGGCTGAATTGCGAGCGGAGTACTACGACAGGATTTTAGTCACCGGAATCAGTCAGATTAATGTGAGACTCACCAGCGAAAGCTCCCACCGCCCTTTTCAGCACGGGTAGTATTTCTGAGGTTCATTAAATTTCGCTCAGATCGCCATTACGCTTCAGAGGGGGCTCACTCTCTAAGGTCGCATCCGTAAATTTGAGGTGAACCATATCGCCGATAGTCTTAGCGATGCTCTCCTGCTGGGTTGCGAGTCTTGCGGTAGCCTACATGTGATGGGACATGGTGAGGCCGCTGTGAAGACAATCACTTCGGCCGATAGTTACCTTTTCATACGATGCGCGACTGGCGTCGAGTTGTGCTCTCGTCTGGTCCACCTTCATCTGTTATGCTGCGAATAAGAATATTGACTTCTGAATGCGTAGCTGCTTACCTTAGCGTTCTGAACTGCCAGTTGCTAAAAATATGCATGGGAGAACAATTAAACATGAACACATTCGTATATAACCACCTACGACAGCTCCCGTGGATGCTGTTGCATATGGAGAAGGTGTGCCGGAAGTAGTTGCTCCGGAAGCAGGGGCTGCAGGAGCGGTGGCAGGGCCGACAGCGGTTGATCCAGGTTGTTGAAGAAGAAGATTCGTTGAGGTCACCAAGGCCTGTAAATCTGAGACCAGTTGTTTCGTGGCATCTATTTGGGTAGCGAATACATCGTCCTTGGAGGAGTCGATACTGCCAGCAGTTTCGATAACTTCACCGACAATCTTAAGCGCAGTGTCGATGTCCGGACCAAGCTTTTGGGAAATGGGTTTCGAAGAGTCAAGTTCCGCCTTCTGAGACGTCAGACTATCCTTAATATACTCCGCTCCGTTCTTTGCGTCCTATAGTCTTCAATTAGCAGCATGAAGGGAGATTTGCTCAAAAAGTCACGTACGTCCTTTCCCCGGATCTTATCCCAATCCGGTTTGCCATTTTCCCCCCCGGTGAGGAGCATCTCGATACCGTTCACCAGAGTCAGGACCACTTGCACAAGAGGAGCTGCCGGATCAGATAAAGCAGCGGCATTCGGCTGCGAAGAAACGCCGTTGGGCGAAGTGGTGGGGGCAACTGGGGCCGGAGCCGGTGCCTCGGGCTTATCTTTATCCGTCTCATCTTTGACGACGGTGGAAAATGCGTTTATACCGGCTTCTTCTGCTTGGGAAGTCATTGTAGCACGGGAAATGAGCGCATTCCCTGCCGCGACGGCTAGAGAGGTCATCGACTCTGTAACCTGATAACAAATGAATACGAGAATCATGGTGGGTAGGGAAAGCCGGGACCTGCATGCCCATCAAGTCCCAGCTAATGAAAGTCAGCCTTAAAGATCTTCGATTGGAAAAATGTGCTGACCCTGAGGGAACATCATTGAGAGCTGACTCGAACCCAGATTCCGCTTTGAGATATGACTGTCGAACATCTTGGGATCAGCGTAGCTTTATAATTGTATGAATACTGATGCCCACATTTTTCATAACGCTCATCGTGTCTTTCGCCTCCTTCAGCTGCGCTTGCTGGCTTTTCTTCTGCACCGCCAGGACAGCTAATTGTGTCTTCGAAATATTAGTCGGTTCAGTAACTGGATTGAACACCCAGCATAACTAACCTCGTTTTGAGCAATAGCTTGCTCGGTGGTACCCAACTGGGAAGAATGTAAAAGATCCCTTTCGATGGTCTAAACAAAATACGAACACTATAAGTACAGGCGAGTATCATTTCCTAATCAAACCTCAATATTCCAACGCCGCCGAATGCAACCAAAACACTCACCTGGGCCAGGCCAGATATGTCAACAAAGGCCTTCTCGATTTCTTGAGCAGAGTCGCTACACTTCTTACTCAACGACGTGAGATCGGCAATGTTGTTGCTAAAATTGGCGGATACATCGGCTGCAGTTCCCTCGTAGATGAGTGTCACCGCGTCTTTAATCGCTGGGCCCATCTGGTCAGAACTGTACTGGATAATCTGCATGTTCTTTGCTGCGGTATCAAAAGCCTGTCGTGAAACGTGCTCAGAACTAGACATGTGGGTCAAAAACATGACTCGCCTTATATCCGTCGTTGACCTACTGCGAATGAGACGTCACTTTTACTATGATAAAAGAGACTACGAACCATCTGTTCTAGACAAGTTTTGAACGACTGAGGGTCCGAAGCATATTTCCATGTGACCTTGGGGGCACCCTTCGGTACTGTGCTGATGAGACCTAAGTTCGAGTGAGTGTGATATATGGGCAAAGTGGAAACGCGAATTATACTGAAGTCGTCGGTGCTACTGGCGATGATGAGGATTGAACCCAGCAAAGAGATGGACAAAGGTGCAGGTTGAAGTAGAACACCCCAGTTCGTCGAGCACCATTGACTGGATCCACTGTGTTAGCGGCGTTGAGTAGCGAACGAGGAATTCACGTCATCCATGCCTCCTCATTGACATCGTGGCCGGTGTCGACGCTTTGAAGAGCATGGGTAACCTGTTGAGCGGGGTTGGACTTTGCGAGGGGCATATTGCTGAAATGCGGAGGGGCGAATTCGGCTGTTGAAACGAACGCTCCTGGGCCTCTTATGTGACCCTGGTAGGTAGGTAGGTAGGGATCAATAGGCTTCCTGAGCGTGCCTTCGATATGCTTCCCTGATCAAACCTTCGCCACTGGCCGATGACGAGCATCGATTAGTGCCCTGTGATTCAGCTTCTAGAAGTTCCAGAATTTTTCCATTTTTCGCACATAATTCACACGAGATACCTTCCATCCCAACCAAGGAAGGAAACGGCCTTGGCGGAGTTGCCGCGTCCCCGGTCCGTACTAACCGCACATTACCTATGAAGCGAGGGAGATTTATCCACTTCGCCGTTCCCCACTAACTGCGCAACTCCAACGTTACGTTCAGTCTGGTAACGTTGGCCTACATTTGCTTCTATTGTAGAAGCTAGTCAACTTAGAGTCTGTGCTATTGGTCGGACATAATTTACATTGGATGACTTACATAGCAGGTAACAGTATTGGCGGAGTTTCAAAGCCTTCGAATCCGTTTCTATCTCTACAGAACGGCTATGAAGCACTCAATGCGATTGAAGTCTCAACTTCTCCCTTCTTCACTAACTGCGCACCGCCCACCTTGGCTCAATCTGCACGGCTTACGTTGGCCTAGATCGGCTTCTTTTGAAATGGGGTTAGCTCGGATGTCTCCAAACTCCTCCACAATGGGAGATGATTGGAATAAACAGTAAGTTTCTACTATTACTAGTGCAGACCCACGAGGAAAGGCAGTCGTGCGATTTCCTCATGGATATTGATTTTAGAACGCCCATCTAGTTATGGCTAGTTGGGAAGATACGCCATAGAAGGAGATACTAGGTAAGGATGCGTCGGCGAATTATGGCTTCCGTATTTGAAAACAGAGAACCCGAACATGATCGGGCCCGGGTCCTAACGATTTCCTAAGGCCAAATGAAATTTGATTGGGCCCAGCAAAGCTTCTAAATCAGTCAATAATACAAACCCCAGGGACTAGTTGGGTCCTTAATTTGTGACCGAGTGGCTGAGGTCGGCCGTTGAGATGCAGTTAAGTCTAGGGACATACACCGGAGCAAAGCCAACTTCGAGGGTTGAGAACTCCCCACAAATGGTGCACGGAAATGGTCTGCGTGAGCACCAAGCTTCTCGCAACGAATTTTAAGTAAAGCAGTTATTCAAATTACGCTGCCTCTTCATCGAGCCAAAAATGGCTAATGAGTATTCGCCTCCTGAAAGGACATGGACGGTTCCAGAAGTCACTAAAGGAAATCCGATGCGACGTTGACGAATTCTTACCGGTCGTGGGTGGCTCCGGCATTTCCGTAATCAACCCATCCTGGGGAAACAGTGAAGTGAACGATACTTTGAACGCAACACTTACCATTGCAATCAGCCCCTTTAGCACTCCAGCTTGGATATGCCGCTAGCATCGTTTGAGAGGTCAAACAGCCCGCTTTTCAGTTTTGATTTGGACGCCTTCGCCGAGATGGACCATGTGCGGGAATTCCTGGTTCCAAATCACTCCTGTCTATCACCACCCTCTCCCCATGCTCGCTTCTAGTTTCAGAACTCTAAAAACTCCAGCTTGTCATTAATGCGAACGGGCAAAAAACACGCAACTTCTTTGACCTAATACCACTCGACGATCTACGGGCCAACGCAGGTGTTACCTGTTTCGTTTGCCTTCTACGCAGGCTTCGGTGTTTGGCGCTCTTGAAGGACGTGGAAGCGCCGAAACTCGATGTGAGGCACAAGAATTACATCGCAGGTACTAATCCCAACTGGCTCGTCCCTTCCCTTGCTTGATCTTCCGAAGAGCTATCAGGCACAAATAACTTCGGCACGCACGCAGGTCGCGGCGAGGCGTTTACAGCGGCGAGCAGATAGAACGCGTATGCAGGGGGGACGGAAATGGAAGTCGAGAGAGGCGAGGATATGAGAATTCCGGTGGAGACGAGAGCAGCATTCTCATTACCGCATTCTTCGGAAACTCTCGCCCAAGAAAGAATCCGCCCAAAATTTTGAGATCTTTTACAACACTGATTACCGCCCCAAACATTGTGCGCGACTGTATTATTGTCCAAACCCTTCTGAAATCTGACTTCGCTGTGTCTTTATGCAGAGTTCAGGTGATTCACTCCTTGATTCTCGCTCAACAATGATTGATTGACATTCGACACACAAAAAGAACATCGGGCACAGCTGCCTATTTGATTCAAGCCTCAAGGACGTTACACAACCGAGCTCTTGACGTTCATTTTCCGCAGATTGCTACCCCTCAGAGCGCCGTTGCAGGATTGAATGTGGGGTTGGCCTTGTACCGCAAGGCACGGGTTGCATCTGTGTCATGAACATGAGCATCCGTGATATTTTTCAAATGCGTGGGAACTAGAAGAGGTGCGATTAGGCGGTGGCGCGAAGGCTGAGCGTGAACGCACTGGGTCCTGTAATGTCGGGAAAATAGGATTTGACGGCATTCTCGATCGTTGTCATCCGCGCTGTGATTTGAGATTTGAAATCCTGTCATTGCTCAGTTGCAGTACAGCCGTGAGAGAGCAAGCCAAACCTTCTGGTTCTTGTGCACCTCCGTCGCAATACTGCGGTTACGAGTTATTACTGGGCTAAATTAGGTGCTCTATATGGGGCTGACCTGGAGCTGGCCGCGGTAGCCTGTTTAAGAGCTCGGACTGGGACTTTGTAAGGGAGGCTGCGTCACATAAGTATTCGTCCAGACACTTTACTGATGGTTGCCCGCCGACCTTACCGATCAACTTAGTGTGATCTTCAGCTGTCGTCCCTGCTGGGAATTCAGCATAGTCGATACCATCCTATAGCCACAGCGAGTCAGGCGAGTAATTAAGACCCTGAGATTCAGAGACTTACTCCAGAGCAGGACGAATGTGTTGATCGGAGATGGATACATACACGGTGGATATCTAGTTGCCAGAAGCGAGACCTGTGAGTGTATGAAGTTGTTGTCGTGATGTGCCAGAACAACTGCGACCTGCATCGGCAGCAATATCTGCCTGTAGATTGAGGTCCCGAGTCAGCGCGGTCCAACGTTTACCCCCGCCACTTGTAATTGAGTGCCGCCTGCAGCTGATGTTTCTTCCTGCGGAAACGCACAGTGTCAACCCAGCGGTCCACAGAGGGGCCCATCAGACCGTCGACGAGTAGTGTCGAAACAGTGTCGAAAAAATAAGCACAGGCGAGAGAATTCCGTGCGGAGTGCTCGGCAACATTAGTCAGGCCGATAAAACAAACCTCAAACACGACATACTGGAGAACGTTCCGATGGCCTGTCTCAGGACAGGCATCATTTCTGACATACGATCTCCGTAAGTATCACATTGTTTTTAGTGGAGGTCAGCTTACTATCCAACGTGGTGTCTGTAAGAGAGAGCGAGGTGATCTGGCCGATAGTGGTAGTGATTTCTTTCTGCTGCTCCACCAATCGGCCGCAGGCCTTAGTGCATTTCGTCAGAACTGGACAATCGATGCAGCTGTGCGCACGACAGCCTACCGCATCATATGAAGCGCGAGTAGCGTCGAGTTCCGCTCTCGCCTGATCCACCTTCATCTACGGGAGGGCAGTCACATCAGAGTCATGGATGGAAAGACGGCACTCGTCTGCTTGCCTTGGCACTCTGAACAGCGAGGTCCTTGAAAATCGACCTGGGTGAGATGGAGAAAAGTCTCAAATGAATATACACTTACCGCACCGCTGGCGTCGTCGTCTGAGGAATCCGACGTGGTAGTCTGTGGGGTAGCGGGACCTGTGGCAGTCGTGGCAGCTTTCTGCAGGAGAAGATTCGTAGTTGTCAACAACGCCGACACATCCTGACTGAGAGCAGTCGTGGGAGCCATTTGTGCGTCAAGAACGGCATCCTTCCGTGTCTCCGGGGTCGCAATCTGGTCAGCGGTATCGAGAATGACCTTCATAATCGCAAGTGCCCTATCAATGTAACCCGAGAGCTTTTGAGAAACGGGCTTGGTCTTATCGAGCTGCTTCTGCTGCTGCGTCAAGGAAGCCTTAATGTAAAGGGCTCCGTTTTGTGCGCTCTGAGCAAAATGTGCAAGTCAGAGTTTTGTCGTGAAGCCCACGCGGAAATAAGCATACGTCTGTCGTCTGAATTCTTTCCCAGTCGGGTTTCCCGCCCTTGCCAGCGAGGAGCAGTTTTATAAAATTCACCTGATCCAACACCTGCTGGACACATGTCACAGCGGGATCTATCAATGTATTGGTATTAGGTTGCGAATTGACGCCATTGGGAGACGTGGTGTCGGCCATGGGGGTCGCAGCGGGAGCAGGGCTGCCCTTCGAAAATCCGTTCGTGCCATCCGCAGTCGAGTCAGCTGAAGCTGATGCGTGAGACATGAACGCATGGGAGATCGCGGTAGGA